>JAGXJF010004402.1:0-250213 GCA_019208055.1 Stipa capillata
TGTTTGATCCGATGTAGGTGTGTTTGCATGCGTGCATATAGGGATCATCGTCGCGGCGGCGCTGCTGCTGGTCATCCTCGGATGCTACATGGGCGGTGGCATGGTGGCGGAGGAGAAGCGGGCGCTGCAGATATCATGGCCATTCAACATCGTGCACTACGGGTCGAACGCCGAGCTCCCAGAGGAGATAGCAGTGGCGTACATGCATGCCATCGACGATGGCGCTGATTTCATAGAGTCGATTATTGCAGCGACCAGGGACGGCCATGTCATCTGCTTCCACGACATGATGCTCAATGACACCACCGACGCCGTCGACCACAAGGAGTTCGCCGCTCGCCACCGCACGCTCGAGGTGCAGTGGACCAACGCCAACAGAAACTTCATCAGTGAGAGCCCCATATATATAACCTCGCCTCATCCGGCTCCACATTTTTATTGATCTTCGATTGATCTGTGACGATCCAATGAACATGTTCTTATATTAATTGGTTTTGTGATTTCTTGTAGCTAAAGGCTGAGGGCGAAGCAGAGATATGAATTCTGTAACAAATCCTATGAAGGTACGTACATTTTTCACTAATCCAATTGCATTTTTGGGTGAATCCATTACTCTCAAATTAATCAATCTACAATTCTACATACCCTGATGTTAAAGTAGGTAAAAGTGCTGACGTATCAGACCATTACCCATGTAAATTCTCTTTGTTTTCACACACATGTCACACATCATCACTTCGATGAGTTCATGAACATCACGCTGAATGCTAAGAGGGTCGTTGGGATCTACCTAAAGAAGAAGAACCCCATGTTCGTCAACCATCATGTAATTAACCAACATATATTACGAAATTGAATTCCATCACAAATGCTCTTTCGTTCCTGTTGGAATTGAGTTGAATTAGCCTTTGGTTCTATCTTTGAGCTTTTATTTCTTCTCTTTGATATTTTTTTATATAATAAAGATGTCAATCAGCGGTAGCGGTTCGTATATTTTCTCCTCCCCGTCCTTACATGTGAGACCATCTTGAAATTTTAGCAAACCTATATGCCCGTGTCAAAATCTCAATACATATCCTCATCCACTGACTCCAAATTCAAAAATTCAAATTTGTCTAAGGTGCTACTCCCCGCAAAGAACTCCCAATTCTGCCTGAGCCGAAGCTCAACCAAGAGCTGAGAGGGAGCCGAGGATGTGGCATGGAGCGCGACAACAATAATTTGACATGCTTAGTAATCTATTTATTTATCTGTAGCAACGCACGGGTATTTGGCTAGTATGAACTAATAAGCAAGGATAAAATAGTTACAGTGGTCCTTGTCGGCTCCACCATCTCTTCTTCCTCCTTCTTCCTCTACCTCCTAGGTAGGAAAATCATCGCCGCCTCTGCTATGTCTCTCTCTCCAGTGCTCGTCCTCCACATCATCGCCATGAGCTCGCCCATCCTTCTCCCATTGATTTGTCCTAGCCGTTGCCCTTCCTCGTTCTCCAGCTTGCCAACGAAGACGATGAGCCCGCCCTTCACCACTGCAAGCTTGCCATTTCCCGTCGCCACGAGTTCGACCTCAACACTGCCTCCACAAGCTTGCCCTCCACGATGTGGATCCAGCCATAGAGAAGCAGTGGATGATGCTAAGGACGGTGTGGCAGCGAGGGTGCAGGAGGCACCGCAGATGCTGAGGAGGTCTGCTGCCCACGCTGTTAGTTGTGTTTTGCGTAGCCTCCGAGATCCCCGCCGTCCCTCATCTCCCACTGCCAGTCCCTTCCAGATCTATGTGTCGACCCTCATCTCCCACCGTTGGCACCTTTCTCTAATGTCGGTATCCGCTTGACCTTTTCTAAGCGGGGACAGAATGAAGGGGTCATAGAGAATGTCGCATCCTCCATGATGCCGGCATCCACTTTGCGTTGTTGGGAGGAAGAGGTGGCTAATCGCCGCCTTGGGTGTAGGTGTCCTACTAACCGGCTTTGCACGTTGATGGAGTCCCCACAGTGACATGATGAGGAGGAGAGGGAGAGATGGTAGAGGACGAAGGATTCGGCCGGACTTTGACCAGATCAGGAGTGGGAAGGGAGAGTACCAGAGGAAGAAGAAAGGGCATGAGAGGTCTCACAAATAACCATTAACGATGATCAGGCAATCATAGTCAGTTCTCATTGACGTGGCGTATCTAGAAGAGGTGACGTCTAACGGTTTTAAAAGTTGAGAGGTGTCAGTTAACCAGTTTTAAATTTGAAAACTCTTCCTCCCGGCATACTGATCAGAGTCATTTTTCGTCACACTATACAGCCGTTGATCCGAGCAAATCCGACAGCCCAAAAACTTGTAGCAAATTACAGTAGATTGCCACCGCCCTCAATCAACGCGTCTCTTCCGTTTCTTTTGTTTCCATTGTCCTGGAGTCTTTTCCTATTCTCATTGCCAGTCCCGGAGTCTTTTCCTATTCCTTGTTTCCATCGCCCGTCTCTCTCCGGCGCGATCTCTCTCTGGCATGCAAGCTCTCTCTGATGCATGAGCTCGCCATTGCCATTGCCACCACCGCCGACCTTTAGCCACCGCAAATCTCATCTGCAACCTTCACAGCCACCGGAAATCCCCAAAACTCCTCAAATCCCACCCATCTCTCTCCGGTGCGAGCTCTCTTCGGGGTGGTGAATCGATTGCCATTGCCATCACCGCTGCCTTTCAGCCACTGCAAATCCCATCTCGGACCTTCACAGCCACCGGAAATCCCCAAACTCCTCAAACCCTAGCTCGCGCCATCTATCCCTGTCCCGCAGGAAGTCGACAAGGAGCGGTAGAAGGACGACCCGCAGTCACGCCTGCACGACCAGGTGGATTTGCTTGTGTTTGCTAGAGAGGAGCCTACGGCAAGGCTAAGGTCAGTTCCTCTAGAGTTTCATAAGTTGTGTCTCTTTGCTTTGTCTTCACAAAGTCAAAGCAGTGTTAGAGTACAGATTTGCGTAGTAATTCTGTGCACTAGATGTAGTAATTCTGATTGTTTGCTTATGTAGGCTATTCCCGGTGATAGTTTTGTAGATGATCTTTGTGTAGGCTATTCCCTGTGATGACAACCAGATTTTTGGGTAGATTAAACATGCTTTATATGCTATGGTCGTTCAATCCGATATGATTTTGGACTCCCATTTGAAATGGTTTACTTCTGGATGCCATCACTATACCTTGCATTATTCTCTTTGTTTTTATCCTTTTGTTCAGTAAGGCTAGATTATTGTTGCATGCGCAGATTATATTTATCGGTGTTTTGATCCGACAATAATGAATACGGGGCAGCGTACACGTAGCAGATCTAGATGGGTGCACACGGGACACAGAGTTTAGACAGGTTCAGGCCCTCGGGAAGAGGTCATACACTACGTCCTGTGTTTGGTGGATGATATTGCTTGTGTTCCGAGTGCCGCAAGACCTTGAGAGGAGATCTCTAGGTTGCTAGGATTTGAGTATCTAAGTCTCTATCAAAGCTTCCCGATCAGGGGATCCCTGCCCTGCCTTATATAGCCGGCGAGGGTAGGGTTACAAGAGTCCAGATCGATTTACAAGTATATTTCCTAGTTAGTTACAATCAGGATCCGAGATACCGGGTAGGTATAGATTTATGTCTTCTACTCCAAGTTGATGAAGCGCCCCCGTGTAGAAGTCAGACTCCGAGTAGTCGGCTCGGATCACCCTGTGTCCAGAGGGTTGGCTTTGTCCTCCTTGACGATACCCGGGTGCTATGTTATCGTCAGTAGCCCCCGAGTCCTTCACGATCTGGTGCGACTTGTCTTGGTAATGCCTTTGCCCTAACCAAGTGCTTTTTGCCTTCTCCCTTGGGCAAGTTTCCCGAGTGGTATTCGCCTGAGCGTACTTCCTTGTTGCTTGCAGGGAGATTGTGAGGGACTCATTGAACTCCTGTGGAATAAAAATAATAAGCCGAGTAATATTCACCCGTAGGGCAGGAATATCATGGTAGGTGAGCTAATAACGGGTTAGTCCTGGTGGTATCCGGTCATTTCCAGCGGATGGAGACCGGCTATCGACCCAGCGGGGGGCATACCATGAATCCCAACTGAATTCTCCAGTGGCACCTGGTTACCCGAGTGGCTCAGGTTCAGCTAGTGTCCCTCTGGGGGAAATGCCCTCAAAATTCACGTCAGAACCAGAACACAGGCTGTAGCGCTTCGGTCTGGAATCGTTCGGAGTCCGATTAGTGGCCCGCTGGAGGCACACTATTGCCGCCCTTCACTCGGGTGTATTCAAGTGATTGTGGACCCCTGGAGGTCAACCACCGAAACCTTGCAAACCGTAACGTTTCGGTTCCCAAATTGTTCGGTAATCGACTAGCGGCCCGTTGGAGGCACGTTACCGTTGTTATTTATTTGGGTGTATTCAAACGTCCGTTAACCCCGGAAGGCCAACCGTTGAAACCCTGGTCAAGCGGGCGCTGGAAACGGAAACGTCATGCCGTAGAAATCGGAAGAGTCACACCGTGGAAGCGGAAGGGTCGCGCCGCCCAGGCTGTCTTGCTTTATAAGGCAGGGGAACAGCGCGGACCGCTCATCTCCCATTCAGTTCACACTTTGTCGCCTCAGCGCCCAACAGCCTCTTCGTCTTCCCCGTGCCCCACCAAATCGAGAGCGCCGCCATGCAGCAAAACCAAATCGCCGCCATTTCTGTGTCCATCTCATCGCCGCATAGAATCCACCTCGCCACCGCATAGCGCTTCATGCATTCGCCTCCCCACCTCTGCTGGCCAAACCCCGATCGAGGACCCAAAGCCCTAGAACTGGTCCGCCACCGTTGGATACCCACCATCATCAAGGAGGTGGACTTATTCGGAGAGGAGGTGGAGGGCTCGGTGCTGTTATCCGCATTCGGCGAGCAAGACTTCCCGGCTAATCTGATGGCGCCTTGGGCGAAATCCACGGCGACTGAGGCCAAGCTGCAGGCCATGGTGGAGGCGGGGGTGCTGCCGCCAAAGGAATTAATCGAGTGGCGCACTGCCGATGGAGATGAATTCCCCACCCCGAACACCGGTGAGGTTGTCGTCCACGCCTCCTTCTTTTCCCAGGGGTTCTCAGTGCCAGCCCATCCCTTCCTGTGTGGGCTGCTGTACTTCTATGGACTGGAGCTGTAGAACCTCAACCCGAACGGGATGCTGCACGTGACGTGGTTCATCACGCCGTGCGAGTACTTCCTCGGAATAGAGCCTCACTTCGCCCTGTGGAAGCAGCTCTTCGTTGTCAAGCCACAGTCGAGCCGGAACAACCCGGCCGTGGTGGGGGGTGTCGGGTTCCAGCTGAGGTCCGGTGCCATCAAGAACTACCTGGAGCTCCCCTTCCAGTCATCAACAAGGGATGGCACTCGGACTGGTTCTACTGCTCCAACCTCGAGCTCTCGCTTCCGAGGTTCGAGGGCCAGCCTCTCGAGATCAAGTCGAGCTGGACCGAACTTTCACAAAATTGGGAGCAGCCCGGGGTCGAAGTCCTCTTGGGGCATCTCGCGCGAGTGCTCCAGACTGGAGTCACTAGAATCGGGGTCATCTCGACCTTCATCAGCCGGCGGATCCAACCCGCGAAGTTAAGGGTGCATCCAATGTACGAGTACGTCAAGCAACTGGATGTGACCCGGGATTCGGCCAACGTGCTCTCGAAGGAGGAAGTACAGCGCTGAGTCGGGAGGCTGGTGGCCCAAGGCATGAATCTGGATACTTCCGGGCACCTGGCGCCTTTTAGCTTAGCCAACCCCCCGAGCCAGGTGAGTGACCAATCTTCAGACTTTGTTATTTGCAGTTTGTGCTATCGTCGAGTCATCCTCGGTCTGCGTCTGTGCGCCCCGACTTCACAGGACTTCTTCGGATTCAGTTCCAGTGCCCCTCTGCCAGAGAACGAGATTTGGAACTAGCCACCGTACGCTGATGTCCCCAGCGGCGGGCGGCTGTCGCATGGAGCGCCGGACCATCTACCGCCGGTGTGGGGTCGTCGAGGGGAGGGACACCCACGGCGGAGGAGCCCAGTGCCCCTCCGCCGACTGCGGCGGCGCCTGAGGAAGACCCTTAGGAAGAGGATGATGACGTCCCCCTCATTCGGAGGAGGAAACGCACGGCTGATGCCGCCTTCGGGGGGCAGAGCGACTCTTCGGTGCCACCGGCTTCGGCGACCACTGCGCCGGGGTAGCAAGCCCCGAGGCCCAAGAGGCACATCCCTTTCCCCGGTCCACCAGGTATGTCGCCGAATGAGCGTCCCCTGCTTTTTATTGCGGTTGTTCGAATAGTTTTTAACACTCTACAGAGGTTGTACGGCTTTACCCACAATATGTAAGTCCCCCTTGTTGCCGAGCGCTAACGGATACACTTCACGAGGTGTATCGACAGGGTTATTACAACGAGGCCTTCGCCCGCTTCCATACTAGAGCTGGACCCGCTAGATGGGTAACCCAATTTTTGCGTCCCGGACCAAAAATGGGACTCCCCATCTTTGTGTCGCATCAACACCCAACGCCTAGCGGTGGTGGATCTCTAGGACTTTAACCACCTAGTCACATACTTCCTACTTCCCATGGGTCCATACTCTAGTACTTGCCGGGGTACCAAGCTAAGTCCTTCCCATAAAGGACATGTGGACGTACGGTGAGGAACTGGTTTAGCGGCACTTAGGCTCGGTCCTTAATCGATTCGAGTAAGACTCCATATTCGTCCTCGACGACCTCGCTACCTCCTGGTACTCTACAGCCCCAGGCTGCCCTTACCGTTCTCACCCGAATCAAAATCCTCCTTCATTTCATTTGGGGTTTCGGCAAACCTTTCTTTTAAAACAGTCACCTCGGAAAGCACATGCTATCCGAGGGTTTTATTTCCCCATGTCCCAAAGGAGTTTGTCTAAGCCGAACGAAAATGTAGTTTTTATCTATAGCAGGTCTAAGCGTGGCTAATGCCTATATCCTTATTACTATTGTTGGTCGAATACCAACCGACTAATATGTCTAGGTTTACAAGGGTCAAATTTTCAAACCTAAGTCATATGCAACTATAGGGTATAACTAGGTCTACATAAAATATCGTTGATATCCACATAGCATGCAAGTTTCGCAAACAAAATTATTAATTTCACACATATGGGATTCAACATGATCAAAGTGGGAATGCTTGCCTGGCAGGTCTGGTTCTTGTTCCAGATGTGGGGGTGATGCCGGGTCTTCCTGGCGTATGTATTTCACTCCGTTAACTACACGTCGGAAAATCAGCGTATAAGAAAAATATCCAAGCAACTCCAACAAAACCAAACGATATGCATGTTCGGAAGAGAGTGGTGTTCCCAGGGTGTGGTGATAATGATTCTGGCTTTAGGTTGGCAGAAACTAGGGTTTAGGTTTTGGAAGACCGATCTCCGTTCCTCTCCAGGGATTGTTAGATTTAAACTCAACTCGGGACGGGGTTGGGAAGAGTATATGAGAGCTCAACTTAGTGGTAGGGTTTCGAGGTTTTAGAGTCTAGGTCTACGGGTACAAGAAATACCCTAGACGATGGGTATATGCATATATGTGACATAAAATGGTGATGCTTTTTGATCTTGGCAACTTCACGTTATTAGGGTTACGTGTTCAAAATCACTTTCCATACCGGCTTAGCGAGTGCTAGGGATTTTTAGCATACTGGATGGTAGGGACCATTCACTTAGGCTGCTCTGGAAATGTATGCATGGTGTATACGTTGTTTTAAAACAATTATGCATGGAATGCCCTAGCCCTATTCTTCTCTGTTTATGTTTTAAATATTGTTGAAAATTAAAATTCTTTTGAACAAAATGCTTGGAATTGATCCAATGATTCCAGAACCAGAATCAGGAGGGGAAAAACTGGTCGGAATGGCAATGAACTGGTCGAACCAAGGCAAAACCGATTCTGGACTGGTTTCCAGAAGACTTTACACTTTCTCTAGTGGGTAAATACGCTTTCTATGGGGAGAGACGGGGCATGAGGAAGGCGCGGCCACTTACCGGGGTGGGCCTCGCTTCCTCCCCTGGCCCACGCGTCGGTGAGTAGGGTTACTTACCTCTTTCGTTACTTACCCCTCCCGACGCGGCCCACTAGTCAGCCTCCTCCCGTGACCTATTGCCGAAGACGGAGCACCAGCCATGAGGGAGCTGCTCCGGTGATCCTGCGCCGGTGGCTTTGGGGCTGGATTTGGGGCTTTTGGCGGCGAGGCTGGGTTCTCGAAATTGGAGAGGGGTTCGGATCTAGAGAAGAATGCCGGATTCGGTGGCGGTGGCAGGGCAAACAATGGTTCTTCCTATCGCACACGATGCTCGGATCCGAGGCGGGTTGGAAGTGTGAAATCTTAGGGGAGCAAGGAGACTTAGGAAGGTATTGGCAGCTGCTGAGGTTTGCGAGGGAGGGCTAGAGAGCTTGGGATGGGGACTGAAGCTTGGGGTGCTTTTTATAGCCATGGCGGTGAAGGGGTGGCACTGCTGCCGCTGTTCCTGCTCGGAACTGGCGATGGACGTTGCCGGAGCGAATGGGGAAGTGTTGTGGCCATAGCGGGGTGGAAAGACGACGATGGTGCAAGGTGGTGCGGTGGCCGGTGCATCATCGACAGACGGCGCGGCCTCATGCTCCGAGTGCGCACTGTGGCGAGGCCAGAGCGCGCTCTGAGCCATGCCAGCGCATGCCCATGGTGGCATGGGGTGCCACAACGTGTCCTGGTGCACTCCACCTCGCATAACTATGTCCTGTGGCCCTTGGGGACGTGTTCGAGTGAATAGAAATGTTAGGCACCAAAAGAAATAGTGACGAGGTCGCATAGTCTCTCAGTGTCATGTCATGCCAGCGTGAGGGTTTGACGGGACATACCAAGGGTGAGGTCTGGTGGGAAATTGATGAGTTAGGTGGGTAGTTGGGGCAGTACCAGGGGCCTCATGAATTTTCTTGAGAGTTTTCCCCTTAGTCTGTTCATGATTTTATGTGACGAATTGATTAGAGCGAAGGTGTTTGATGCTGTCCAATGTAGATTTTTGGACTAGGGATGCCCGTGTTTTTGTATATTCATGCTTCTGGATTGTGAAGATCACTGTGGAATTTTATCAGAAATTTTGGGGATTTATTTGTATAGGTTGTAGTACAATGCTCATGTTTGCCCTAGAGCTTATTATTTTAATATTCAGGTATTCTTGAACTGGACATGTCCATTTTATGTTTACTTAAGTTGAGAGTCATATTAAGTTGTCCCAAGAATTTTCCCGGAAGTTTTGGAAAGGCCGAGGAGTGGTAGATCTCGCGATTAGGGTTTTGGAAGGAATTGGATTTAATTGGGAATAAAAGGGTCGGGGCTAGAACTAGGGTTCCGGAGTGCGGTAAGAGTTGGAGAGGATATGGAAACTCTCAGAAACTCTCCTGCCTGGCTCAGGACCACTTGGTTGCAGGGTGCCGTGGAGGTATCGACGTATAAGGTGTATATGTTGCGTTAGGGTTTATGCACGTAGATGGTGCGTATGTGGTGGGTTCCGGTGTATTGAGTCCGTGTATATTGGGAATGCCCTAACTACATGCGGTAATATGCTGGTATGCAAGTTTGAAAAACTTAGGGTGTGACAGTTGTCAAAGAAAAAGAGAAGGAGCGAGGGAGCTCACCATCATCAACCGGTTAAAAGGCCGACTTCATCCGCCCACCCGGGGAGTTGTCGTGCTCCTAACGGCGCAATGTGGCGGGTGATGAAGTCGCCGACTACGTGCACGACCGTTAAACCTCCCCGACGCAGCTCAGTGATGTGATCCTTCATAGCCCGAACCCGTTGCGTTAGTTGCGGGTGATCCTTCCACAAGTCCCGCGGGGCCGGGACCTCGCATCACGTCGCCGGGTCGTGTTCAGACCGAGTACAGACGGCCCAGTTGGAAGCCCACATCCCCCATGAATCCTTCGGGGAGAAGGGGATGTAGCTCGCCTTGGCATCGTCATGAAGGAAAAAGTGGCAGGCGCTGTATACTTGACCAGCCGTCAACACCTTGAGCGTGTAGTAGTGCCGAAACGACACAACGTCCGGTTTCGTCCCCACGAAGGCCTCACAAAGATGCGCGAAGACAGCTAGGAAGAAGATCGAGTTGGGCGGAAGGTTTACCAGTTCGATCTCAAAGAAGGACAAGACACCGTGCAAGAACTCGGACATTGAGAGCCCGAGCCCGCACTTGAAGAAATCTAGGAAGACAACCAATTCCTCCTCTTGGGAGAACGGCGGGTTCCGATCGGCGGGCGACCGGAAAGCCACCGACTCGGACAACTCTCCCTCACGTACCATGCACGAAAGATCCTCCGAAGTAACACAAGAGGTGGGCAACCCAGCCATTCCCGGGCCAGAACTCACTCCACCTCCCGCGGTGGCCGACGGCGCCTTCAACTGAGCTGACCTCGAATCTTCTGTCACCGGCGCCTTGCCGCGGACCGGGTCATCGCCACGACGGCCGACAAAGCCTCGCCCGTCGATGCCTCAGCGGCCCCCTCCATGGGCTCCTCCGCTACCGGCCTCGACTCCGCCGCCATCGTCTCACCAGATGAAACACCCATCGGGTCAGGGGAAGGCGGCTCGCTGGCGTGCTGGTGCCCTAAAAAGCTCAGAAACTAACTAGCTCGTCGTTCACCGCGCTAAGAGATAGAAGAGAGGAAACAAGAAGACGAAGCACTGTTGAGAATTGGGAGCAAAAGCGAATGGAAGGAGAGAGGAGCAAGGAAACATTATTTAATTGCCCATACCGAGGCGTAGAAAGTGCACTACGCCTGGGGAATCGCAACCGCTCCGACGCTTCGGCACACTACGCCTGGGGAATCGCAACCGCTCCGACGCTTCGGCACACTACGCCTGGGAAATCGCAACCGTTCTAGTGCATGAACATGCTCACCATGCAACAAAGTGGGATCATGACATCACCATCCGTGAATTCTGTCGGACGGGTTCAGACTACAATAATGGGCTAAGCTCACCAAGTTCCGTTGCTCGGGGAGATCAAGGTCAGAGCTCCGAGTGCAACCAACTCAACGTCACCTGACCAATCGGGCTGCAGTTTGCGTTGAAACATCACCTCCACTCGGGTTTGCTTTGTCCAATCTCATCTCGACTTCATCACGCATAATGATGGGGGGCTTGATGATGGATAGTGTTACTACCATATATCCGTGATAAGGCCCGTGAGTCCTCCGATGGGCCTCTAGAGAGAAGCCGTGGCCCGAAGGCCCGATTAGGAGGAGGCGTGGGTCCCAAGTCGGTGTGTCCTGATCAGAAACAGAGAGCAACTCTCGACATACCCTCGGGGAGGAGTCCGATTCGTGTACTACGAGGACTCGAGACGAGGCTATCGCCTTACTCTGCCTTTATAAGGAGCACAAGACCCCTCCAGGAGGGGGAAGGAGTTACGTCAGATCAGATAGCCATAGTCAACTAGCCACCTTCGAGAGCTTTTAGCCTCGAAACCAATCTCGCCGGGTTCCCTACCCGTCGAGTTCCCCTTGTAATCTCCTGTACTCCATACCACATATTAATCCAATCATCGCAGGACGTAGGGCTATTACCCATCTCGGGAGCCTGAACCTGGGTAAATTGGTGTCGCAAGATCAAGCTGACCTGAGTTATCGCCTCGCTACCATATAAATACGTGCTGTATGGGTACACTTTCCGATACCCCCCATATACCATACATCGACAAGAATGGTATAAGCAAATTGTGTTTCAGTGCATACCAAGTCCATTGGAATGGAGCTGCTTCTCCCTTCTTCACTGAATGCAATAGGGGGATTGCCGTACTCCACCCAGTCGCCATTGACTCCTGCAAACATACCTACTCCAATGGTATTTGGTCCAACCACTGCCGGCGGAGACTGGTAACGTACATGATTTAGGGGAGGAAACTCAATTTCATGGATCAGATGATGCGTCATTTCTTTTTTATCGAACCTGAAATGTTTTGCTTCATCCGGTGATACGTCCTGAGTCCAAGCCAGCGCTACAATGAAGAAGGAAGAAGGAGACCACATTCCCATAATAGTAAGTGCTAACGCATCCAAAAATTCAACGCTCTGTTTGAGAAAACATTCCGCCAGCCTATTCTTATGTTTCCTAAAGTATCCATATTGTTTCTCGCTAAATTAGCCACCTGTTCCACCCGTCCCCTGTTTCCAATCCTGGCGTTCATAAATAATCCATCCGACGGCTACCTGCTATACCGATAAATGGTATATATCGGCATGTCGATTTGTAGCAGCTGCCTTTTAAATTTTAGATTTGAACTTTAAAACGTAAAACGCACTTTTCTGTTCAAATTACGCCATTCCCCTCACCTCGAACCCACCAGCCGCACGGCCCGTCCCGTTTCACACAACGTGTGACCCACCACCCGCCAATCCGTGCGCAGGAATCTCCAAGCCGACGGCCCACCACCCTTTCGTTGCTCCATGCCCGTGGCCTTCCTCACATCATCCCACGCCAGAGCGAAAACACCGAAAATCTCACGCGTTCCCCGCCCCTCTTCACCAAATTCACACTACCCCGGCTGCTCGGCAGCAGCTGCAGCAAAACACAGCACAGCGCCCTCACATCCGTCCGTCCTGTGACTCCTGTCCAATCCCGCGCCATAACTCCAATCCCCTTCTCGCCCTTCTCTCCCTCTTCCCCGGCAATTAATGCCGCCAACTACCAGATCCAGCTCCCCGGAAAACCTAAGCGGCCCCAAACAAATAGCCTCTTCCCATTCTACCCCTCTCCCAGCCGCGTCCCCGCGCGCCATGCCATTCCGCCCCACGGTCTCGCCGCCGCCGCCGCCGCCGCCGCCGACGACGACGACGACGACGGTACAGCCATGTCCTCCTTCCTCGACTCGCTCTCCTCACTCGGCCTCGGCTACGCCATCGTCATCGCGCTCGGCTTCCTCGTCCTCCTTGCGTCGCTCCTCCTCGCCTCCTACTTCTGCCTCCGCCGCGGGGCCGGGCCCCGCGAGGGGGCGCCCCACTCCGCGCGCGCCACGCGGCCTCCTCCGCGTCCAGCTCCGGCCACATCTCCATCACCGTGCCCCGCTTCGTCTTCGTGGCGGAGGGCGACTCACCGGGGTCCTCCTCCCGGGGCGCCGCGGCGGCGGCGTCGCCCGTCGGGCTCGACCCCGCCGTGATCGCCTCATACCCGAAGGTGCCCTTCTCCAGGGCCGCCGCGGGGGCGGATGCCGAGGCCGCCTGCTCGATCTGCCTCTGCGAGTACCGGGAGGGGGAGATGCAGCGCGTCATGCCGGAGTGCAGGCACAGGTTCCACCTCATGTGCCTGGACGCGTGGCTGCGCCGGAGCGCCTCCTGCCCTGTGTGCCGGTCCTCGCCTATCCCCACTCCCGTCGCCACCCCGCTCGCTACCCCGCTGTCGGAGCTCGTCCCGCTGTCTCAGTACGCCGCCGACCGCCGCCGCCACAGTGACGGAGTTTGGTGCATCTCGACTTCTTTTATTATTCGTTCTTAGTACAATCAGCTGCCGTTTGTCAAGAATGGGATATCGTATCGATCGTTTCGCTGGTCAGGAGAGGTTTGGCTAATCTGTGGGGTTACTTAGGATATTCAAATTGTTGAACTAGGACAGCGAAAGTTTTGGTTGGTAGCAGTAGATCGTTGGACCGAGGCAGACAGGCAGTGTAAATACATTGTTCCTTCTATAGTTGTATGTGCAAGATCAGTCTATGAATCACTGTATTCCAGTTATATGAATGATAAATTGCATTGTACATTACTTCTATGTTGGTTACCTTAATTTGGCAGCAAGAACATGAAAGAGAAGTACTTGTTATTTCTCACAAAACGTAAGAATTTAGCATCCAAAGGATGTTCATTATTGTAACAGTCTAACAGAAGGTGAAGCATTCTTAAATAGAGCTCTTGTTGTAGATATTTTTGGGAGATACAGCTGATTCCTTGATGACTGATGATTCTGAGCATTGATTTCTGCAGTCTCAATGAATTAATGTTGGTCCCGTCATCCTAAATCAAATGGATAACATTTATTCGCTTGGAAGGCATAGTTTACTTGCCTCATTAAACTGTAAATCAGTGATCTTCTCAACAGGATTGTTTATTTTGAACTTTCGAGGGAAGTACTACTAACTGCCTAACCTTTCCAACGAAGGCGTATCCCTTAGATTTCAAGCATATTATGCTTTTTGTTACGATTAGAACTCCATGTTTACTTTCAGTCTCCATATGTAAATTCATGCTGCTTGAATTCTGAATTATTATCCTGATTGGTTGAATTGGTCATAATTCTCTCTGGTCATTAGATTTATGGCTTAAGGTGCTCATGTTTTATGTCCAAGTTCCAACTGCGAATAACTGATATCATGACCAGAAAAAGGTGAGCATGCATGCTATATCTGCTTTATGTTATCTCGTAGGAAGCTAATTATAGAAGGTAAGGCATTTTCGTGTTATTGGACCAGAAGGTTGGGATCTTCCCACAGTTTGATTGCTAGTTGCAGATTTGAACAACTACCTAACAAATGATGACCCTAAATATTGTAGTTCTAGTACAGTGAACAGTTGGTGTCATCCTGTCTATCAATACGCACCTCTCATGTTGACACTCTGTAATCCTTTCTTCCTTTGTTTTCTTTCTTTTGGGGGTGGGGTATACAATATTTCGGCTCGTCCTCACTTCCTTCTTATTTTATTTGTATTTGGGGTTAGACAACTAGCAGATTTTGATGCCATTTGAAGTTGATTCTGTGAAGTTGGAACTTGGAAAGACATGAGGGGTTGAACACCAACAGCACATGCAGAAGACATCATGGATTGTGCTGTGCATGTTTGAATATTATCTAGCTAGTCATGTCTGAAGTTTGAACCAGCAAAATTTTGGAGGGGGAAATGGTCTTTCTTTTACTTATCCTTGATCTAATAATGAGTGCCTCACTGATTGCTTTGTGTGCTTCTTTTCATTTTATTTTTAAACGAGGCTTTGTGTGCTTCTTAACTTTAGTTTACTTATATGTGCACCAGCCAAGCTATATCTCACTGTGATAGCTAGTTTGATAGTAGGAATTATATTGTACTACTTGCCTAAATGGTTACTGTTAATGTTTGACACCTATGGTTTATGTGTTGAACCGTTCTTTTCTTTTCTAATTATCATACCAAAAGTAACCGCTTTGGGCGAGAAATCATAATGAAGTAAATTGATAGTCAAAGTCTTATTTTTGCCGGTTACTTTTTGTGGTTCAAGTTCTGAATTCAAAATTTCTACCATATGTTCATATTAGCGTTATTGTTCTCATATCATATGTGTGACCCAGTTGTTGAGAATTTGTAATAATATTTATTTGACGTGAAACATCTAACTTTTTCTTTATGATCAGTTTCATCATTTTCGTGATAGGTTGGGTCAGGGATACTTCCGTTCTGTCTTTCATTGTATGTGTTATTCCTGAGACGGCTTACATATTTCTGCAAGTTCATACATGCACTCTCAACACACATGTTCTGTTGTTTCAAGCTAGCTTGTAGGCATAGTTGCTATGAAGAGAGGAAACCTGGTGTGCTAATCAATCTTGTACCAACTGCAACGTATGGTCTTTAATTGTTTGCTCTTCTCTGCATTTTATATCGATTCCCGAGTTGTTATATTCTAAGCTTTCTTCTAGCAGTGCTAAGGTACCAGTCTTTTCGATTGCTCTTAGGATCTTGTTAACTCTGAATTTATGCCACCAGCAATGTAGTACTGAGTAAAATAAACTGTCTTGATCTGAAATGTATAGCATTCCATCTGTTTCAAATTATAAGGTGTATTTTGACTGTTCACTTTTATGCTTTGATTGTAAATTTATTGTACAATATTTTGTTAATAGTTACAAAATCACAATAATAAAAAAGTACTTTTAAATAAAAATCCAACGGTATCAATATTGTATATCATAATATATATATTATTGAATTAATTGTTGGTCAAAGCATGATATTGGACAATCAAAATTTGTCATATAATTTAAAATGAAGGGAGTACTGTATGAGATTTCGGAGTGCCTCAGGGTCCATTTATCATTTCTCCGACGTTTCTCCACCCGCCTTCAGCTAGGAGTAATTCTCATGCAGTGTCAGTAACAGGTCAACAACAGCTTATGTGCCGTGTGCATGCTAAAACCATGAGAGTGAGGAAACATGTACATTAGCCAACTGAGCGAAGCCAAATAATGGTTCCTGATATTGGTTTGCTAGGTGAGATTTCGAGCTGCAAAACCCCAAAAGTGACAGACATAGCGTGACGTTCCCTCAGGAAAAAAAAAGACAAGAAAAAACAACATATAGCATGACTAGAATCTACATACGAAAAAGAGAAGGCAATAGAAACTAAAATGGAAATAGCAGCCTCAAACCATCATGTGAATGGCAAGACATTCTAATCAGCTCACATTTGTAACACAACTCACGCTCTTGCTCTGCACGCCGGTCGGGGCCCCCGACACCAGTACGCCGGCCGCGTCCCCTACCTCCACGGTGATCGAGCAGTTCATCCTGATCTCGAGGTCCTCCTTGTAGATCCCCACCACTTTCACCGTTGCGTCCATCTCCGTGTAGGTCGTCAGGTCGTACTCCTGGCCGAACACCAGGCCGGTGCCGTTGAGCACCCGCGCGAGCCGGTCGCCGAGGAGATCGAGCGTCACGTTCATGCGCACGGTCCTGTCGGCGCCGACGCGGCCGCCGGGCACGTACGCTACGCTGACAGTCTGCCCCTCGTAGTAGACCTTCGTCTCGCTCGTCGAGAACCTGAGCGACGCGACGTTTGGGTTCTTGATCGAGACGTCAGCGGTGAGCGTGGCGTTGGCGGCCACGGGGTCCGTGAGCCCGGCGCCGGGCCCGGCGCTGAGCGCCGCGAGCGACACGCTGTTCATGGTGATCCGCGGGTCCTTGACCCTGAACGTGGTGAGCGCGAGCACGAGGATGACGAGACCGATGATGACCACGGTGGTCACGCAGCAGCCGCCGCAGCAGAGCGCGCACCGACGCTTCCGGAGGTACTGCATGGAGCGCCACCCCGTCGCCGTCTGCGCTGCCTCCTCGACATCCTCGGCCGCTGTGTGAACAGACGGGGATGGCAGCGCGAGGGGCCTCGCCGGCTCGTTCTTGCCCTCCGCTGCCGCTCTACTCGCCGACCCGGCGGTCGCCATGGAGGGAGGGAAGAAACGCTACAAGGGGTGGAGTCCAAGACACGGTTACGTGGCTGCTTTGTTTGGTACAGGATCGGTAGTAAAAATGACAAGTCTTGGTCCGCGTAGCGCCTGGGTCGAGGGCTGCCCCGGGGTTCACCCGCTTGTCTTTGGCCGGCCAAGCTCACCACTAGGCAGTAGGAAGAGTGAAAACTGAAAACGGATAATCCGTATTATCTAGTATTTATATTCGAAGAAACGTTAATACAGAAAATAACATCCATATTTAAATTAAAAATGAATTTGGATACATATAATATTTGAATTGTTTTTCCGAATACAAATGTAGATATGGCTCTTCCAAATAAAATAGATATGGATACGGTTTCAGATATATCTGTATCCGTAACAAAATTACTAGACCATTTCAGTTTTTCAGCAACTCTCTCAAACTCTCAAACTCGGTAACCCCTTAGGCCTCAGCCTAATAAGCCTAATACGCATAAGAGAACCCCTCATGCGGTCATGCCTCAGCCCCTGCCTTGCGCTACGCAACACGCCGCCTCCAGGTAATCGTGAATCGCCACCACCCTTTGCCCCTCTGCACGTTGTGGTGCTCCACGTCAGTGCCGGGCACGTCGCCACTCTCCACCTAGGCACTGGCCACATCGCCCTCAACGGTCCCGCAGACGCCCGCCGCATTTCAGCCTCTTCACATCGGCACCCTCCACGCTGTGCCGTTGCCCTCCACACCGGCGTGCTCTGCCCCTCCATCCCAGCATGGGGCACCGGCACCACCTTCCACTATCCACGTCGCCGCCCTCCGCTCCTGCCGGCTACCATCTTGTGTTGTGAGTGAAAATCTGAACTTGATTTGATATGATTTTTTTCAAATACCATAACATAACACATGCTGAAATCTAGGTGTAGCCATGTAATTATTGTTGGTTATACATTGCAATTTATTGGCATGGAAAGTCAGTAGCTTATATTTCATCCAACTTCACCTTTTCTTTTCCAGTTTTGGGTAAAGTAACTGAAACCATGGTTGCTAAATCTTCGAGTAAAGCCAAGAAAAAAAACAGGTATTGGAATGATGTATTTCTAATTTTTACACTTGTTGCTTTTAGTTTGTAATTTAAATTTTATTTTCTTTTAGGCTGCGGTGTAATTTGTAGCTAGAACCAGAAGTGGACCAAGTGAAAGTTGCACTGTCAAATTGAAAATGCTAGTGCAAATGGCAGTGCTGTTATTGTAAATGATAATGTTGCAGCACAGAGTGGTGTGGCTACCAAAATCAAGAGGCGCAGAGGGAAAGAAGAAAACATCAAAAGTTTAGTTGCACCGAGACGTTTAAGGAAGAAAAGGTGGATAACAAGGTTATCAAGAAAGTAATGGTAGAATGCAAATATCGTAAGAAGATTCTTGAAGCTGATAATAAGCAAGGTACGTCATATTTATGGAATTATTATAAAGCGAAACATAAATTAGACAAGAGTTGGGGACAACTTAAGTTGACCACATTAAGAGGGGATGTCAGTTTAGATGCTTGGAAGTATGATGAGGAAGTTAGTGTTGAGAAGTATCATCTTGCAATTATCATGCATGAATATCTATTTAACTTTTCGGAGCATGAATATACAAATGGCTTTATCAAATAATTGTGCCCCACATTTTCTTTGAAGTGCTGCAAGTCTACTAGGTCAAGGATAATGTCTCGTAAGGAGAAGCTAAAGATTTTTGATAAGTTCGCCTCTTTCAACTGTCGATTTAGTTGCAT
This sequence comes from Stipa capillata, assembly GCA_019208055.1. NCBI lineage: Eukaryota > Viridiplantae > Streptophyta > Magnoliopsida > Poales > Poaceae > Stipa > Stipa capillata. Next base: position 18,925 of record JAGXJF010004402.1, read on the forward strand.
TATGGATCTATGGACTTCTAATCAAAATAAGGGGTATATTTGTGTCACTTGACATTTATTGATACTAATTGGAAAATTCAAAAGCATATCATAAATATCTTGCATCTTGAAGGAAGACATACATGAGAAAATTTGAGTGCCACATTCATAGGGAAATGACTGGATGGAATATTGAACATACATTACTTTCTTTAAACTAGACAATGCTTCTTCATATGATATTTGTGTGGACACTGTCATATCTACTCTTGAAAATCATGATTCTCTAATCTACCATCACAATTTCTTTCATGTCTATTGTAGTACTCATATTATTAATCTCATCGGGAGGGAGGATGTGAGCATAATTTCAGCTATTATATATAACATTAGTGCATCAGTTCTCGTTATGAAGAGCTCACCTTTGCAATGGGAGACATTTATGAAGCATGTTAATGATACGGGATTATACACAAAGAAGGGTATGTCTCTAGATGTGTGTATTAGGTGGAAGTCAACCTACTTAATGCTAGTAGATGCCATCCACTTTAAAAAGGTTTTTCAAAGACTTGTTATTTCGTATCCAGAGAAGTATCGCAGACGTGTTCCTTCCAAAGATGAGTGGGAAAAGAAAGTGTGTTGTGCACGTATTTGAAGTTATTTTGCAATATAACTTACTTTTTTTCTGCTTCTTACTATTTGACCGCTAACTTGTTCTTTTCAGAATTTAGTGATATTAACATTCAACTCATTGAGTGTGTTAATGGAAATAATGGCCTTATTGCTACCATGGCAAAAGCTATGAAGGATAAATTTGACAAGTACTAGGACATGAGTAATGTTGCTCTAGCAGTTGCATGCATGTTAGATGCTCGCTACGAGATGAAAGTGGTTGAATTTTACTACAAAGAGATGTCAAACAACTCAAAAATTAAAGATATAGCTGAATTTAGGAAAGTTGTTCAAGAGTTATTTGATTCTTATGCTTCTATTTATAGCCATCCTGCAGTGGGAAATATGCAAATGCAACCTACAGCTGAAGCTTCTCACCCTATGTGGATCTTGGTGATCAGCCAAAAAATAAAAAGCTAAGTGCTTTTCTAAATGATAGAAGTGAAGTAAACCAAGATAAGTCTGACTTGGAGAAATATTACAGTGAGCACTTGTTAAGGTGGTCTAAAGGTGAACATTTTGACATTTTGTCTTGGTGGAAGACCAATGGTCTACAATATTCTATCCTCGCTCTAGTTGTATTGGCTATTCCTGCATTGATGGTTGCATCTGTATCTGTATTTAATACTGGAGGAAAAGTCATCAATAAGTACCATAGTCGTTTGGACCCTAAAGTTGTTGAGGCTTTGAGTTGTACCAAGGATTGGATAAAAGCCTCTAGGAAAGGTAAACAAATAAAAATAGGCAATTATTTTTTAGTTCTATTATTTGCTAAAGCACTACTAATTTATTTGTCTTTTTCTTTCATATCAGGGTGATATAGCTTCAACTCTAAAAGATTTAGCAATTCTTGATATAAATAACAGAGTTGAACAAGGTGAAGGTATACAAGATGAGGACATGCAAGAACAAGGTAAGATTAGCCATTCTTTATGTAAATGACAATGATTCTCATATTTTATTAATGATCTCAATGTAGGTGCTTCCAGTCATGTAGATGATCAGATGGATTGATGGAAGGAGTTGTTATGCACTTATCATGTTCATTTTCTTATATTATGTTTGCTGCATCTAGACATGTTCATTGTTATTTTGTATGGCTGGAACAAGAACAACCGAATAAGTGGTTAAGTACTCAAGTGTTCTTTTGTATGGTTGAGTTTGAACCTCCAAACAGTTATGTACTATGTGGAACGTATTACTATCGTCATTATCTATGTGAAAATTATTACTATTATCATTTATCTATGTTGAACATATTACTATCGTTTTTTATCTGTGTGGAGCATATTGTTATCATTTATCATTGATTTATATATATTATTATCATCAGTCTATCATCATGTGTCATGTATTTATCTTATTATTTGTTTTACCGTAGTCTATCATTAAAGTTGTAGGATATTTGTATCTTATCGGAATTGAGTAAACATTCGATTCGTGTTCGTATTAGAGTTACAACCAATCCATATTTGTATTTGACAACATATGTATCTGGATTCGTATATGCTTTAAGAATATGGAAAGGAAGTGGGAAGAGCATTATCCGATCCGTATCTGATTCGTTTCCCACCCTTATTAGTAGTCACGAGTCTCCGATCACCGTTTAAAACGTTGTGCAAGTCTCAGGCAACCTGCATCTGATGTACCCCGTGTCTGAAAAACTTGTCCTAGGTTACTATAATATTTCTTCCGTTTTAAAATATATGAGGTATTTTAATTGTCAAAATCTATATTATAATAAATAACTTATAATCTAATAATATATGAGTTATGTTACGCAAAATTAATTTTATTGGATTCATATTTAAAAGAAATTTATTATAATTATGATTTTGCAATTATTACAAAATAATTTATAAGAAAGTTATGATCATAATTTTAATTTAGATAGTTAATATACGCTCTGCATAAAGAAACATAGGTAGTATTTTTATAATCATGCAACTGTCACTGCATGTCTATGTAAACGAGCGAGGTGTCTCATTGCTCTCATTAGCTCATTGTGCCTATTGAATGATGTGTTCTGGGATGACATTTCTTGGTGGTGGATATTAACCATGTCCATACGGGGAACATGTGTGCAGGATTTGCGACTGTATGGTGCCCGAAAAATTAGGGCTCCATTTTATTCTTAGCACTATTACTTATTACTAATTAAGATATTGGTTGTAAAGAATTATTGATGATGAGATTTGTGGGTTGAAAGATTTTCAAAGGAATAAGATCACCATAATTCTTAGGTATTGCTTTCTTACATGGAAATTTTGTACGATTTATATTATTAGATCTACTGAAAAGTTTCATATGTGTCTATGACAACAAGGATGCACTCAATCGCTAAATTAAATGCTTGAGTTTTTCCTATGGTACAACCTAGTAGCTTTTTATTAATTATTCTTGTGTTTTTACTTCCTAAAGGATTTAACATGCCATGATATCTAATTTTTGCGTTCTTTCTATTTCTATGTTTTTCATTCATATGTTCTCAAAAAGATGGTAAAGAATAAAAAGGGAGTCTTTACTCCTTCCTGAAAACCTATCCGCTCCAACTACTCTCCAAGCACGCCTCTCTCATCTCCCTTTCCAGATGCATGCTTCTGTCTCTATCTACCTTTCGTCTTTATGATTGCAACACTCCAAATGATAAATTTTCTGACGATTAGATTATTTCTCTAATGCAACTATTGCATATAGGATTTTTGTGACTATTCCAATTGCATCAATATGGCTAAAGGGGTGTTTGGTTGGGCTGTGGCTGTTGAAAAAGTGGCTGTTGGCTGACTGTTTAGAGAAGCGGCTGTGGCTGCTGGCACGTGAGTCTGTGGTTGTACGTGTTTGGTTGGGTTGTGGCTGTTGGCTGTTGTATGAAGAAATATCTGAAATGCCCATAAAGTGTATATTATATAATTTTGTGAATAAAAAATCATAAAAAACCCAAAAAATTCAGAAAAACCTAAAAAAATCAGAAAAAATTCTTTAAAATCAGAAAAATTAGGAATTTTTTTTAAAATTCATAAAAATCCAGAAAATTAAGAAAGATTCGGAAAATATCTAAAATGTCCCTAGAAAACTTTTGAATATACTTGTTATTTATTTATTTAACAAAATTTAAACTGCATCAATTCTGTATTGAATCTGTGTGGCTAAATATTTGAATAATATCGCATATTGATGAACGTTCATGCTTATAATTACTCTTAAATGAGTTTTCCGTCCAGTGGGACCCACCAGGAAGGGTCTTTCTTCTCCACGTAGCAAACTCTAGCAAGCAGCACACCGAAGCAATTTTCCCCCTTTTTCTCTTTGTTGTGATGTCTCCAAAGCCCCCATGTTCTCTCCCCACTGGAGTCATTTTCCCATCGTCTGGAGCTCCGCCCCGCCGCCACGGTCGACGCCGTTCCCGAGCACCACGGCTCCGTGTCTGCAGCTCCTCGCCGCACCCACAGTTGTCCACTGCTTCCTCCCGTCGGCTTCCTTGCCGTGCCGGTGGCAGTCTCGCTGCGCCGCCCCACTGGACTACCTCCCCGAGTTAGCCGCCTCTCTCCTCCGCAGCGCCCCAGCCGAGCGGGAGCTGCTCGTTGTCGCTCGCCCTCGAGTTTGGGAAGCCGACCACCGGCAGCCCCCAACGACGCCGCTGCTGGCGCACCAAGCTCCGCCGCCATCCCTACCGAGCGCCGCCTGGACAAAAGTGGGGAAGGCGGGGAGGCGCTAGAGGAGCTCGACGAGCGCTCGTCGGTGGAGGGGCACGCCGGTGGAGCCTCGCGGCGTTGGGGGAAGGCCTACGGTGGTGGGCGGCCGACTAGGCGGTGGAGAGGCGCGCCGGCGGGAGCAGCACCTCGCAGCGCCGGATCTGGAGCACCTGGACTTCAACGAGAGGTGGAGAAGGGGACGCGGAGGAGGGGCCGGTGGAGGCGCACCGGTCAGAGCAGGGGCGGTGGAGGCGCGCCGGCCGGAGCTAGGCGGGGAAGGTCGGAGCAGGGGCAGTGGAGAAGGGAATCAGGACTCGCTAATGGCAATTGCCTGTAATATGGATAAACTCAGAGGGCAACTGCAAACCAGTTTAAGTGACCACTGCGGGAAGCTGCTCCCGGCCGGCTTCCCGCAGTGGCTGATTTTGCACTGAAACGCGATCCCAGCTTTTTGCAAAAGCTTAGCCAAAGCCCCCTGTTTGGTTGGGCTGGGGAACCAAACAGGGCCTAAGTTTTTCTAAAATTACATTTTGATGTCCTTCGTGCGCTCTAACGGTGACATAAGAACAACTTTATGGATTGGCTACACTAGCCCTTGAAAATGATGTTTTGAAGAAGTTTGACTATGAAAATTTAATTGAAAATTTTGTCTCAAGGAATGCTAAAAGATCGACGTGTTTAAAAAAATATATAGATTAATAGTTAGATTTTCAAGATTTTTTTCGTAGCATATAATTCTTAAAATATTGTATTAGCATAAATATGAAAACACATTTCCTCACCGATTTTTATTATACTTAGGATCTAGTTTTAGATTTCGCACAGGGCCCTCAATTTCTCAGGTACGGGCCTGTCGCTCCCCTCTGTTTGCTGGTATAATTATAATTCTATTTTCTAGGTATTTGTCTTCAGCTAAGAAAATTGCCAATTATAGTTAATAATACAATATTTTTCACTATGTATCACTGCTTTGCTACTAAGTTTTACATGACTATACTTACCTCTTAACATAACTATGTATATATTATTTGTGTAAAGTTTTGCGCAGAGCTAGGGATTTAAGAACCCGTTAGCATGCAATACGTCTTATCCTGCTGGGCCTAGGTTACAGATTTAAATCTGTAGTTCAGTGAAACGTAAGAGTCCTGGGACTATGGTTTTCCTCACAAATAAAAATGTAACTATAGTTCTGTGAATTTACTCCTATTTTAGTGTCCCTCGAAGAGGTTGGGTACTTGGGTAGTTGTGGTCGTTGTGGGGCTTGTCATTGGTCCAGGCTGATAGTGGGTTTGGACTTGAAATAGAAGGTGCCATATGATTATCTTCACTCAGTGCGTGAAATAACCCGTTCATGTCTGGACGACTGAATTAATATCCCTTTTGTCTACCTTTCGGGCAAGGTTTCTAGATGGTCGAATTTTTCGTTGCTGCGTCGGCTGAACCTGTGACTTTGCCTATGCCACATTATCTGAATACAGGCGCCGATGCGAGGCCAACTTTCTTCTAGTTCTAGAATTTCAGTGTTTTTGTGAGGTCGCCTCGGACTATGGTGCATGTACCGGAAAACGACGTGCCGAGGTAACGATATCGCGAAGCAAATTGGGGGAAACTTTGGCCGTGGAAAGGCGAAACTTCTGTCATAAATAAGTGGGTGGTTTGCTGGAGATTAGCCGATTTTAGAGAGAAATTGAAGTTGATGTTCAGCGCTTGACTTTGTATATTACGGTCGGCCCTCGGCTTGAATGAAACTGGGGAAAAAAAGAAAGCCTCTCGGTATCCTAAGCAGTACTATTATCACGCTTCTTTGACGAAGGCACATCATATGCTATAGGCGTACTCGTGTACAGCTTTCAGTCTTTGTTTGTAAATAGTGACTCTTCTTTGCGACAAGTATCTAGGAGTATAAATAATAGTCTACACCTAATTTCGCCCATTTTCTTTACTCATTGAGAAATTTCGCCTACTTTCCATTTTTTTTAAGAGTAATTTCGCCTACTTTCCGTTCGAACCTTTTCGAGTTGCCTAACAGCCCATGTGTTATCTTGGGCCAGAATTTGTAAAAACACCACAAAATATTCGAAGCACGGCCCAAAAAGATCTCGTGAAAATAAAACGCATTCCAAAACAGTTACCACTCCTCTGCTGCTCCACTGGTCAGTCGGGAAAGCGAGAATCCACAGAATTCCCCTCTGCTCCTCAGCATCACACTGTTCACCGCATCGCCATCGGGCGTCGGCTCGTCGGCGACGGAAATGGAGCCCAATCCCAATCCAACCGTGGGTGCTGCACGCCTGCCTGGGCGTGGGCCACCTCATCCCCATGGTGGAGCTCGCCAAGCTCTTCCTCCGCCGCGGCATCTCCGTCATCGTTGCCGTCCCGACCCCGCCGGCCTCCACCGCCGACTTCTTCGCCTCCTCCGCCTCCGCCGCCGCCGGCCTCGCCGCCGCCAACCCCTCCATCTCCTTCTAACCACCTCCCGCCCCCGGACTACCCGAACCCGGACCCCGACCCCTTCCTGCAGATGCTCGACGCGCTCCGCCTCACCGTGCCGTCCCTCCTCGCCTTCCTCCGCTCCCTCCTCCCCTCCGTCGCCGCCCTCGTCCTCGACCTCTTCTGCGTCGACGCCCTCGACGCCGCCGCCGAGACCCGGGCGTCCCGGCGTATTTCTACTACACCTCCTCCGCCGGCGACCTCGCTACGTTCCTCCACCTCCCCCACTACTTCGCCACGACGGACGGCGACTTCAAGGACATGGGAAAGGGGCTCCTGCGCTTCCCTGGCGTCCCACCGATCCCTGCCTCGACATGCCGCACACCGTGCTGGACCGCGCGAACCGGGTCTGCGCCGCGCGGATGGGGCACTACGGCCGCATCCCGGAGGCGCGGGGCGTGCTGATCAACACCTACGAGTATCTGGAGGCGAGGACCGTGAGGGCACTCAGGGAGGGCGCGTGCGTCCCTGGCCGCCCGACCCCGCCGGTGTACTGCATCGGGCCGTTGATCGTGAAAGGCGAGGCGGCGACGAAAGGCGAGCGGCACGCGTGCTTATCGTGGCTGGACGCGCAGCCGGAGCGGAGCGTGGCGTCCCTCTGCTTCGGCAGCCTGGGCGCCGTCTCCGCCGCGCAGCTGAAGGAGATAGCGCGCGGGCTCGAGAACTCCGGCTATCGCTTCCTGTGGGTCGTGCGGAGCCCGCCCGAGGACCCGACCAAGTTCTTCCTGCCGCGTCCGGAGCCAGACCTGGACGCGCTGCTCCCCAAGGGGTTCTTGGAGAGGACGCGAGATAGGGGGATGGTGGTGAAGATGTGGCGCCGCAGGTGGAGGTGCTGCGGCACGCCGCGACCGGCGCGTTCGTGACGCACTGCGGGTGGAACTCCGTCCTGGAGGCCGCGTCGGCCGGGTGCCGATGCTGTGCTGGCCGCAGTACGCGGAGCAGAGGCTGAACAAGGTGTTCGTGGTGGACGAGATGGAGGCCGGGGTGGTGATGGAGGGGTACGACGAGGAGCTGGTGAAAGCTGAGGAGGTGGAAAAGAAGGTGAGGCTGGTGATGGAGTCCGAGGAAGGGGAGAGGCTCAGGGAGAGGCTGGCATTGGCGAAGGAGAAGGCCACGGAGGCGCTGGCAGACGGTGGGTCATCGCGGATGGCGTTCACCGAGTTCTTGAATGATTTGAAGCTCTCGAAGTGATCAAGCACAGATCAAAGCAATGAGACTGGTCTTCGAAGGCATTCATTTTGATGATTTGCATCGATTCCCGCTCTGAATTGTGAACTATCCCTTGTGATGTTACAGTAGGTGGTGATAGTTATGCTATGCAGATTAGCTGCTTCAACAATTATACTCTTGAAATGGTATGCCATAGTTAGCTGTGCTTCCAAGTTCCAAACTGAAGCTGTGAAAACTGCAGGCTTTGCTCAGTTATAATTTATCACACTATGATAGACAATAGTACAATGCATCGGTTCAGATTGACAGTCACAATGAACATGCCTCCTTGATGATTTGCTACAGTTATTATTTCAACTAGCACGGCATCCCGCTCGGGAAACATTTCTAATTATCTTTATTCTTTTTAACTATACGTGTGATATTAGATCAGTACGAGAAATAAAAGTTCAAATCGTGAGCCGGCCTGCTAGTCGTTACACTGAGCCGTCTATTCACGTACAGTTATGATGATCTATCGGATGTGATCTGTTTAACTATATTTATTGTTTTACCTGTACGCGTGATATTAAATCAATACTAATTGTGCGAGAAGCATTATTAATTATATTTTTTACCTATACGCGTGATATTTTAGATCAGTACGGGAAATAAAAGTTCAAATCGCGAGTCGCCCTGCTAGTCGTTGTACCGAACCGTCTATTTAGGTACAATTATGATGACCTATCGGATGTGATCTGTTTAGATACAGTTGTGAAGATCTATTGGTTGTGATATATTTACATATAGTTATGAAGATCTATCGATCGTGATCTGTTTAGGTGCAGTTATGAAGATCTACCAGCTATGACTGTTTATGTGCAGTTATGAAGATCTAACGACTGTGATCTATTTAAACGTAATTATGAAGATCTAACGGCTGTGATCTGTTTAGGCGCGCAGTTATGAAGATCTATTGGCTGTGTATCTGTTTATGTGCAGTTATGAAGATCTACCGGCTGTGATCTGTTTAGGTACAGTTATGAAGATCTATCGGTTGTGGTCTGCTAATAATAAAAGGGTCCACCAAATTAACGGTTGGATGTTTTGCTTTTTTATAAGAATTTTTTTTATTTTTTTCTATTGTATTCTACTTTTAGTATATAGTTGATTATACTGGTATAATTGCTGTGAACCCTCCTGCACTGGATACAATAATGCATTAACGCAAACAATCATAATTATCTCTTATGCTGATGAGATAATATGTACTGTCTGACTCCTTTAAGTTGTTACCATCCTTCCTAAGTTCATCTGTCATACAGCTTGATCAATTGCATTCTTCTCCACGCTTCTATTCTCCAAATCTCCCAAGAACTCGGCAAATGCCATTTCAGAAGACCCGCCTTCCTCGATCGCATCCAGTGCCATCTTCCTCGCTACCACCAGTCTCTCCCTAAGCTTCTTCCCTTCCTCCGTCTCCATCACCAGCCTCAACTTCGCCTCCACCTCGTCCGCCTTCACCAATCCTTCCTCGTATCCCTCCATCGCTACCGCGATCTTCCTCTCCTCCACCATGAACACCTTGTTCATCCTCTGCTCGGCGTACAGCGGCCAGCATATCATCGGCATTCCGGACATGATCGCCTCCAGCGTCGAGTTCCACCCACAGTGTGTCACGAACGTGCCGACGGCCTTGTGCTGTAACACTTCCGCCTGTGGCACCCAGTTCTTTGCCACCATGCCCCTGTCTCTCGTCCTCTCCAAGAACCCCGCCGGAAGCAGTCGCTCCAAGTCCGGCTCGGGGAACTTGCTCTGTTTCCTCGGGTGGGCTCCTTACAGCCCACAGGAACCGGTGGCCGGAGCCCTCAAGCCCACAAGCTATCTCCTTTAACTGCGCCTCCGGGAATGCTCCCTTGCTGCCGAAGCAGAGGAACACGACGCTCTGCTGTGGCTGCGCATCCAGCCACGCGAGGCACTCGTGCTTCTCGCCGCTCGCGCTCTTCTTGCCGTCGTTGATCAATGGCCCGATGCAGTACACCCTCGGCGTTGGCCAGCCGGGCGCGCAGACGCCGTCCGCGAGCGCTTTCAGGGCCTTGGGCTCCAGCCAGTCGAAGCTGTTCACCAGTATGCCCCTCCCTTCACGGATGCGCTTGAACTGATATAGCCGGACCTTGGCCGGATCGCTCTCCTTGTCCTGAAACCGTCAGCGGCATGTCCAGCGCGCGGATCGGTGGCATGCCGGGGCAGTGCACGAGCGTCTTGCCCATGTCCTTAAACGACGGTACGTTGGGGTAGTGGTAGGGCATGTTGAGGAAGACGGCGAGGGCGCTGGCCGGGGAGGCGAAGAAGAAGTAGGCGGGGATGGCGAGCTCGGCGGCTACATCGAGCGCGTCGACGCAGAACATGTCGAGTAGGAGGGCGTCGACGGCGGGACGCAGCGAGCGCAGGAACTCCCTGAGCACGGGGTTGGCGAGCCGGAGCGTGTCCAGGCTGCGCTTGACCGGGTGCGCGCCGGTGTCCGGGCTAGGCGGTGCGGGCAGGAGCCGCAAAGTGATGGAAGGGTTGGCCGCGGCGAGGCGCGCCACCGAGTCGGCCGAGACGTCGTCGTTGTCCGGGGGGTCGACGACGGCGATGACGACGTGGAGGCCGTGGCGGAGCAGGTGCTTGGCCAGCTCCACCATGGGGATCAAGTGGCCGACGCCCAGCGACGGGTACAACACAAACGTTTTCGTCCTCATGGATCACAGCGGGATGGGAGTGCAGGGAAGTGTGTACGAAAGGGAAATGAGCGACACGGCTCTAGTTACCGGACGATCACTCACGCATTTCCGGTGCTCGTTTTAATGGAATCGAAGTCTGCAGGTCAGAAGAGCCGTTTGTTCAGCTGAGCTTGGGTCCCAGCTAGCACGGCCGTTTACGTGAGCAATGACGATGAACTTATCTAGACAAGGAATTAATTAGTGATGCTATGCCTCGCCGCTGGCTTCCCTCCTACGCGTGTTTAGAATGCCGTTTGCTTTATTGGACTTTGTGCACCCACGTAGGTAGCTGTGCACCGGGGTGTTTTTCCAAAATCGAAAGGGGCACTTCGAGATTTCGAGGAATTTTATACGTCCATATATAAAGCTGTGTGAATTATGAACTTACAAAATTTAAATCAAGAATGTTTACGTGCTGAATGGAGAAGGAGATGGTCTAAAACATACCATAAAGCATACACAATCTGTTCTTTCTCTGCGGCATTCAAATGGACATATTTTCGGTTTAAAATTGGGGCCTTGTAGTTTCACACTTCATCAATAATTTACAACCACGGTTTGTTTGGCAACCGAGTGCACCGGCATTTTACAGCATTTTAGATGTCTTTTTGTGTAATATCTGCAGGTATTTTTTCTCGAGAAACTCTGCGAGTTTTTTTTTGGTTGAACTTTAACTCTGCGGATATTTGTTGGTCCTGCTACTTGTAGAGAGCAGATATGTGATGCGATCATGCGCTGCACCACATAATGCTCCCTCCGTGTCGTATCCTCGTATCGGATTACATTCGATGCTGGCAGCTACTGTTGTCGGCTGTAAATTTGGCTTTCTCTCGAAAGGGCTTGAAAACCTAACCCGATTTGAAGTACTATTAGGCTTTTACTCCTAACACACGAAAGCTGCTCTACTGGATTGTTTTCCTTTTTCCCTTTTCTGAGTGTAGTATGTCATCCTTTTTCCTTTTCTGAGAGCAATAGGCCCTTGTAGTATGTCGTCCTAGCACGAAAGTTGCTCTACCGGATTGTCCCTTTGGAATTGCTAAAGCAGCCTGCCCTTCTAGCGTGCGCCCTGGCCCACCACGAAGACGGCATCTTCTTCCTCTCTCGCGGCAGAGCTGAACAGGCGCGCAGCCGAGCGGAGGATGATGTTGGGTATGGATAGAAGCAAGAACCTCATAATTCTGACTATTAATAACTTCTCTCTTTATTTATCACATTTTCTGTTCATTGATCGATTGCTTTATCCGTTTGTTATAGATGATTGCCTTCTTCAACCTCGCAAGCTCATCGGAGTGATTAGGGTCACGGAACCACTATGACACAGGAATGGCGATGGCTGCGAAGCCGAGAGAAGAGACCTCGCCGACGTTAGGGGTTAGGGTTGGAAGTGGTTAAAATGGAGGCTCATGAAAACTGGAAGGGGAGGAGGTTAGAGAGAAGACTTAATTCGACAGCAATAGCCACCGGACAAAATGGGCCAGAGGAGGCGACGACACGACGTCATCACCGCTGGTGGAGGCAAGGTTGGATTGGAAAGGTGGCAGCGGTCACGAGAAGAAGAAGAAGGGTGAGAGTTGGGAAGAAGAAGAGATGTGGACTTGAAGCTAACTGTTGGATAGAAATCTAATGATCCAAAAAAATTTCTATAATTTGAAAAAAGATAAACAATTGTTGTATAAGTGGATCAAGATCCATCTTATAGATTTAAACCTTAGAACTTCTCATATTCTTGCAAGGTATACGTTACACGGAGGACACCAGACCCTCATAGAGAGTTCACAAACCGACTTTACTACAAGACAGCTTTACAACTCAGCTGCACTTCACCATGACTAAGTGCTAGCTAATCCTAGTAGCCAATTTGCACTTTTACTCGTTCAGTTCTAAATATAGTCGGTATCTCTCCTTGCCACCTCGATTTTTCTACGTATTTATCTCAACACCGCAGAAGTAACTTCTTGATGCATCATGAATATCATTATATACTCAAATATAATTTGATTTTCTCTTCAAAGAAAATAAATTAAACTCCACAGAGGAGACCGGATTGGAGTGGAGGTATAGGACCTTACCGGTGAGTTAAGTTTGGAGTTAAAGAGGAATGGAGAGTCAACATCGCTAGAGAAGAAGCTCGCACTCCCTGTGATCGGAGGGAAGACCGGCGGTGCAACGCTCCGTTGTGAGGAAGACGGTCAATGAAGAGAGCAAGATGCCAGCTCTGTCATGAGCGATAGAGAAGACACAACGAGGCACAATAGTTAGGAGGCCTTCTCGCAAAAAAAAATAGTTAGGAGGCAGATCCGACGGTGATAACTGTCAGAGATGGAGGAGTATAGAGTGGCACGGCATTGACAATAGGAGAGACGACGACGACTAACTAGGACGCAAGGGGTTATGATGGTGCGGCAGAGGAGAAAGAAGCAGAAAAAGTGAAAGAGTACGAAGATGAGGAAGAAGACGAGAGGTGAAAGTAAACCGGATCCAGCGCGGCAAGTCCGTCCTTCCCGCTCATGGTGGGGTACAGATGCGCGTTCTAAAAAAAAATCATATTCTTACTTAATTTTTTCTATAAATGTTGTACTTAAATATTGACCTGGCTGAGTAATTAATGAGAGAAAAAAAACTAATTTCTTTAAATCTAGTTTCCCACTTCTAGTGTATTGTATATTTTTATTATCCACGTCACCAGTAAAATTTTGTAGATTTTCATGTAATTGTAGCATTGCTCAGTGCTGTGTGCTCTATCGCGCGAGCAAAAAATAATTGCAAGATGTTCCACCGCACCAATTACTCCTGCACTAGTATTACGATGTAGATCCATGGTCACATCGGTGAGCACAAGGGCGTACGTCCACGTCATTGCTCTGTCATGCATTAAACCATGAGGCTGCCTCCAAGGACTCCAGGAATTGCCTCACAGCTCACAAGGACGAATTAGATTTTTGGGAGAACCCACTATATAAAACGGTCTCTCACCTCCTCCACTAACGGTATGGGACTAAACTCTTGCACCACTTCTTGCCATTTATTCATAGGCCTTTAAGATTTATTAAGAATTTTAGAACATGCACATGGGCTAAGCCCATTAGTTCTAACACTGTACCCCGGCCTCGCCGTGAGCCCCTTCATCCCATGGTGCAGCTCGCCGACGTCCTCCTGGAGCACGGCTACGCCATCTCCGTCGCTCTCATCCCACCGCGTCAAGCAAGACATCGCCTTCGTCGCCGTCGCCGGCCGCGCCGCGTCCTCCAGGCAGTCCGTCAGCTTCCAACGCTCCCGCGCGTCCAGGGCCCTCCTGCCACCTTAACCCACGACGCGCGGTTCCTCCTCAGGTACCTCGACCTCGTGGGCCGCTATAACGAGCGCCTCCACGACTTCCTCTGCTCCATGCGCGTCTACGCCGTGATCGTCGACTCGCTGTCCGTCGAGGCGCTCGGCGTCACAAAGAAGCTCGGGATCCCCGATAACACCTTGTTCACCTCCGGCGTCGCCGCCCTCGTCGCCTTCGTCCGGCTTCCTTCTGTCCTTGCGGAGGGCAAGACGAACTTCAAGGAGCTAGGAGACAGTCCTCTCGAGCTCTTTGGCCTTCCACCCATGCCGGCTTCACACCTGCTTGGCGAAGTGCTCGAGGACCGGAGAGCAGACGTACAAGGCGACGATGAAGGCGTTGTACCGTATCCCCGAAGCCGATGGCATCCTGGTGAACGCATTCGAGTCGTTGGAGGCTCGGGCGGTAGCTGCTCTCAGGGACCCTCGGTGTCTCCCCGGCTGGGTCTTGCCTCCGGTGTACTGCGTGGGGCCATTCGTCGGTGGCACCGGCGAGGCGAAAGAGCGGCACGAGTGCCTCGCGTGGCTAGACGGGCAGCGGAACGCAGCGTCGTGTACCTCTGCTTCGGGAGCACAGGCGCTGAGGCGCAGCAAACCACTCGGAGGAGCAGCTCAAGGAGGTCGCCGTCGGCTTGGAGGAGTCCGGCCACCAGTTTCTTGTGGGTCCGGGGTCGTGCGAGGGCCCCTCGTCGACGACCCGGTCGAGAAGCCGTCCGACCCTCGTGGCCGACCCGGACCTGGACGCTCTCCTGCCGGGCGGGTTCTTGGAGCGTACAAGCGGCCGCGGGCTCGTCGTCAAGCTGTGGGCGCAGCAGGTCGACGTGCTCCACCACAGGGCGACCGGCGCGTTCGTGACGCACTGCGGGTGGAACTCGACGCTGGAGGGGTCACGGCGGGCCTGCCGATGCTGTCCTGGCCGTACACGGAGCAGAGGATGAACAAGCTGCTCATGGTGGAGGAGACGAGGGTTGCCGTGGAGATGGCCGGGTGGCAGCAGGGGCTGGTTACTGCCGGCGAGGTGGAGGGCAAGGTGAGGCTGGTCATGGAGTCCCAGGAGGGCAGGGAGCTCAGGGCGTGGGTGGCGGCGCACAAGGAAGGCGCGGCCGTGGCCTGGAACGACGGCGGCTCGTCGTGCGCGGCGTTTGCCCAGTTCTTGTCGGACATGGACAGACGACAGCAGCCTCGGGCTTGCAGCGTGAAAGTGGTCGATGGGAGTGGCGCATGAGTTTTTGGCGGAGCGGTACTGTAACGTTCTCCCGACCCGATGAATAGAGTGGGCATTGGGTTTAATCTGAAATTTTGGTTTTGTTTTTTTTTCATAATTCGGTTCTTTTAAGTACTCATCGAAATACTGTTAATAATTTGGTAAACCAGAAATTTGGTTCAGTTTTTGGTTTTAACCAAAATACACGAAGTACATAACAACAATAATTTAACAAGAATTTTAGCAGCAATTTAACAGAAATTTCATGCAAAGTCTGACCACATGTGTATGATGATTAACAAAGAAAATTATATATAGTTAAAATATTTACATGGAATTTGAAAGAGATTGAATTGCAGAATTCGAAAGGAACTTAAGAGTGTTACAGTTAGGCCAGGTTAATCAAAACCTAAAACTGATTTCACAGAAATAAATTCGGTTTATCATAAGTGATAACGGAAAAAAAAATTCGGTTCATCGAACTAAGGAATATCTTGGTTTATTCGATTTTGGTTAGTCGGTCTTTATGCACACTCTGAGCGATGTAATCGATTCTGCTCCATCTTGGAAATACTAGCTGCTTTCTGATATCTGTGCATGGCTCCGTCTTGGAAATACTTGCATACATAGCAGCATATGTGCAATCCAAGTCTGGTATATCTGTGCATGTGTACGGTGCATGTTGCAGCTGTATGATCGAAACTGCGTGTAATATATGTTTACGAGCTTGTTCAATCTGTCTCGTTCTGCCTTCAAATTTCAAAACATGTCTCACGCTAAGCAAGTCATGCAGTCACGTGTGGTGGATTCAGATGACATCTTCGTGTTGTAAGATCAAGTTGAACTGATATAGGCGGACCTTGGTCGGGTCGTTCGCCTCGTCCTGCATCAACAGCGCGCGGATCGGCGGCCTGCTGGGGCATACACGCACGAGCATCCTGCATCAAGGGCGGCATGCATGACTCATGTATGCGCGCGTGAGTGTTTTCGGGGCAATCAGTTGAAATGGTTAATGTCTAAACCTAGTACGATCCTAGCATAGGATCGAGCTATGGTAAAAATATAAAAATCAAATTATCGTAATTAACATTATTTTCTATATAAAACATAAAAATTATATTATCGCAATATTATTTTCCTACATTCACAATGATCAAGATGGGTGGTGAGCAGTGTGTTTTAAAATTGGTAATTCTTATAAATTGACATGCAAGACCCATGCATTGTTACGAATTAAAAAAGTAATGCTATATATATTTCTTTATTGAATTGATATGATACTCAATGTATTCTCAAAATTCGTGTTAGAGCAAGGTGTTTTTGTAAAAAGAAAGTGGGAGGTGGACAATTCCGCCTCAATTTCAGCAAACAGCAGTAGATCGGACGGTTGCCAAATATTTTCCTCTAGCTTGAGGATTTTTTGGATGAACATTTCTGGAAATTTTGAAAATAACCACAATACATACATATGTTAATACTATGTGCACGTGTAAAATTTTATACCAAATAGGCATTTATGTATCACGACTCAATTTTATCGGCGCTCACAGCAGGCAAATTGAATAGGCAATAAAAAGTAGCAATTAGTGGATTACTGCTCTCACTGACTGATAACAGTGATGAGTTTAGCTTTTTAATATAAGCCGGACGATGTGCCTTTCGTCTATAACAACAGTGCGCAATAAAGTTGAATGTTTCAAGCGAAGTTCGCTGCCATGCTTCATTCCTAGTGCGATGCCATCGTATGTCAATCAACTCAAGCCAGAGGGAGGAGATCGTATATTCGTATATCCACTCAAGGTGAGAATTCTCAGCTAGCCGTATGTTCCTTGTATTTATACCCGATTATATAACCGGATATATACCATTTTAACAAGGTTGTTTCGGTAGCAACCGAATACAACAAACCATCTCTATCCACAAAGGATCAAAATTAGGAGAGATTTAAATGAAGAGGCGGCCGGAGATAGCTCTAGGCTGATTCTGCACTAACTGAATGCTATTAGTTAGTATTCCTTCGTCCTATATTATTAGGTGTATTTTATTTGATTAAAATTAGATTTTAATTATTAATTACTTTATTAATATATGATTTATGCAATACAAAGTTATGATTATATGCAAGTATTTTTAATACAAATCTAATTATACCAATATTATATTACATAAACTAATACGTCTTACATTATGAAACAGAGTGAGTGTATATCTTAACACAAAGATCATCTATTATCTGATCACAACAAGCTTCCCTTTAATTTTGTTCCGTGCTCCTTGGAGATATACTGCCGTATATTACGAGAGATAGTTTTCAGAGATCGATGCTGCTGATATATACAGCGTGCACGTACACCGAACGCGACGCTAGCTTGCTAGGCCAGGCGCCATGAGAGAAACCGTGGTTCTGAACCCAGGGCTCGGCGTGGGGCACTTGGTGCCGATGGTGTAGCTGACCAAGCTGTTCCTGCGGCGCGGCCTCGCCGTCACCGTCGTCGTCGTCGGGCCACCCGGCAAGTCGACGGACACCTCGGCCGCGGTCGCGGGCGCCGCGGCGGCCAACCCTTCTATCAACTTCCACGTCTTGTCGATGCCGGACGACGTCGTCCTGGATGCTGCGGCGGCGGACCCCGCCGATGAGCAGCCCAACCCTTTCGATCTCCTGGGCCGCATGAACGCGCCGCTCCGCGACTACCTCCGCTCGGTCGACCTCCCCTCCGTACGCGCCCTCGTCCTCGACATGTTCTGCTTCTGCGTCGACGCCGTCGACGTCGCTGCCGAGCTCGGCGTGTGTAACACCCTAATTCCCGAAATCCGAAATTTAGGGCTAACAAAAATTTTTTCGTTAATAATGTCAGTTGAAGCTGCACCTAATTAAAACTTTAGTTCAAATCGTGATGAAGCTAAGTACCAGGCGCAAAACCCTAACACATTACACGCGCCGTGTACGCCACCGTATCGACGGTACCTCACCCCGAACGCGTCCTAAGCCGACAAAAAGGTCTCATCTCGAGTTCCGTGTTCCTGCCCCACCTTGCCGCGTCCCGAAACCCTAGATCCGAGCTCCCGACTCCTTTCCTTCCGATTTAAATCTCAATCTCTCTAAAACCCTAACCCGTCGTTAACTCAGCCACAGTCCTAAGCATATATGTGAGCATACCGGCAATATTTCCCCAAGTGTATGTGGGCACATACACCTTGGAGTCCTCGTCATATCGCTGCACGTGTTCATTCGATTTCTACCACCTTTTCTCTCTCCTAGACTATATACACACATAAACCACCCCTGTTGCAGTCCTGTGCATATACGAGTATACCGGCGATATTTTCCGAACACCTTCCCTATAATAGTTGTCTCACATGAAATCGCGTTAATATTTCTGCCAAAGCTGTTCCGGCTCATCGTGTTGTCATTCCATACTGTCCTCACATTTCTAATCTACAATTAACCCGCTGGCAGCACCTGCCACACCCGCATGCAGTGAAAGTTAAATACCCATCACAACCTGGCACTCATGAGCTGCACACACGCGCACTGCTACTTGTGCCACTCGTGCACCCACTGCGGTAAGTATTGCCAAGCATTTACAGGAGCATTATCACCTGCCATCAATGAGCTTAGCACCTGTCCCATCCTCCTTCCCTTCTTTCACCTCATCTCTTCCCCGTGGCATCACCTCCCCGGTACTGCTCCCATGTCCACGCAGGCATTCGCGTTAACTCCAGCACCAGCAGCAGTGACTCATCTGTCTCCTCCCTCTCTACTCAAATCACTTCATTTATTGTTCCCAGAACTCTTTAACAGCAGCAGCCCCTAGTCCACGAGCTCCTCAGTGCCTCACTCCTCCCCATTTCTTCTTCCTCACACGAGCAGTACCCAAGCTCTTCAGCTAGAACTTCCACCTCTTCTGAGCTGCCATCCCCTCACCTCAAGCTCACAACCCAAGCAGCTCAAGCACACCAACCGAGCTGCCTCTCCTCAGTCTACTCAAGCAGCCAAAGCTCATTATTTTTTTGCCCATCTTCTTCTTCCTCAAAATCTCTCTTCTTCCACTGCTCAGCTGCAAACCGAGCCACTCCTCTCTCCATTGCCAAGCTCCAGCTCCCGAGCCCCCACTGCAGCCCTCCTTCCTCCCATGCCCGAGAACCTCGAGCTGCTGCCCGAGCTCCCTCTCCTCCCCAAGCGCCTGCCGGAGCTCCCCACTGGCCACGCCTTCTCCACACGCATCCGTCGCCGCCGTGTTCCTCTGTTCTGAGATCCCCTCCGCCGTTCCCGTCACCCACGGCGCTGTCGCCGGAACTTCCCCCCAAACCTCTTGCTCCCGAGGCCTACCACCTCCCCGCCGCCGGGCGCCCCCCCCTTGCGCCGCTCCCTCCGTTCGGCCTCAGCACCGGCCGGGAGCTCACCCGAGCCACCTCCCGACCGGATGAGCCCCACATCCGCCTTCAAGCTCCTCCGCCCACCGCCGGTAGCACCGCCCGGCTCCTAGCTTGCCGCCGGCGAGCCCTGCCTCGACCTCGCCGCCAAGACAAATCGACGCCGCCGTTCCCCTCCTCCAGAGTCTCCACCGCCTGCCCAGATCCCGCTCGCCTCGGCCCTGGTCCCGGTGCCGCCCTCGGAGCACCGCGCTCCGCCCTTCCCTCCGCTCACCGCCCCTTGCCGGCCGGCCACTGCCCTCCATCAAGTCCGCCGGCGCCTACACCTCCTAGGGTTGCTCATCGGTCGGGTCTACCGCTCAAGCCGCGCCCCCGAGCTCCGTTCAACTCCGCCCGAGGGAGTCGTTCCGCGCCGTCCTCCGGACGCCGCCGCCACTGGTGGCGCCCCCCAACATCCCGCCGAGCCACCGCTCCCCTTTCCCCACCGGTGCCCCGCTACTCGTCGCCGCCGGCCAAGCAGCCACCGAGGCCGCTACCCAAATCCGCCGCCCCAAGCCACTCCCCATGCCGCCGGCGAGCTTCTCCGGCATCCTCCGCTTGCCGCCGCTCGCCATGGACCACCTCCTCGGCCTGCCTAATTCCAGTAAACACGCCCCACACCAGCTCCAGTCTTCGCAGTCCAAAAAGTGTAAATCCATCTCTAAAGAAAACGCTTTTTTTTAAGAACTCTGGTTTTTCCAATCAAGTGAACCGAAGCCACTGGTTCGGCCGATTCAGGAGGATAACAACCCGTTTATCAACTCTTCCTTCCGGTTTTAGAAAGCTAAGATTTAATTAGAGTCTTTTTCTGTTCGGATGGAATCCCAAATTTCTAAATCATTCAAGTTAATGGGGATGGCACATAAAGCTAGAAATTCCTTCCTTTAAATCAACATATACCCTGTACATGCTATCTCCCGAACATCCAAAATGCATACGTCATAAATAGGTATTTTCCAAGACCCTAGAGAATGTCCATGAGTCCTAAAGTACGATGCGTTATGAAGATAAAACCTAAGGAACATATATACATACATTCATACTTAATCGGATATCCGTAATACCTAGTGAGTGGTAACCTCTCGAATTCTCTTTCTTTTCCTTATAAACCAAAACCCAGAACATCTAAGGTATGAAAATAAAACATTCAAGGAACTTCCATAAACATAGTAAATTAGAAATCCAGATAAGTATTAATAAGGCCGATATGACTCGTTTCCACCCAAATGGGGACTATCATTCCCCGTGATTCAGGGTCTAGCCAAGAACCTAAAATTAGGGCCAGAGCATTATAAACGTAGTTTTAACATGCGTGTCCATGGCTAATACTTTCCAAACCCTAATCACGAGATGAATCAAAACACCCCCGAAACCCTAGGACCGTTATGAATGTACGCCTTATTGAAAACTCCAAACCCTAGCGAAACCATGTTCATGCATGGCCGGGGATCCCTATCTCATGCTATACAGTAGTTGCCGAAGGACTTTTCTAAACCTAAGGTCCGAAACTCTAACAGTACCATTTGAATCCTAGCTAATTAAATGAACCAAGTCATCTAAAAACCCTAAAGGCTTGTATAAGTATACGTCTCCCGTAAACCCTAATCGACAATGTGCAGTGAGCTGATACTTCCCGTCAAGATAATATAATGCCCCTAACTCTAACTCGCTAAAGCCTCTCAAAGTCAAATGGCTAATCAAACGCATCATGATCGCATGTGTTGATTTTTCCGGTTCTATATTCGATGTTCTTGGTTTTTCCTCGTGCCGCTGGTTTATTCGTCTTTTCCCTCGACATGTAGATACCGATGCTAGAGATATCGCGCGAAGGACCCCGGACCATTGCCGTACCAAGTTCAAGACTGAGCCCCGGACAACTTGCCAGGCAAGCTATTTCCCACTTCGACCATGTCGAATCCTATATTTGCAAAGTATATTTACTTTGATTATGAAACATGCATGCTAGGTTTATCAGCGATATTTTATGTAGTTAGTTATACCCGATAGATGCATTGAGCTAGGGTTGACTATCCGATTCCTTGTAACCCTAGTTGATTCGTCGATTGGTTTCCGACCGACGAAAGTCTAAGGTTATAGGTAGTAGCCATTGCTTAGCCCCGCTATAGTTAAAACTAAAGTTTTGACTCAAACCTTCGGGTATGGGAAATTAAACCCGCGGATAGCGTATGTTATCCGCGGTGACTTTCTAAAGAAATGTTGCCAAGATTCAAAATAAAGTTGGAGATGATTTTGATTCGGGTAGGAAGTAAGGTGGTTTGAAGGAAGACGAAGTAGCGGAAGGCTATTCGGTGCTTGCTGATGAACTGGAGTCCTACTCGAATCAGTTAAGGACCGAACCTAAGTGCCGCTGAATCAGCTCCCCCACCGTACGTCCACATATCCTTTATGGGAAGGACTTGACTCGGTAACCCGCCTAATACTAGGGTTCGGACCCGTGGGAAGTAAGAAGTATGTGCTAGGTAGGACGTTGGGCCCCTAGAGAATTCTCACGACGCTATTTGAGTCAAGATTCTGAGATTGTGAGGCCCAAGGCGTGGGTGAGGATTCGACACAAAGATGAGCGTTTCTCCGAATTGTGGTGTCAGGTTTTCTGGACGCAATCAGAGTTAGGGTAAGTCTCATTTAGCGGGTCCGACTCTAGTATGAAAGCAGGCGAAAGGTCTCGTTGTAATAATTCTGGCAGTATACGTTGCAAAGTACTCCCAGGGTGACTTACATCTTGTGGGTAAAGCCGTACCACCTCTGCAGAGGGTTTAAAATCTATTCGAATAGCCGCGTCCTCGGTCATGGACATGAACTGATAAGGCCACACACTGGTTAGACTGAGCTTTGGTTGCGAAAGCTGGGAAATGGGATTAAGGACGTGGGCATGATGTGTCCACAGTGGGCAATTTGAGGCCATGTGTCGGTGGTAAGGAAATTGCCGAAGGAATCCGCCGTATTGCCGGGAGTGACCGGAATACGGGTTGGTGTTGGAAGACCTAGTTATCGGGAAGGTGGAAGCTACCGTTCGATGGGTGGAGCCATGGATGGGTAGCGGAAGCTAACGGTAATGGGTCATGAGCTGATTAGCGGTGTTTACCGCATGAGACGAGATGTGAAGAGATGTGATGGGATGTTTTCTTAAAGTGCTTTAGATTTCGAAATGCTTTTACAATCTACTTATGTGTATTTAAATAAGAACTTACATTTCCGCACAATTTGCAACTTAGGTTAGAGCTATTCCTTGATCTATTCCCTGCATGAAATATCGCCGTATATTTCCTCCTGTGGGAATAGCTTGCGAGTACATTCAATGTACTCACCTGGCTTGTTGATTTGGCCAGACAAAGGAGACATCAATTCCGAAGATACGTATATGAACGCGAAAGCTAGGGCGTAACCCCCAGTCAGTTGCCTGTCGGGTATGGCATACTGATGGGCCACCTCTCCGCTGGATTTCCGCTGCAAGTTTATAGCCATTGGGCTACAGGTATCAGATTATCGACCTTAACGGTCTATTTAATTGTTTACGCATGTATGACAATGATATACAGGTTAACTCGTGTGTATCGGCTACTGATCCAGGGACCGATACAGTAATCACGAGGGAGTATCCGGCTTAAAAAACCGGGTGCGCCACAGCGTGCCGGCCTACGTCTTCTACGCCGGAAGCGCCAGCAACCTCGCCGCCAACCTGCACCTCCCTCCTATGCAGACCAAGATCGCCGCCAGCTTCGGGGAGATCGGTGACGCGTCGCTCTCCTTCCCGAGCAACCGCCAGTTCAAGCCCACCGAGCTCCCCAAGTTCGCTCTCGACCGCGACAACGAGGTGTACAAGAACTTCCTGCACGCGTTCGAGCAAGATCCCGGAGTCCCGCGGCATCATCGTCAACACGTTCGAGTGGCTAGAGGCGAGGGCACTGCGCTGCGCTCAGGGACGGCACGTGCATCCCCGGCCGTCCCGTGCCGCCGGTGTACTGCTGTCGGGCCAATGGTCCCGGGAGGCGCCGGAGAGAAGAAGCACGAGTGCCTTGCATGGCTAGACGTGCAGCCGGTGAAGAGCGTCGTGTTCCTCTGCTTTGGGAGCATGGGCTCCTTCCCCAAGAAGCAGCTCGAGGAGATGGGCATTGGGGTGGAGAGGTCCGGGCAGAGATTCCTATGGGTGGTGCAGAGCCCGCGCAGCGACGGCCCAGACCTGCTCGCCGAGCCGGACCTCGGCGCGCTCCTGCCGGAGGGGTTCTTGGAGAAGACCAGCGGCAGAGGGTTCGTGGCCAAGTCGTGGGCGCCGCAGGCGGACGTGCTCTGCCGTAAGGCCACCGGCACCTTCGTGACGCACTGCGGGTGGAACTCGACCCTGAAGGGGATCACTGCAGGGATGCCCATGATCTGCTGGCCGCTGTACGCGGAGCAGAGGCAGAACAAAGTGTTCGTCGTGGAGGAGATGGATGCCGACGTGGAGATGGCAGGGTACGACGAGGAGGTGGTGACGGCGGAAGAGGTGGAGGCAAAGGTCAGTTGGGTGATGGAGTCCAAGGGCGGGCAGGCGCTGCGGGAGCGAGCGATGGCTGCGAAGGAGAGCGCATGTGAGGCGCTGAAGGAAGGTGGAGCATCCCACGCCGCTTTTGCTGAGTTTCTAAGATGCTGTTTGGTTTAGCTTCTAGCAGCTTTTCCCCTGAGAAAAGCCAAAGCCCAACCAAAGGGGCGGCTTCGGACCGGCTGTTCCCAATAGCCTAGGCACGCGTGCTATGTAAACAGAGGCACGAATAAAAGCTCGGCCACCCCCAGCTTCCCGCAGTGGAACATACCGGCCTCCCGAGTATGCCCTTCTTCGCTTCCCCGATCCCCTTCTGTCCCCTTCTCGCACCGCGGTCTGGGCCTCCGCCCGCCGGCCAGCCAGCATGCGCGCCGTCCCCGAGCTGCTCCTCCGCTGCCCATCTCCACCGCCGACCTCGCCGAACTCACCGTCCCCGTCGTCCCCCGCCTTCCCCACCTCCACTGCGCCGAGCCCCGCCCTCCACTGCCCCGCCCTCCACGCCGCCATAGCTCCGGCCGCTGCCGAGCTCCAAAATCGCCGGATCCGGCATCAGTGAGCCCGCGGCCACCGGATCCGCTGTCCCCGACCCCACGGCCACCGGAAAGCTCCCGCGCTGCTCCGGCGGCTGGGCTCAGCGGCGGCGACGATTTGGGCCCTGCTGGGCCGAGGACGTGCGCAGCGCACGGGTGAGCCGCACGGGAGGAGGGAGCGGCAGGGGACCGGGGTGGCCGGCGGCGGCGACCGGCTTGAGGCGGCGGCGGCGAGCCGAGCTCGGGGGCGAGGTTCGGGTGCGGGAGCTCGGGCCCTGGAAAGCGGTGGGACGCGAGGGGCGTGGTGCGAGCAGAAGAGAGGGAGGAAGGACGGCCGACGGCCGGCCGGCTCGCCTGCGGCAGCGGCTCACCGGGGATCCAAGGGAGGCGGCAGGGCTATAGGGCGGAGGCGACGATGTGAGGGGCTGGGGTGGCCGTGAGCCCCTCGCCCCTCGCCCCATTTAGATTAGGATATTTATTTATATTTTTTTATTTTACTCTTTTGTTTTTATATTCAGTTTATCCATGTTTGCTTTTAAAGAAAAGGGCATTTCAAGACAATTTTTTATACAACAGCTAACAGCCACAGCCGAACCAAATACGCACATTTTTTATACAACAGCTAACAGCCACAGCCGCTTTTCCAGCCAGCCAGCCAACAACTGCTTTTCCAACAGCCACAGCCCAACCAAACACGCCAAGAGACTTAGTTTAGATCTTATAGTTTTGTGAAATCGTATTTACTTGAAAACCATAGTTTTGAGAGTATTATGCATGAAATACCACAATTCGTAGATATTTTAGTACAGTCTTTTAGGAATATTTTACGGAATTGCTAACAGCCAGTACTCACTTTTTTCTCACCAAATCATCTTCTTCCTCCTTGCTCCTTCCAACTGCTTCTTCTTCATGTTTGATGGTACGACGAACTCGCCAGAGTTTGAGGCGGAGCTGCCATTGACGTGGAATGGTGGCGGAGCAGAGAACACGTGAGGCGGAGCCACCGTCGACACGAAGCGGAGACGGAGATAGCAAGGTCATTGGAGATGTTAGGGTTTCAGGGTTGGAAAGGGGATGGGGAGAAGGAGGGTCACTAGCACTGGAGATGAACCGATGCTCCCTGGGATTAGAGAGATGACCGATGGGAAGGGGTGGCGAACCAGCGATGACGACGGTTGGTTAGGGCGCAGCGGCAGCACTGTCGGCCACGGGCATGGCAGGACTGGTGGTGGGCTGGTGCCAGAGGGCAGTTCGACGAGTGGGCATGGCGCCGACGAGGTGGGAGTGGCGGCACGCTGGGAAGCGGGTGGCAGCAACATGGGGAGGAAGGAGAGAAGCTTGGGATGGAGGAGTTGTGAAAAGAAAACGGGAGGGAGATCTGAGCCATTGGATTTTGATCAAATGGTTCAAACATTAGACTGTCAAATCAATAGTCCCATATTTTATCAAATAAAACTTTATCAATTTAATAATACATGTTGTTTCATGAATTGATAGGTCTCTAGCACGCAACTTTGACCGTTATTTTTCATATGAATATGTTAATTAAATTTTTTAAATATTACTATATTATTTTTGTCATGATAAATCTAATGATATTATTTTTAGTTAGCTAATATAAGTTTAAAATTTTTGGCTGCATGTATTTTAGGACATTATCTATTTCCAAACAGAGCTAACGGTTATTAACCGAGAAGGTCACCTTTTATGGAAACTAGTAAGTTACTTGTGCGTCACAACGGAACAAAAGAGAAATGTCTAGAGATATTAATAAAAGGGTCACTCTATTTTGTGAATAAGTGTGTTAAAAGTGATGTGCGTGTAGTTTTTCACAATAATCATCGGCATCATTCTCTCACTTCCTTCCTTCTTTAGTGATCACCTATGTTTCTCCCTTCCTCTCTCCTCGTCATCCCATTAGTTATGTCCCTGACTTTGTCGTTTCTTCGCTTTGTCGTCTAAATTTTTTTGTCTAAGTTAGCCCCAATCACAAGAACACATCACAGTACAAACTAACAAACGGCACCAAGAAACCGTCGTTTGTTAAACTAACAACAACCGGTGGACATATAGGAACCGGACAAAATTACCAAAGAAAATTGGCAGACCGCTTGCACAATATGTGAACCATGTATGTTACTTTAGGCTTTTCATTAGTATCTAGCTTGCTTTGCACATATAGCATGCTTTTTAATTTGAAGTATTTAATTTTTTTTGAAGTTATTCAATTTTTATACATATTTTTTCTTTGCTTTTCATTTGACAATATCCTTTTCAGTATTCAGTATTATTGTCTCCATGATATTTCTAATGATTTCGATCAAAAAATTTCTTTCTTTTTGGCAAATACAGAATGAACTATGATGGTTATTTTGTATCTTATGTTATGCGGTAGCATATCTTGTTCAAGTTAGTGTGATATTATCTTTCCTTCTAAAATTCATATCCATTGCAACGCATAGCACCACCTCCACAACAGGATTTGGAAATAGCTCTTTTTCCTTGTAACGCCTCTTTATTTAGGATCAGTTTGATTTGTCTATTGACAGCTGATCAGTGCGGCGAATCTTTCTTGTGTTTTTTATTTTGCATGAGTTACAACTTACGAGTAATTATTGTACAACAGTCTTCCACCTATGCCTCTTATGTCCCTTCTCTAAGGTCCTGTGCGGCTCCACAGGACGCTATTTATGCCAAGTAGGCGATTGACTTCTATGTTTTGGCCTTCGAGATGTCGTGATCTGTTTTATTTCTTTTCTTTTCTCAGTTTTGACCGTCTTGGTCTCGTTCTAGGATTTTGTACATAAATCTCTTTGAATTTTGCTTCAACACAGCCCTTTAGAAAAATTTATGACTTTTGATGCAAATTAACGGCAAAGATCGAAGCTTACCTCTTTAATTTAAAATGGTGGTATAGTCTATTTCCCTGGTGGAAACACTCGGCCCTCTTAGAATCCAAATTACGTGGACAACCCTCCTTTTGGACCCAAACTTCTTGCATGAGGAAGACGCATGATCGATCAATTATTCTTTAATTACTTGGTTTTCTGTGCTTTTTTGTGAATCTGAACGCATGAACAAAAGAGGTTTGACGTGAATTTCCACAAGAAATGAACATTCTACAAGTCAATGTCAATTGTACAAGTATTAGCGAGAAAAGGATCTGAACAAGCAACACTGCGAATAAACGAACTTGAACGAACATTAGTAAATGAGCAGAACCTCATGAGTCGGCAGCAATTCAGCCCATGAACACACACAAAGATCTCACGAACACACAAACACTTTCAAAAGGAAAAGAACACAACACAAGCACACATAGATCCATAAATCGGCATCAATTTAGCACACAAACATACATGGGTCTCACGAACATATGAACACCAACATACATGCATGGACCTCATGAATTGGTAGCTAGAAATCTAGGTTATTATCTCCAGGTCAATCCAACACATGAACACGCATGGCTAGATCCAGACACACATGATGGCAAAGGTGTATATAGGCGCGAAGCGAGATTTAACAACGGAGCGAAGCGCCGCAGACGAGGGGCTTCGGCGACGATGGAGTGCGGGCTGGGGGTCGGGGCTCCAGCGGCAATGTGATCCAAGTGTCGATGGACTTCGAGCATCATGGGAGTATGGCAGGCGACGAGGGGTTCCGAGCAACGAGGTAGTTTTTCGCTAAGGTAGTCTAGGCCGACGATGAGTAAATCTGACAGCTACCGTTTGGATAACAAATCTGCCCTCATCTGAGGAAGAGAGATGTGTGGCTAGGGCAGCCTGGCTAGGAGGGGAGGCGGCTTGGCTGGGGCGGTGGTGATCGATAATGGCGCACGACGGTGGCGGTGTGGCAAAGGGAGGTGGCGGCTTTGAGAGAGGCTGAGAGGAGAGGAGAGAGAGAGAGAGAGAGAGCACGGGTTGGGTGGATTTGATTGTTTTTGGTGTGTGAGTTAGTTAGATAGAAGTGTGTGAGTTAGTTAGAGAAGAGAGATTTGTGCAAATTAGCCAGAGAAGGACAAATTAGTTAGAGAAGAGAGATTTATGCGAGTTAGTTAGGAGAAAGATGAATTAGTTAGAGAAGAGAGATTTGTGTGAATTGGTTAGAGAATTGTTATACGAGGAGAGGATGTGACACTACCATGAAAAGTGTGACACTACCGTCACCATCTTGAATTTATAAGATAGTATAGATTTATATGTGACAATCTAACGTAGTCAAGGGCTCAAAGCTATATGTATTGGACCTTGAAAATATTGCACATTATCTACTTGAAGTCGCTGTCCATTTTAATGAACCATAGGCTCCAACTGAACATCTGGACAAATGCAAAATTTACGGCTTGATTTCTTTGCTTCGTCCAAGTGAAGATGAACAGCACCGCAAAGTTTAACGCTCTTGCTATTTCACAATCGTCTAAGAATCTACGAGATCTCAGTCAATTTGCTCTATGATCGTCCATCATCTTCTTCAACGTTGCTGGAGTGGTTAGGGTTACGAGACGCAGCCACCGGCGACGCAGAGGTGGCGACGGTGACGGAATCGAGGAAGGAGACCTAGCCAGAGTGGTTAGAGTTTAGGGTTGATTGTTTGGGGGGGGAGGAGGGGTTAGAGGACAGGCTTGATCTGGCGGTGGTGGCCGTTGGACATGATGACAGTAGTAGCCGCCGGAATCAGGGAAGAGAGGAGAGCACGGGAGGTTGAAGAAAGAGGTGGGTTGTTGGATGCAAATCCAACTATTCCAAAAAATCGACTGTGATTTAGAAGGAAAAAGTAACTGTGATATATGTGGACCAAAGCTTGGTCAAGAAAGTAGGCAACGGCTTTGTTCGTCGCCCACGCGTGTAGTTTTGGCCCAGGTCCGCATGGGGTTGTCTTCTACCTCCCATTCCATCCCTCAGGTGTGTCGTGTGTTGATGCCCTGCTACTGGGTTACAAGGTTGTGGTAAGGGGTAGGGGCTCAAGACCTAACTGACGTAGTTATGGTTACAGGTTGGGTTAGAGGGCACAGATCTTGACGAAGTTTATGTGTGCTCCGTGAGCTTAGAGAGATAGCTATGGGCGGTAGCGACAACTATGGCTAGCGTGGTTGGTGTGGGGACAACGACAAGGAATGGGAAGCGACAGAAATGATGGAGGAAGAGGGCGAGGGTGGTGTTGGCCGTAACTCAGGATGGGGCATTCGATTTAAATTTTAATTTTTTTTAGTAATTTAATTTTTCAAAAATGTTTATCAAAATAGTGTATGCTTCTTGGTAAACTGGAAATTTGGTTAATTGGAATTCGGTTTTTGGTTTTTGGTTTTAACCAAAATTTACAAAGTGCCTGATGAAAACAATTTCGCAGAATTTAGAAGAGAAAGTGGCATAGAATCAAAGTATTTACTTGGAACTTGGAAGAGATGAAGAGTTTTTTGAAGAACATGGCAGGAGCTCTGCCTTTCTCATAGATAGAAAGAACAAGTACAAAATAAAGCGCGATTTACAAAGGTAGAAGGGGAAGCACCGGCATAAGCCATCGGGAAGCTACCTAGCTAAACTAGGTCCGAGCTAGCACCGAGGATCACCGGCCGAAGCCACAACAGAAAAACTACGAAAACCTGCAACAGGACCCTACAACGAGCCGCTGGGAAGCTACCTAGCTAAACTAGGTCAAGAGCTAAAACCGACGAGGCAGCAACATTCAACGCCGGCCAGCCCAACAAACACAGAAGAAGCCGGGCTCAATGATTGCCTGCAATGTCATCGTCCCCCGCTCATCGCGCTCACGACCCAGCGGCTTCGACTTCACCTCAGCAACCAAAAAACCAACCCTTCTGCCGTGCTGAGACCAGCCCGCCACGAACACGCTCGCCAGAGCGATCGACACCCGAAAGGGAGGGCCTGCGCCAAAAAGAGGGGCGAGGTCCAGAGACGCCTCTCTGGCACCAAAAGGACCGACGAACGCACCGCCCAATGCCATCTGCTCATCAGCTTTGCCAGCTATCCCAGGCCCCAACACCTGTCGAAAGCCGGCCCACGTGCCGACGTCGATACCGCCAAACCTGGGACTCCAAGGCGCCGCCCCCAAGGGGGAAGGGACGCTAAGACGCCATCGCCGCCCGAACCAGCAAGCCGGTTCTTCGGATTTCTCCGGGAGATTTCTCGGATGGTGAGATCCAAACGACAGCGCCTTCAACAAGGAGAACGACGCACCAAAGCGCCGTCACTGTCGGCATCCGTCAAGGACGAGGGATTTCGCCCGAAGATCAAACACCACCGGACCCATCGTTAGCAAGCATCGAGGAATCGACACAAGGGATCAGCGTCGACAGCCTACCCCTGTACTCTGCACCTGAATCCTGCGAACTGGACCTCCTACACCTGTATACCTGTACACCGGCTCAGGCCACGCCGCCCTCACAGCCATCCCCGGCATCGAAGGACGCACCCCCCTGCAGCCGCGCCTGCTGACTCGCACCGCCGCGGCCGCGCTCGGCACCACCACCGCGGCAAAGGAGCCCTTCCCCGGGGACCAGAACGCGCGGGACACCCTACGGGAACCTGCCGCACGGCTTTCCTGGCGAAGGACTACAGCGCAGCTCAAACCTCCGACGTCCTCAACGGCGTTCTCACAGGAAAGACCTGCCATCTTCCTCTTCTCTACCGAACGCCGGAGCTCCCAGATCTGGCTAGGGCAGGGCCTCGCGCGCCCGATCCCGCGCCAGATCCGGGCGGCCGGAGCAACGAGCGGCGCAGCGGGGAGAGCGGCGGCGGCGCCGGATCCGGGCGGACTCACCACCGGAGCCGGGGCGGGTCGACGAAGCCGAGGGAGGAGAGGGGGAGCCCCGCTAAGAGAAGAGGAGGAGCGAGCGGAGAAAGAATGCCCCGCCGTCGCCCTCCTTGCTGGCCGCGCGGCTTTCCGGCGACGAGCTCCGGCGACGGCGCGGCGGGCGCTGGGGGAGGCGACTCGGCGGCACGACGGGCGGAGTCGCCATCGAGTCGCCCTAGCGGGGCGACGCGAAGGCCTGCTGGGCTTTTTCCTCTCTCTCTCTCTCTCACAACTCGTTTTTAGGCAACTCTCGAATCGACGGAGTCGTAAGAGACGAAGAGTAAACCTGACAAAGATTGGAAGATCTTACATTGCAGGATTGTTCTATCGCCGCAGTTGTTGAGATCCGGTCGTTGCCACCCCTTGCTACCTGCTCGGCCGTCGGGGTAGTCAAAGTCGCCTTGCTAGTTGACGCTGCCTCACCGAGTCGCTGGTCGAGGGTAGAGGAGCTGGGTCGCCACGCCGGTGCTAGCGGTTGGGGATTGGGAACGGGGTCATGGCCCATGGAGGATTGGGAAATGGCGTCTAGGGTGCTATATCTCCTGCCTTGCGTAAGTGGCCGGGCGCCACAATGGGCCTCAGTGGGCTAGGCACTTGGAGTTGGCGCACACATGATAGAATTCTGTTTATCCAGTTTATTTGGTTAACCAATACTTCAAACTGATTTCACCAAAAAAAGAAACAGTTTATCATAAAAAATCACCGAAATAATTCTAGTTTTTCTATCTCACCGAATTAAGAGGCATTTCGGTTTTGGCTTCTGGATTTTCATTCCCCCTGAGCCATAACTGTGGTTACCTTGCACAAGTCACTTAGTTTGCAGTTTTAGAAGGTGCACATGTTCATCGATGCACGCCTATGAACTTTTGGGGACTTCCATATAGGCACAAGTATGTGATTTATAATCGTCTGCGCTCACCCAAACAAACCAAAAATCCACATTCAAGCACACGTCATCATATACCACACTTGCTCCTTTGGAAAAAGAATATTCCACACATCAATATGTTCAAACAGCAGTTTAACTTGGAAAACAAGAGCCTCGCTACAATAAGAATTACACCATCCATATGTATTACATTATCCCTTAAAAGAATGTTTTTCTCTCAGCACAGCAACGACACGGGCTTCAATGTGATACGAGTCCCCAATCTGGACCCAATCAGTCAATCACTACCAACCTACACTAATTACAAAAAAACAAACTGTACTCCCTGTATGTTTTCCATCTCTGTGTATAATTACAAAGTTAGAACAAACTTGTGGCCTGACAACTCGGCTGCATGCAAATATACAGTTATTTAGCCTTGTGCCCATGGTGGCCTTCCCTATGTTCTATATCACCCAGTATATAGCCGAAACCATATCCAGGAGATCAACATTTTTGTGTGCACTCCGCATGTAGGATATCTTATAGAGGGAATCCCCTCTCCGGTGCACCCGAAATATGTACCTCTGGGTCCATGATTGATGTCTTATGTATGTACTACCAGCTGATTCCCTTTCTTTGTGCTCTTATTGTACTTGAGTATCTCAAGCAAGAAGTGTCCAGTGGTAACTGGCGGTAGGTGCACCGTGAAAGCACTAAATGCTTCTCTCCCTTGCTTATCTTGAATCCAGTGTGAACAAGGGATCATGTAAAAAGCAAAAACGACATACATACAACACACTATCTGTTATTTTCCTATTGTGCAATTTACCTGATTTCAGAAATGTTCTTTGTGGAACTCAAATTTTGTTGTGCATTTGCCATTGAAGTCATGGCAAAGTTTGCTTAGTTCCTGCGCCAGAACTGGAGCTCCACAATAGAATACTCCTGTACGCAACAATAGCAATTACATTCTTTACAATGATCAGATTATAGAAGTTTATACCCAAATTACTTTCAGCTGGAACTGGGATATTGTGTTGCTCTATTGCATCTTGCATGAAGTCTAGCTAAAACCATAATGGGGGGACTTTCAAGCCCTTTTGTTAATCATGTCTACTGTTGTATTCAATGTTGAAAGTCGATGAGGTTTGCGTATGTTTTTAGTTATACATGCTGGTCCCAGTTTTATGAACTGAGAAGATTCATATCTTGATGGATACTATTTCACAGCTAAAAGGATGAGAAGACAAGTTTTAATTATATCGGAAATATGAATAGTAACTTACCTATCTTAGCATAAGGATGTTTGGCGGCTACCTTAGATAGGACCCTCTTAAAATTTGGCCTTGCAAAATGTGTCCGGACCTGTAAAACCAGTATATCAGTACATAGTGATCGAACGAAATTAGCTGCACAAACATGAGAAGGTGCTTCTTTTCCATATCCTCACCCTAATAATATAGCAAAGTTCAAACATTAACACTGCAAATATCAAAATTACTAATTGGTCTGTCATAACTTACTCGAGTTCCAGAGACTATATCAACACCATTCTTGGCATGGTTGAGAGCTTGCAGCATTGTGATAAGTGCTGACCGAGCATCTCCTTCCTCATAAACACTTGTGAGGTAGTTGTGCATCTCAATGATGTTCTAGTATTAAAGAAAGGCAGCTGTAAGAACTAGACACATTGTGACTTGAAGAAAGAAAGATGTTTAGCTGATAGTTACCCTTTGATCTAGTTCAGCAATCTCATTCATGACTCCTTTAAACCAATCAAAAGACCCTTGTTCGCGAGTCACCCAATAAAAGTAAGCATTTGTTGTCTTTAAAACCCTCTTTGGTTTTGAGGTAACCCTCATAAGGGTGTCAAGATCAACATGTGCCTTATTGCGTCCAATTGGAGGGTAAAGATCAGTTGAAGCTTCCTGCAAACATGGGTTGATAAATTAATTAATTGGTCTAGTTTGTCATGGTTTTAGTAAAATATATTCGCAATAGATGGATAAATAAATCAAAGAAAAGAAAAATTACAAATCAATGATAATTCTTATTGTAAGGAAGACACCTATTGGAAATATGATAAAGATCACACTATAGTCTGTCCTGGTTTTATTAAAAAGAAATTTGCAAGAGAGGGCTAAATAAATCAAAATAAAACAAAGTTATAATCAATTATATTTCTTATTGTAGTTAGGGTAAAAGATGCTAACTGAAAATATGACGAAGATCGCTTACTTCCTCTTCCTCCATTTTGATGATGTTGTTGATCAAATCTTTCAATATGCTGATAAAAGGAGTTGCACCAATTCCTAATCCTACAAGTAGTAAAACATCATACTTGCTGTAGTCTTGTGCAGGAGAACCATACGGTCCATCAATCAAAAGTTTTGGTAAGCTGCATTTAGAAAGTAATGTTATCAGGCCCCTATTGCACAAACATATCATTGCTGCTGAATAAGAAGGATAAGCATACGCTTTCTTAGTTGTCTCATCTGCCCTAAGGAGGCCACTTTTCCCACCCACAGGTGGCTCACAAGCTGCTGAGAATACCCGCTTGAGCTCTCGTGTCCAATCACCAAGTTGTCGAACATGAATGCTGAGATAGTCGTCCCCAGGTGCCGAAGTTATTGAGAAGGGATGCCTGAAAGGGGTAAAGAAGTATTTAACAATGAATGAAGTATATACTGAGTACCTATTCTACAAATAAAGTGCACATAAACATAGTTTTACATATCTTAAAAGTAGAATTTTTTCTAACTGCAGTTTATTTATAATAAGAGGTATGTACCATTCAAATGGTGAAACAGCTGGACATTGAACAAACATATACTGTCCGCTCTTGTAACGGAATGTCGGAGGCTTAGACATTTGCAATGTCAAAACATTACCAGGATATATGGCCACCTGCAAAGCAAGTATGTCAGAGCACCAAACACGGAATCAGTACTCAAATTTCAAAATTTATGTGGGTTGACCTTCAGTAGCCGGACAGAATAACTGCCAGACCTGAAGAACCTCAGAGTCCTCTCCCCTACATACAAACCAACAGGAACTGCAAGATACATCCATGTCTGCAAAACAGATTAGACGCTTACAAAATTGTTCAGGTAAAGAGAGTAAAGAAGAAGATAAAAGTATAAACTAACCGTTCTTTTGTACCAATCGAGGATAAGGTATAGACGCTCTCCATGAATAACAAGTGATATGTATACAATGATGAACAGATGATGAGAGTACCAGAAGGCATTGAAGCCAGTTAGCTTGTCAAATGGCTTTGGAAGCTTCACCAGGCTACGGCGGAACCACCTGGTTGCTAGAGTAAAAGCGATGAGCATGCACACAACCATAATAACCCCAGTTATGCCTTCCACTCCTTTGAGTAACGTCAAATATGTTGGCTTAGTATCCCTGAAGTACTTGCGCAATGGAGCATATTTCTCCTCTGAAGAATCTATGAGCCGTGGAAAATCACATACAAGATGGTTTCCTGCATGAAGGATAACACCAACCACAATGGCCGCCGCAATAGTCTGCCATTACAACACAAGAAAAATGTTCTTTCTTAGCCATATTCTTGGTCTGGCTGAATGACAACATGTCATATATGTGTCCTTATAAGCCTCGCATCGGTATTTATGATAAAGGCCATATTAGGCACCACTAATGACCATATTATACTCATGGATTATTTCTGTTTATTAAACTATTTTCATTTTGTGTATTCAAATGAAATGAACTGAACTGCAGCTTGTGCATGTGTTAGTTCACAAGCTGCTATATTACATAGCTGAGAAGAAATTGGCATGAGCTGGCTTTACATTGACATTGGCCAACTATTACTATCAGCTGATCGCTGTTGTCCAATCATGGTCCACCTGCCTTCTGTATGGTACCAACAAGTTTCAGCTTCTCTCGTGCCTCCATAATTGAGTTGGGCACAGAGCTAACATAGTACATGTGACAAAAGGTTGTTTCTTTAACACTCATACAGGCATGCCTTCAGATTTGCATGACTAAGATTATGTCAAGAAAATTATGTTCTCTAAATATAAATGCCAAATTGCACAAGGTAAATCGATGACTAGCTTGTGTAAGTCAAATACTGCTGATGGAAAACAATGACTATTCAATAGGTTAATTTAATATAAGATAACAGGCGTCAATATAAATGATTTTGACCAAATTAAATTAACAATAATTATTCTGTATATGTTTGGTGTTCTAAATTCATAACCCATCTTCTAAACTGCATTGACATGGACCAAACAATTAGTGTTTACTAGGAACATTAGAGAAAGCTTTCAGACAGAAAGTATGGAGGAGCAATCTATTAATTAAGCTCTATTATGCTGTACCTAAGTCCCCTTCATAGTGTTGGACATATGAGACAAGTCAGTCCCACATGTAGCAACCATGCAAGGGACCATATATTTAACCCAATTTTCTTGCATCACATGTGTTCAGATCAGCCACCCTGCTCTACAGAAAGTCAGAAACAAAGTACAGATGATGGAAATGTGCAAGGATATCTTTTCCAACACAAACCCATTAATAAATCTAGGGCCTGTTCAGAACACAGGGATTTTATATGACAGGAGTGTAAGACATAGTTTAATTCCCACAGGAATTGAGGAACAATGATAACATCTAATGGCTGACCTTATGGAAGTTGATGTTGTCATCGAACGGTAATGCACGTGCAGCTCTTGTATTTCGCAGCCAAGTGATGGTGTTGCGGCATACAGGTAGGAGGATGAGTGCCATGTTCAGCTTAAGGGTCTCAGCAGCCCCCTTTGCAACTGTTACACAGTAGCCCATCACATTAAAGACATACCGGTTGCGGTACTGGATAAATTTCCAAATGAATAGTCCAGCCATTATCCCAATCCACAGTGCAAGTACCCAGAGGCGTTTCCAATTGTCCTCCAGATAGTAGCTTAATTTTCTGCTCATTTTCCGGATTGGGCTCCTTTTCCTTAGACCAGCAAGGTTCTGGCTCAGCGCCTGGCTTGTGTAGCTCAAGGCCTGGCTATAGTTCACATAGGTATCCTTCTGCAATAGTAATGTCTCCAACTGCCAGAGCTGCAATGCCAATCACAAGCAGTGTTTTTTAAGGTGTCCCAAAATTACACTGTGGTCTCTGTAAGCACATCAAATAAAAAAGAATATGCCCTCAACAAACACTGGAGTATTTTTCCTAAGATATTTGCTGGTAAGTCCCATCAATTAGGCCCCTATATGAACCAAACAAATTTATGAATTATGAAACCCAAATGATCTTATGGTATATCACTTCAATGCGTGTGATCATTTCATTTTTAATAGCACAGAAAAACACATTATTTTTTTATTAAACTACCATGATATTATCAGATAGTTAGCTAACTTTAGTAGGGTTAACAATGACAGGTCATAGTATTATCTCACTATAAGCTAACTTTAGTGGGGTTAACAATGTATCACGGACTCAACCAACAGGAAAAAATCCTTAGTTATATGTTTCAGAAAATACAGGGCAGGTTAACCGTACACAATCAGTCTAAGGACCAAAAGTCAAGTAGCCCACCAAACTGCAGAAGGTCCCCACAAGATTTAATTTGCATCTGGTGGCACACATGGCCCTCATATGAGTGCACTATCTTGTGGAACATGCATGCAATAATTCCATCCTAAAAAGAGGGGCATCGAATTGAATCTCCGCCTGTACAAGTGCTATACTCAGGCATTCTCCCAGAAACAATAGGGGCAGCCTAGCAAAGACGCATAAGTACATAAGACTAATGCATTGCATTTTCTGAATAGACAGAAGTGGGGATACAATTACATTTCTCCACTATAGAAGACAAATAAAACTTGACACCTAATGAAAGGTCAACAGTAATCGTTACCCTAATGATATCAGCACGACTATCCTAGAAAACATGATATTGGACATGAAGCCTTGTATTCGATTAGGGCAATATGCCTGACGCTGCCGCAGTCTCGCAGATGCAAAATGAGGTGGACAGAATTTGACTTTGAAATGCTTTATCTAAATATAACTGCAATCATTTGAGGAGTAAATGAAGAAGCAGATGCCCTGCAAAAGTGTCTATGCTTGTTTGGATCGAAAATTTCAATATTGTAAGATTTGAGAGTGGACGCAAAGATAATACTATATCTTTCTTGCTAGGATTCAGTTGTCCACAACTAATTTTGTATTCAACCCCAAGAAATGCTTTTCTATCTAAAAAAAGCAACATACAGCTAGATCTGCAGTGCAGAAAATCTCATTTGAAGAAAGTGAATTATGAGAAGGAAGGTTCACGCTGAATATAAGTGGTCGGAGAGCGAAGTTTAATCAGGATTCTTAGTTATTATTCTGTTTTGAGAGTTGGGACTGGTTGCTTGTTGGTTCCCGTAGCTGGGATTTGGTCTTCTTGATATTTTTGGCTGTCATGGCTGGCTATTTTGGTTGTGTGAAGTTTTAGTATAAACGAGCCACTTACCACAACACTTTTGCTACATCTACTATGTTGATGTTGCTAAGAAAGACAACCCCTTAGTGAACCAACATATATGGCTTTAAATGCAGTGATTAATGAGTTCCCTTTGCTGAAGTTAGATGGTTATTTTATGAAGACCTAAGGGCTCCAGGCCCCCGGTTCCTTCTATTACAAAGTAATTGCAGTCTTACAGAGGTTGAAATGGAGTTAGAACTCCAGAAAGTACATGAGGAGCAAAGCATTCAGAGAAACACAATAGGGACTTGTATCCCAGACTGACCATCTATGGTTATTGCCTCCCACAGCCTTTGGGTATGTAAAACAGATATGTGGAGGGCAGAAAAGTAGAAAAAAGATAGACTGGTATCTAGGATAATTGCTAGAGGAAATCAGTGGAAGGATTTTGACTCACAGGAATGGTTCCTTTCTGGGAAAAAAAAATGGAGCTTTCTTTTTCAGTAGCAACAGTGTTGCTGTGTTGAGAACCAACCATTTCAGGATGTTTTGAAAACAAGTGAATGCAACCCTTCAGGGTCAATGTATGAATGGACATACTTGAATACGTATTGTGAAGATCGATAATCTCTCACTCTCTGGCACAAAGTAACATGTATATGCAGTTAAAATGTTTTTCCTAAACCAATATATAACATTACATAGTATCTTTCCCACATCAGTGGATAGTGACGGGAAGCCAGAGGGAATCAATAGTTTACCTCAATGTAGCCAAGTCCTTCGGGA
Source organism: Stipa capillata (assembly GCA_019208055.1). Classification (NCBI taxonomy): domain Eukaryota; kingdom Viridiplantae; phylum Streptophyta; class Magnoliopsida; order Poales; family Poaceae; genus Stipa; species Stipa capillata. Next base: position 58,590 of record JAGXJF010004402.1, read on the forward strand.
TCAAGTTCCTCCATGATCAAAGCTGCGTATTCTTCTGCTTGCTCCTGAAGCCTCGACAGTTTATTAGCAGATGCACTTAACATGATGATCTGGAAACAAAGCAATTGCCACTTTTAATTATCACAAACCATCTTTTTCACGCCCTTGGAAAAATTAAGATAAACAAACAACCTGGCTCGGCCCTTTACACAATGACATCAACTAAAAAAATAAATTAATCTCTAATCCAAAAGTTCCCCCCTTTGAACAGATTATAATAATTGAACAGCCTGACGGAAATGCCCCCACCAACTACTGCATTCTGGTCTCAGGACTTCCATCTCCATCCATGGTAAATTTACGAAACACCCCTCCCGTGTTCTAGAACAAGCTATTTCAATATCTAGAAAAATTAGTGTGTGGAGACCGGTCAGAGGTGATGCTTTCCCCGCCAGTTTCGCCGCCTCGATTAGTCGGCAATATTTTCCCAAGTTACCGATTCCACAATTCTTATGCGTGAATCCAGGAACACAAACTTGTAGACAACAAACAAACCAGTACTACCTACAGAGCCGGGGAAATGGACAGCTCAATCATCAAGATACTCCAAATGATTCTACCAAAATACCCCCGAAACAGCAACAGGGAAAAGAAAATGTGGTACAGAAATACCAAGCGCAACCAAGTTCATAAAGAAAAAAAGAAACATACGAAGCACATCAATAATACCTCTTTCACCTCCGCCTCCGTGATATGGCCGTCTGCGTCCTTATCCACCCTGATTAAATCGTACCAAAATGGAGGCACGTTAACGGAAAGGTGTTAATATAGCGCAAATTTATTTAGCAGCCTGAAGATTGCGCGGAGCGGGAGCTACATGTCGAAGAAGATCTGAAGGCGCGAGTCAAAGCTGTTGTCGGTGATCTGCTGCCAGATCTCGCGCAGCTCCTCCTTGTTGATGTTGTCCACCTGCATCCGCCGCCGCCGGCTCAACGTGTCGAACAGCTCCATGGCGAACTCCTTTGACTCCGTCATCCCTGCATAGCGAATGGGGTTAGGGATTAAGAAGAGCGAAGTTCTTCGAAAATAAACAAGGATTATTAAGAGATTAACCTATGCATTGCGGGAAGTCGGCGCGGGAGAGGTAACCGTCGCGAGCTAGCCGGTCGAAGTTGCGCTGGACCTCGATCCAGGCGTTGCTGGCCTTGCCGGTACCGCTGATGAAGCGCAGGCCGCGGATCGCCCGCTGCGCGCCGGACTTGGTGCGGTCGAGCTGCGCGCGCTGCCGGCGCGCGGCGCGGGCCGCGAGGGCGGACTCGATGCCCGACGGCGCGGCCGGGGGCTCGCCAACCCCGCCGACGAGATTCGCGCGGCTGTGGGTGCGCGTGAACCGCTTGGTGAGGTCCTGCGAGAACTGCTTCGCCCGGGCCATGGCCTCGGCCTTGAGCTCCTGCGAGAACTGCAGCAGCCGGTGCGACGACGTCCGCCGGATCGCCGGTGACCGCGACCGCGACGACGCCGCCCCGCCCGGGGGCTCCGGCGCCCACCGAGGTGCCGCCACCGAGGACGGCGACACCCCCGACGACGACGCCGACGCAACGGCAGCCGCAGCCGCAGCCGCCGCCGCCGCCGCCGCCGGCTCGACGCTCCGCAGCACAATGGTGTCGTCCTCCTGCAAGTCGAGCGTCACCTCGACCAGCTCCTCCCCGTCGTCAGAGCTCCGGTCCGACCCGCGCGGCGACGAGCCAATGCTCAGCGACCGCGGCGCGGTCGCCCCCGAGCCCCATCGCGGCCGGCCCGGGGTAGCACCCCCTCCTCCTCCTCCTCCTCCTCCTCCTCCTCCTCCTCCTCCTCCCCCTCCTCCTCGCATCATTCCTCACACTGCTCTGCCCAACACTGCTGCAACCCACCAAACTCCTTTGACGATTTGGGGGGAGAGAGATATAGCTCACGCAACAGTCCAAACCAAGGCGACCTAATATGCGGTAGCTAGCTTGTACTCACCCTTCTTCCCCTCCCTCCCCGTCTCTGCGTAGTATGTCTATGTGTATGGAGAAGAGCGCCCTCGTGTCCTGGACAAGAGAGTCCAAGCCGGAGGAAAAGAGGAGACAAGGCTACCAATTTATCCCGGACAAGCCGCCCTGACGATAGATAACTTAGCGCATGTTTTTTTTTGAGGGTAACTTAGCGCATGTTGAACCAAAAGAAAAGGTATTTTTCTCTTTCTTTCTTTTTTATTCAGCTCAATAAAAATTTCACATCACACCTTAAAAGAGAGGTTAACGTTACATTATTTAAACAAATACAGCTACAGCCATTAGCTCCACTAATTTTTAAAAATAATTTACATATTTTTAGAAAAGTTACTGACGTTTTAGCCTAGTCGAGCTTTTAAAACTTCGATTAACTGTATTTACTAAAATATCTAGGTTTGGCGCTTATGAATTATATGTATTAATTTACCTTATAAAATACATTCGTAATATCATAATTTTATATATATTATATATTAAAATGAAAATTAATTATCAAGACTACGTTTTAGAAACTGTATCAACAACCGAAACGTCATCTTTTTAGGAGTATCAACTAAATTGCAGGTGCTGCCGTTCACTTGACACGTTCTTAAACGTGCCGTTGTTAGTTTAAGTAGGTCTGCTAAGCCTTAAGGTCTGCGGCAGAGTGACGACGAAGCTTAAATTAAACCCAAAAGTGGAAAAGAGGCAGGCAGTAGCTCAACCCGAATCCGAACAGCTCGGCGCGATTAGACGATCGATCGATCATAAAAAGGGGAGGAAATTGACCTGTAACCACCACCTGCCCAATTGCCACGCGACGCGAGAGCGCGAATCCAACGGGGGATGATCTGGCCGCGGAATCTCCTCGCGGGCATACGTGCGCCGAGCCAGGCACGCTCTCACGTCCTACCCCTGCGCCACGAGGATTTTCCGCCGGGCCATCTTTTCGCCAACCGGAACGTCCCGCGTCTGCATGGTGCGTTGCGTTGTCCCCGGCAGTAGTCCGGTTCGTTTTCACTTTTCAGGGCCGTGCCCGTCGCGCACCCGCCTCGCCTCGTCCCTCCCGTCCCCGCGGAAGAGCGACCACTCGGGCCGGTTGCCATCTCACGACTCGGGGATTTGTTGCCGATGAGATCGAGTTGGCGCGGCGCACCTAACGCGATCGGCGTGTGATCACCACCGCCCGCGCGCGCGGACAGTGCCGCACTGCCAAGATACCATCAAGAGCGAGAACATGTGCTACGTACGAGAGCGGCGTCTTCATGCCCACGACGTCGCCGTGGTTTCGAGCAGGCGATCATGGGCTCGTCGACTCTGTAGTGACAGTTTTTTTCTTAAGTGGTCTGTGGTGACAGCACCAGAGTTCGTGGCGGGGAAATAAAGCTGAATAGAGGTGGCTGGGGAGTGACGTGAGCATGGATGAAACATATTTTGGTTCTTAACTATTGTTTAGTCTAGTTTTAAACTCTAACCTCTAAAATTAGATAATATTATCCCTTAACTTTTAACTTTTAAAAGAGGCCAAACTGATCTTTCACCCCACTCAAAACAATCTGCCGATGACATCACATTGGTTTCGCGTACGTAGCAGCCCAATTAGCACAAAAAAATCAAAATAAATCAGAAAATTAGAAAGAATGAGAAAATAAAAAAAAATCAGATTTTTAAAAAATATATATAATAGTTTTTAATAAAAATCTGAAAATTTATAGAACTAATTAGTAAAGAGTCGGAAAATTAAGAAAATTTAAGGAAAAAAATAATATTCAGAAAATATTCCAAAAAAGTTTTTAAATAGAAAAATTAAGAAAAATATACAAAATTTATAATTATTCTGGGAAATCAAGAAAACACATAAACAACTTTTGAACATTCATGAAAAATCACCATATTTTTATGAATTCTCCTAAACTATTTGTGAGTTTTCTTGAATTTCCTGGTTTTTTCCGTAGTACTCCTGACTTTTCCTTTTTCTAAAACTTTTGATTTGTTTTCTATTTTAATAATTCCTAGATTTTTAAATATTTTCCTTCAATTTTATTTTTTAATTTTAGTTGATTTGTGAATAAAATTTCAGATTCCTTCAAGAAAATAATGTTTTTTCATTTTCCCAAAAATTTTCTAGATTTTTTCTCTAAGCTTTTTCCGCCTGTTGTGCTGACAAAGCCACACATGTGTCAAACCACTGCCGTGCTATCGGTCCTCTTTGATTAGGGTGAGAAACCAATTATGTCTAGTTTTGAGAATGAAAGATCAAAATTATCTAGTTGTAGAGTTTAGGGATCAAAACTAAACTCAGCTAATAGTTAAGAGACAAAAGATGGATTTTTTTTCCTGAGAGCACTGATTTGAACTGGAACAGGAGAAAGGAAAACTTGCGTCTTTGCTTAAATTGCAACTATGCGGACACTTTCTGTCCTCAACAAATTGTAACTCATTCACGGCTCTTGTTGCACGCAAATGCTGTCGTCGGCTAGCTGCAGAGCCAAGGGTGAAGACAGATGTATTTTCATTACGTGCGGAAAACAAACAATGGCAGGCTTAAAACGGACGAGACTTCTTCTGGCTCTTCATCCTTTGCCCGTGCGGAATTACAAAGATGAAGAAAATGACGGGGAACTGAAGAAATTTGTTTATTGAATCACGCATGTAAGTTGTTAGCACCTAATGATTTGCTTATTGGAAATATTCAACTGGTCTTCCATGATTAGCCAGCTCATGAACAAAAGATATTTATATGCGTGCATCACATAAAGGTCGTGTTCGTACGCCACGAGCATTTCTTAAGATTCTTGAAGTAAAGAAACTTGGCGGTTGAGCTCGACAAGTTTGGTCAATGGATTGCCATGTCAAATCCTCTGCTTTAGCAAGCTATGAAGCATAGTTACAACTAAGAGATACACATTAGTGGGGAACACCATGGAGCTCGATCGCTTGTCAATAACCCATTCACGTCTCTTTGCATACGGTTTCCTCTGAATTAATTACGCTATTTGGTTCCAACTGACATGATATAGAAATCGAGTGGATGTATTCAGAGGAAAGAAGCAAATTATCAAACTGCTTGGCCATCTAGCCATCCCAAGAACAAAATGATATTGGGGGATAAAGTAAAGTCTATAGTTGACCTAGCTATCGCTACCATGTTCCACGTCTGACTTCGCAATAGGGAGGCCTTGGATAAAGTCATGCGGTATCACCTTCGAAGTTGCTCAACAGTTCCTGGATTCCACAACTTCCTCATGATTTAACGAACACATTCTAGCGTTCATGATATATTGTTCTTTCAAGGTTCAAGTGCTCATTATTAAGAGATAGCTACAAACACAAAAGAGTACGGTTATTATCCTTAGGAGTAGGCCTGAAGCTGTACCATATAAACACCGGGTCAGTCACTTGTGCATTTCCTTTACAGTTTCCCTTGCACATATTACTTTAGATATCATGGGCGCAGTACTCAGGCAACTCCAAAACAAATGACAAATAGCCAGGTAGTTTGGAGCTAGTAGCTAGTTTGGTATCTCTGTTTATTTTTAAGCACTCTGAGAAAATCACATATAGATGGTGTAACGAGCTTGCGGATGCTGTTTATGTAAGTTGCTGCTACTAAACTCCACCCAAGCTAGGCCGACGTCATGCAATCTTGCATCACCAAATCTAGAAGCACCCAAATCATCAAGTCATCCTTTTAAGATGCCCTTGTTAGCAGCAACCTAAAACTTCTGAGTCTATCTCAGGTTGCCTTGGGTACGCATGCTTTATGCGATACCATACCGACCTACCAACTCGATGCGATTTGAGCACTTAACAGCCTGAATTTCCTGCATCTAGCAAACTGCACCCGTATGAATGAATGATAATGATCAAACAACGGACCAGCCACGCTGAATAGAAAAGGATGTTCTGCACCACGTCTGGAGAAGATTACTATCAGTTTTGCCATGGACCTACCTAACAGCATACTGAACTCAGAGGAACCTACCTCAGAGCTTCCAAGATGACGGAGAAAGTAATGGTAACCCAAGATGGATAATGACACCTTGTACCAATTGCTAAAAGATGCTAGTGCTTTGAGTTAATGGTTGCTAGAAGATCTCCAGGAGTTACAGTTTTCATCTATACTATCTATATACTACCTTATAAAAGGGAGAGTTTTTTTTCTCTTATCTCCAACTCAATCTACATCATCTGATCGTAATCATCTAATGGCTAATATTATTTTGATGGTGTGTCACTTAAAAATTACCCACCATGCCATTCACTTAAAGTTAATACTAATTACCCACCATTGCCCTTACTTAAAGTTACTAGATAATTTCCCACCATTGTCACTGCTATGACCTCCAGCCCTCCTCTCTCCCGAATCTACACCACGCGTGGCCACTGGGCCTACGCCACACTTTGGCTGTGCCCGTGCGCTACTGTCATTGTCTCCTTCAACGTGATGTATAGATTGTGTTTTTACATCATACATATTGTAAAAACATGCGCACATTGGTTGAAAAGATAGATTGGGTGAGAAGCATTTGTATTGCGTCATTGGTTATATTCGATTTTTTTTGACAATATATATTCATCATTTTTTATATTCCATAGAAACAATGGTGTCTATTTTCTTTTTATACTATCTCCATTTGTAAATTCTTTTAGCCACTTGAACATCATTGTCGGTATAATGCATGTATGGATAGGAAACTATGTTTACAAATGTTAGAATATATTTTTCACGTTTAATTTAGATTAGTTAAGGCATGCGTCGCACGTGCACGATTACGAGAAAGTGAGAAGTTAAAAGCAACAGGATTACAGAAGCGGACATGTAAAAGGATGTAACAGAACTGGGGCAACGTATTGTTGTCATTATAAATTTTGCACATCCACATGATATAGATCAACATGCAGTGGCTATTTAAAGATGGCTGTTCTTCTAAAGGAAGAGGATGCGGCCTACTCAACAAATCTTCCGGAGATGTAAGCACTTCATGACTTCAGATGATGGCAAGTATGAAGAACAACTCATCTGCACTCAAAGACCAGATCGTTTTTGTCCATGTGCTTGAAAAATGGGTGGTCATTTGGTTGCCACCTTGGCTTATGCACAAGACATATTAATCAATTCTATTGAATTTATCAACAGTAAACACCGCACATTATACCCAAAAAAAAACAATTAGGTGCAAGCAGGCTACCAAACTGAATTACATAGAATGAAATGCAAAACCCATTGCATGAGTTCCTTGTAAGATTTTGTAAGGTTTCAAGTTGACAGGTAACATTCGCAGCTACTTTCAGATATGACGGTAACCGGTAGGTGAATTGCTGAGGAAGGATTTTTTATAGAATACTTGCTAGTCCTTCCTTCTTAACAGGCCTTTTCCCAGGGAATGCAGTGCGGGATACATCAACGAGAGCCTTGAAGCTGTATGGCTCATGCATCGACAGCTCGGAAAGTACCTTCCTGTTGAGTTGGACATTCTCCTTCATCAATCCATGCATGAAGTTGCCATAATTCACCTGGACAGTCAGTTAAGACAATATATTAAACATAGGTGCCTGTAGTAGCTAAACTAGAAACCCAAGAATGTATAACTCTGGTATCTTATTCTGCTTGTACATTGGGATACAAGGCTGATAGTTTCTTTGAATTTTTCATTTTAACATGACCATGCAAGAAACTCACTTCCTTGTGACACCTTATATCTAAATGGATACGTACCCCATGGAGTCGTGTACCGGCATTGATGCGCTCGATCCACAGAGATCGCATGTCCCTCTTCTTGTTACGCCGATCCCTGTACGAATATTGCAATGCTTTTTCCACCCTCTCCCTAGCTATCCTTATGCAGTTTTTTTGCCCTTCCTCTGAATCCCTTCGCTAACTTGAAAATTTTCCCCTTGTTCATCTTTGAACTCCTGGACTCTCGCACTATTGTTTCACCTATATTTGCAACACCAGAGGAAAAAATGGGGACTTAGGAGATCAGACTATAAAAATATCTGGCTAAACTTTATCCCCAAACTAGGGAGTGCATGCAAATGAATCGTATCAGAAGATAATTTTCCTAATACACAATAATTGATATTTCATCCTCTATTATATTTGTAGTGATTTACGATGTTCTAAAGCATGATGAAAGTTGTATGATATCCAGAAGATCAGTTCCCTGGGCTCTGCACAAAAGGGTTTAATGGTTTCGCACAAAACCTAGCACTATTATAAAGTGATATCCGTCCCATCGGCCCATCTTACAACAACAATTAGTAATGTACGACGCCATACAATATATGTTGTAGCGAACCATCACAGACAATGCGCCACCAAGACAGGATCTGTTTTACAGTATAACCTTGTAATTCATGTGTGCTTGGTTACCATGAGTCCATAACAAGATAGCTGCTACATTAACAGAATCTGCCCTGAATGCCACTGACACAGTTCTCGCCACTCAAATTAAAGGATCAAATCACTGGTCACTGCAACCAATATAATCCCACCAAAACCAAACGTGTTACTCCAGTAAAATCTCTTGCCGTGCAGTTCGTCGGACCTATAGCGGCATCAGCAGTTGCAACCATGCTGATACCTCCAGTCTCCAGCCCGGGGGCGGATCTAGAATCTAGATGGACCCTACACACCCAAGATTTGTGGAGGATAGTTTGGGTTTGAGTAATCACCGAATGACTAAATGCTCATACCTCAAAAACCAATGTCCAAGATTGTGGAGACGGGGTGGAGACAGCAGGGACGCAAGGTCGCGAAGGTCGAACGGGAACGGCGTCGGCGGCGACGCTAAGCTACGGCACGGCAGCACGTGAGACGGTGCAGAGGAAAAGTGTAAGGGACTGCTATATGGCGCACGCTCGGCCCACGGCCCACAAAGATGAGCGCGAGGGTGGCAGCACAGCGGCGACGACGACAGTGCTGAGTCGGTCTCCGCGGGAGTGTTGGTGTTCGGAATTTTTTTAGAAATATTATTTTTCTATAAATTTGAGAGATATATATTTACTAAGAAATTTTTTAATTTCATAGGCCTGTCGGTCCACGGTCAGCCAACAGGTACGTGTTGGGCTCCGGTTGGACGAGTCTAAGCGAAATCGTCCCACGCATAGACGATATGAGCGTGTCGTCTCCCGGTTCGCCGATAGTGGACAACAATCACGGGCTCGTTGCACACGCTACGCTATCAGCTGACAGTTGGATGATTTAGGCCCTGTCGTCCAATGATCGAACGACAAAGGTCAAATTTTCCAATGGTTGGACGATTGGCCGGGGTTATTTAGCCATACACGCCACGCTCTTCTTGTTTGTGTTGCATGAAGCCGAGAGGGAGGTGGAGGAGAACAAGAAGAAGCGGAGCTCCGTCGTGCCATCGGTATGATTTCTTCCTTATTAGTTGAGCTGTTCGTTTGTGTACATGTAGTTAGAATGCAAAGATTTAGTTTTTTAGGTAGTATTAAGATGTGATGTAGTTTTTTAGTCTCTGTATTAGGATGTATAGATGTAGTTAGAGAGTTATACTAGATTAATTGACATGATATATAGAATTATTTTAATTTCTTTAATTGACGAGAAGTCCATATTATAGGTTATCATTAATTGAACGTAGATTCGATGGTACTAAAGTTCTATCCTAATCCGTCGGTTGATAACCATAATGTGTGCCAGATCACCCTTATACATGCGTGATGTGTGTTCTCGACCTACTTGTAGCACAATTGAATTTCTTGTTCGCACGATTTATTAGACGTGTCAAATATACAACAGTGTTCTACTATATATTGTTTGTGTCGAACGGTAGTTTGATTGTGCTAAAAGTTATATCTCCGATTTGTTGGTTGATAACTTTGGTGTGTTCAGAATCATCCTTGTACATGCTCATGCATGTACTCGACCTACTTTTAGCACCACTGAATTTTTCGATCCCGTGTCGCGTTAGAATTCTCGACACTATTTATGACTTGACGAAGCTATCGATTTATCTTGGGACAGGTATGTTGGACCTAGTGAACTTTATGGTGCAATATGGTCCCTGAATAGTCCGATGAAATTGATCTTAGTGAATTTAGCACAGTTGATTTGCCTTTAGCTGATTAGGGTCCCTGAATAGTCCGATGAAATTGATCTTAGTGAATTTAGCATAGTTGATTTGCCTTTAGCTGATTAGGAGAGGCTGAACTTCAAAGAAGCAAATGATTGGATGACATGTGGCTTCTCGTTGAACCTGCATAATATGCTATCACCATTCAGGATGTGTTCACTAGTCTTGCAATGATATTAAATGGGAGTTTTTGCCAATTGAATGCACTAAGGACCAGAGAAGTTGGCTTCACATTTGCAAGGCTCGACAGGGTACTCCGGTCACTTTAGTACAAGCTATTGTGAATGAATCTCATCGGTTACCAGGTGGTGGTTATGAAGTGGGGTAGAGCAGTGAACTAGCACATGAGGATGATGTGGTTGTTTATGGATATCAAGTGAAATTGAATGATCAGCTTGATGCAGATGATAATAGGCAGGGGTGGTAGGACAACAAAGTCTTCCTACGGGTCAGGCGAATGAAGTTGAGGAAATGGAGTCCATGCAGGAGGTAATTGAGGAGAAAGATAAAGATGGAAATGCTAAAGTTTTCGAAAGTAATGAAGATAGTGGTGAAAAAGATGAAGGCCATACAACAACGATTCCTGGTGCATGGAATCATGAAATTTTAGGTGGCATGTCCATGAATGATGGCCACGATTCTACATGGGAGCACAGGAAGAATGAGTTCCAGATTGACTCAATGTATCGTGACAAGAGATATGTGAAGAAAGCAGTGCAGTTTTGGGGCATGTCTATGTAAACTTTCAAGACAAAGATATTTTCCCCATAGAATTACAGAGTGCATTGTATTGCTCATGGTTGTGGATGCACGGTGCATGTGCATGTACAGAAGTATGAGGTCAACTGGGTCGTGACCAACATGGTGCCGCACAATTGGGTCGAAAGCAATGTCCTAGCATAGCACCGCAACCTGACATCTGGGCTCATCGCAAGTCTCATGTACTCTGAGATAGTGGAGAAGGACATGGAATTGAAGCAAATAAAAATCACAATAAAAAGCAAGTATCAATACTCTATCAGCTATTCGAAAGCTTAGAGGGATAAGCAAAAGGTTGTGGAGGCTCGCTTCGGAACTTTCCTAGATTTGTTTGATAACCTACCACGTCTACTTTAGACACTACAAGGCATAAACCTAGGGACATATGTTGACATCCAGCACTCATTCAACCCTGAGTGGCTAGTCTATAAAGTGATGAACCGAGATTTCTTCTCTTTTGGTGCATGCATAGAAGCTTTTAGGCATTGCCACCTGGTGTTGTCTGTGGACGGAACATTTCTTCAGGCAAGTTCAGAGGGCAGATCATGACGGCGATTGGTGTGGATGGCAATAATCAGATCCTTCCATTGGCCATGGCATTCGTTGAGGGCGGGAACTTTGCCAGCTGGTCATGGTTCTTCTGAACACTCAAATGTGGAGTAGTGAAGAATTGGCCGAATGTTTGCATTATTCAAGAACAAGCGTCTGATGAATATGTTTAAGAGGTCATGTAGGCAGAACTAGGAGAAGAATTACAAAACCCTATGAGGAAAGCTTGATGAGTTCACCCAGCATGAGATAAGGGATAGTAAGAAGAAGACATCATCTAGTACACTGATTAGCACGGAGGATCAACCATGAGAGCTTTGTGATCTGCCAGAAATTAACCTTCCAGGTCTAAGGAGGAAGAAGGGGAGACACGTAAAGATGTTCTCACATTGGATAGAGAAGGGAGCCAGTTGAGAAGTGGTCCTTGCTCCATGATACTCATGGCGCTAGGCAGGACATAAGGACCACCAACCTTGCCGAGGTGTACAATTCTGTGCTTAGATGGCAGTGGGATTTTCCCCTAATTGCTATCATGGAGGGTGTGATGCATGGCACAGTGAAGATAGGTATCAGAAAGCTGTCCTGCATGCATAGCTTACCCGTGACCCCATACTGTGCAAAGACCTAGAAGTACATGGAGGAGAAGATTGAAAAGGTAAGCGTCACTATGGTGTACACTATTGGGAATCAACAACAGAGTATGAGATATAGCTTAGGGATAAGTCTAGTTTTGGAGGCATGAACGAAATGAAGATGCTCGAGGTTACAATTGGAGTAGAAGAAACTCCTAGTTGTAAGTGCACATGCAACAAACCAAAACTGCTCCACCTTCCTTGTTCGCATGTGCTGGCAGCTTATGGTCAAAGAGGGATGGAATCACACTCATTTGTGTCAACTATTTTCTAAAGGAGTCCGTGGTTAACAACTGGAGTAGGGAGATAACTGGATTCCTACTGTTGACAACTTCAACAAGGTAAATGAGGAGGATAAGGAATATATCCCAGATTTTGGTCTTCTCCGGACTTGTAGGGGTCATCGCAAGGTACATTGTATCCATAATGACATGGACCAATATGAGGCTGGTGGTCCAACTAGGCAGTGCCTGCATTGCGCTTATGGCCACATGAAGAAATATTGTCCCGAATTACAGAAGAGAGCATAACGTGATAGTACTGCTGACGCTACGTCTACTGCAGGCACAACATCTACCAGTGCACGTGGCAAAGGATGTCGTGGACGTGGGGGAGGGAGATAGAATTCCCAAGTTGATCTTGGAACCGCTATTTAGGTGTTGTTTAATGTACGTCGAAATATGTTGTAATTTTTACTTAGTCTGTATTTATTGTATGTCGAACTAAGTATTTATTTGTTGTACTCTGAACTAAGTCTGTATTTGTTGTATGTCAAACTAAGTTTACATTTGTTCCAGTTTGAACTTAGTTTGTATTTGTCATATGTCGACCTAAGTTTTTATTCAATATATGCCGATCTAAGTTTTTGTTTGTTCTATATTGAACTAAGTCTGTATTTATTGTAAATTATGTTATCGCTGTCCATGCTTCCTCTAAGTATGGTGAGGCTGAAGCTCACTGATAGAAATGTCAGCAAGATCACTGAGCAAGACTACCTAGCAGACGAAGGGCGATACCCCTATGTTGGTAACTCACACTCCTCAACGCCCATGAATGATACACCTAGATTGGATCGACAAGTTTGTCTCGTGCTAATTAACATTGTGAAAATTAATCTTCTAACGAAATTGTTTTTGTGTATTCGCTTTGCAGGCTGGCGTGGGTCGATCTCCTACCCCTGGCACAGATGGTTGAGGCAACTCCTGAGGAGTGTATGAACATGCCTGATGAGGATCGAGGGCCCATGATGGACCAGGTCAGGGAGAAGTCTCATCATTTTGTGTACGAAAAGTCACTAGTCACCTACCTAGTGGATCGTTGGAAGCTTAAGACACACATATTTCACTTTCCTTAGGGAGAGGGCGCCTACTATACAGGATGTCTCGTCCTTTTTGGTCCATGTTTCACTTTCCTTGGGGAGAGGGCGCCTACTGTACAGGATGTCTCATCCTTTTTGGTCCTCCCATTGGCGGAAGAGACTATTGGTTCATTGGAGCCTCCACCTGATTGGCCAGCGACACTGCCACAATGTTACGCTGGTCTTGTAGAGGAGGTTCGGGAGTTAGCCCCAAACTCCCATGGTCCAAAGTGGTCGTGGTTGAGTCAGTTCTTGGTGAGTCATATGTGTTGTACGTTATTTGTTAGTTCATTACTCGGTTTCTTGTACTGTTCTAACACAACCGAATTGCATGCAGATCACGAAGCTACTCTACCCTAAGCTTGAGCTGAAGGAGACACGGGTTGACCATTGCTTAGAGGTGTTCGTCATGTGGCTATTGGGCTACCTGATGTTCACCTCCAACCATGTAGACACTGTGGACACTCACTACATGAAAATAGCGAGAGAGATCGCTGACGCATGTGTCGGTAGACATTGTCCAGAGGAGTTGAGTTTTGGCTGCCCTTGCTGCCACTTTGAGAGCCATGTGCAGGGCTTGCGAGCGCACCGCCGGGAAGTCTGGGGTTACCATTTGTCAGCTTTTGTTTAAGTTGTGGTTGTTCGAGCGATTCCCAATTGGACGACAGCATGTGGACTTTGAGAAACTGCACGACGTGGAATGTTAACATGGAGACCCAATGGACACTCCTACTTTGGGTCCTTGTGGACTCCGAGATGGGTAACTTATGCGTACTTATAGATTGTTTGTCAAGTTAATCTTTAGTTGCTTGATACCAATATTTTGCAGATCTAAAATTTGTTATAGGTCAATATGCTTATTACCAAGTTCGGAACTGCTACCTAGCCTCCACAGCTCAATTCGACACATTGCATCCTAGCAAGGTAACCTGAGAACTGTATTCTGAGGAGAGGTTGATGGTACGAGCACCCCATGGTGTTTTCACCATGTGTACCAAGACCATGCCTACTGGATGACAGAGAAATCTTATGTTTGACATCATTGTGGAGGAGAACTCCGTGCACCGGGTGATGAGATAGTTCGGCTGACAACAAGTGTTTTTTCCTCCACCAAGAGAACTTGTGCAAGGCCACGTCCACAAGTACATGTCTCCTCCTCCGATTCTAAGATACTATATTTGTTGTCATTTAACTTCATATAGTTGTCGTTTAGATTCATCACTTATGCCGCCACCTTAAATATCAGGTGGAACCAACAGGGTGGGAACAAGCGGGCACATGAGTGGGCCCAACAATTGACGCCGTTTGTTCAGGTCTGAATAACAATACCTATAGAGCATTGGGACAATGAGACAACCTTCGATCCAGTCATACACAAGGACTACCTGACATGGTATCGCTCACGGACGAGGTTGTACCACGTACAACCAGTCGACCCAAAGGAGATGGAGCCAGGCCACACAGAGGAGTCGACCTTCACCTCTTCGTCACTTGTTGGCATTAGACACCACACGCTAAGTGATATAGTTACAATCTGTTGCACTGATATACCATCGACATTTTACTTATCACCAATTGCTCATTCATGTTGGACTTGTAGCCTACGCGCATAGGCTAACACAAAGGCTAGTGCACTTTTGACCCAACTTGGGGATTGAGTTGGCAAGAGAGGAGCACATCTCTGCATGGATCTGTGTCGAGGCCTTGACCAGGAGAGTCACTGGGGCTTTGAGTTGTAGGTGCGCATCAGACGCTATCGAGGCACTGGCTAGTTGTGGAGCACACTATCCCCCATGATACTTACACAGGTAGCAGCCGACTTTCCGACCACCACACCCTACACAAGCTGGTGGCTCGTCGTGGTTTTAAGGCCGGACACGTCATTTGTGATTACCGTACTGGTCCCTAGATCAGTAGCCAGTACGCACAAATACTTGATAGCATTCACATACAATACCGAATACTTATTACACGGTTAGACCTTTACGGTCGAGGTTCATTACCTGGCCTATTGGCCGAATAAAACAGCAACGGAAATCATAACGAAGTGGATAGCCCATCGGCTTGCCGAACCAACAGGCAGCTGACTGGGGGAAAACGTCCTAACTCTCGGCGTCGCTGTCGCCCTCTTCGAAATTGAAGTCCTCTTCCTCCTCTGGCCAATTCAACAAGCCAGGTGAGTACATTGAATGTACTCGCAAGCAATCCCCATTGGGGGATTATACGGCTATAATTCAGGCAGGAATATTTCAAGGGATAGCTCTAACCTAAGTTGCAATTTGTGCGGAAAGGTAAGTTCTTATTTTAAATACACATAAATAGATTGTAAAAGCATTTCGAAATCTAGCACTTTAAGAAATCATCTCATCACATCTCATCACATCTCATCTCATGCGGTAAACACCGCTAAACATCTCTCGACCTATTACCTGATAGCTCCACTCACCGCCATGGCTCCATCCATCAAACGGTGGCTTCACCTATCAGATAACTAGGTTTTCCAACACCTAACCGTATTTCGGTCCCTCCCGGCAATACGGCGGTTTACTTCGGCAATTTCCTTACCACCGACACATGGCCTAAATTGCCCAATCTGTGGACACATCATGCCCACGTCCTTAATCCCTTTTGCCCAACTTTGGCAAACGAAGCTTAGTCTAGCCGGGGTGTGGCTGTGCCAGTTCATGTCCATAACCGAGGACGCGGCTATTCGAATAGATTTTTAACACTCTGCAGAGGTTGTACGGCTTTACCCACACGATGTAGTTCCCCCTGGGCATGCTACGCGTCGCATGTGTCCTGGGTTTGTACAACGAGACGTTTCGCCTGCTGTCATACTAGAGTCGGACTCGCTAGATGTTTTACCCAATCTTCACATTTTGCATCGCAAATCCTAAAGTTGGGACTATTCTCACCTTTGTGTCGAATCCTCACACCCGCCTTGGCCTCACCATCTAGGAATCTTGACACAAATAGCGTCGTGAGAATTCTCTAGGGGCCCATCGTCCTACCTAGCACATACTTCTTACTTCCCACGGGTCCGAACCCTAGAATTAGGCGGGTTACCGAGTCAAGTCCTTCCCATAAAGGACATGTGGACGTATGTGGCGCACCCGGTTTTAAGGCCGGATAAGCCCTTGTGTTTACGGTACCGGTCCCTGGATCAGTAGCCGATACCCACAAGTTTACCTGTGTATCAAAATCATACACGCACTTATTAGAATAAAATATGTAATCCGATCTTCAAGATCGAAAAGCTATACCTTTAGCCCAACGGCTAGAAATCTTGCAGCGGAAAATCGAGCGGTGATGAGCCCATCAATATGCCGTTCCCAACAGGCAACTGACTGGGGGTTCGCCCTAGTTATCGTGGATACCGTCGTCGCTTTCGAACGGTTTGCCCTTCGGTCTGGCCACATAACAAGCCAGGTGAGTACATTGAATGTACTCACAAGCGCTCCACCAGGAAGTTTAACACAGATATATGCATGCAAGGGAATTATCAAGAACTTGGCTCTATTCTAGGTTTCATGTTGTGCGAGAAAGTAAGTTTGCATTTGAAATAAGTAAATAGATATTAAAGCAGTTTTCGCAAACCTCGCGGCATCTGACTTCCCTACAACAACGGGAAATCAAATCCGCCATCCCTACAACAACGGGATTCATAACTATGCTCTTCCTTTTCACCGGAAGGCCTGGTGGTCACCGGTTCCTCAGGGAGACAACGCTCACCCCGTACTTACGGTGACACTGGGTTTGCCCTACTGGTACGGGTCAATACCTCAGTCCAGGGCTGCCCTACTGGTACGGGTCAATCCCTCATTCCAGGGTTGCCCTACTGGTACGGGTCAATCCCCTCCTTCTCCTCCATTCCCGACAAGACCGAGAATGCACGGAACCCTGCGAACACGGCGGTTCGCGTCCTTAAACCCATAACCCGGAAACCTTTTTGGGGCTCAGAGAGCCAAAACTACTTTAGTGTGGCCCGACCAAGTTCGTCCATGACCGCGGACGCGGCTATTCGAATAGTTTTTAACACTCTGCAGAGGTTGTACGACTTTACCCACACGATGTAGTTCACCCTGGGTAAGTGTGGCCACACATACTACCAGGGCTAGTACAACGAGACTCTTCGCCGGTGTGAACCCAGCCATGAACCCGTCAGAAGGACATATCCCACACCTAGCTTGAGTCAGTATCATCGCTACAAGGAGGTTGGTGTTCCAACTCTGTGGCGAATAATACCTCGTTAAACCACGGGTTTATTCTCTACAGGGGTTAAACCCACCCCATCTGCACTCTACTAACTGCCCACGGGTTCATGCTAGTCCAGGACGGTTACTAGATCAAGTCCTTCCCACAAAGGACATGTGGTCGTACTGTAAGACTTGGCCAAACGGCACTTAAGACAGGTCCTTAGGTGATCCGAGAAGGACTCCACACCACTCCCGTAAACGGGCAGCGAGAACCACGACGGGCCTTACCTCGCTCTTTAACATCTCCCTTCCAACACCCTTCATTACCAACCCGGATCAAAATCTTCTCCCTTTTTAGCTCGGTTCCACAGAACCATTTTACGGTAGAATATCCCAACCCATGCATATCCTACCTTCCATGCACCTCTACAACCGGACGCGACGGTCCGTTTCGATATTTCATCGATCACATGAAATATGGGGTGATGCTTTCCTTTTCCTTTTTGAAAACCTAATTCATCTACTGCGGGGCTAAGCATATATATATACACACACTATCCTAAGCTCCCGATAAATCTTCAGAATACCATAGTCCTAAGGCGACAAGGGTTACGGGGTCGGACTAGGGTTTCTTATCATCGGTGATATCTACTCTATATAAAATAACAGGGATAAAATATAGCATGCATGGTTCGAAAACAAAATAGTATTTCATAAAACTGGGATTCAACATGATCAATGGCGGAGAGCTTGCCTGGCGTTATCGGCCGAATTTCAGACGCGACCTTGGTACGTCGACGTCGGGAGTCCTGCGCGTGAGGTATCGCCGCGTCGCAACTACACGTCGTGAAAAACAACGAATCACTAACGGTGCGAGGAAGATCCATTTAAGATCCAAAAATATGCTCAAGCCATATTTAAAAACTATACCTCGATCTTAGAGGGTGGCTAGGGTTTTTAGGGTTTTACGATGCCCTTGCATCTTGTCTCTAACATATTTGAGGAACCTAACATGATGGGGATAAAACTAGGAGGATCATATATATATGCATGACATTAACACTAGGGTTTCATAAATTGACCTATCCTTTTTAAACCTTGAGCTAAGCAACATGAATGCATGGTTGTAACTAGTGCAATGCTCAAGAATAAACATGTTTACATGCTGGAGATACCTAGAGCTAGCCACCTATTCAAAAAGGGAATTCGAAGGACTGTTTGAAATTTGATCTGTGTACTGGACTGGGTTGTACAGGGAGAACCATTGAGATTCTTGAAAAGTGGTCTATATGAAAAAGGTGGGAAATAAAGTTTTGAACAACTTTTATTTTGGACATTTTCTGAGAATCGGCTTGGATGAGGCTGTACAGGCCAGAACAGAGAGGAAGGGACTTGAGGCTGTGGCAGGACGCGGCAGCGGAAACGGCTAAAATGAGCTGCCGCGGTAGGAATGGGGCAGCGGCGGGGATTGAGCTGGGCTGCCGCGGCGGGGGTTTTAGGTGTGGCAGGCTGCCGCGGCGGGGACTTGGGTGGCACTGCACTGCCGCGGCAGGGGAAAAGGATGCCGCAGGCTGCCGCGGCAAGGGACGACAGCAGGGACAGCCAAGGCGAGCTGCCGCGGAGAGGTTTTAGGCGCAAGGGACTGCCGCGGCAGGAGGGAGGGCTGGAGGTTTGGGCGTGTTGGCTGGCGCGGCAAGCTTGCGGCAACGGCTGTGGCCGTGTGAGGCAGCTGCGGCAGGGAGAGGGGAGGTGAGGGGGAAGAGTTGCTTGGCGAGCATGTGGCAGAGAGAGGGAGCTCGAGCTCGGGCTTGGAGAGATGAGAGAGGGAGTGGAGCTAGGGCTCGGCTGTTTGGTAGAGGAGCATTGAGGAATGGCAGCTGGGCGTGTCTTAGAGAAAGAATGGGCAGCCTGCCTCAAGGGAAAAAGGCGATGGGGAGAAATCCAGGGCTGGAGCTCAGTTGCTTGGGGAGAGGAGGTAGCCGCTCGGGATGGAGGTGAGCTTTGGGGAGGACAGCTTGGGGAGAAGAGCAGGAGGTAGAAGAAAGAGTTAGGGAGTAGGTGGGCAGTCAGCTGTGCTGCGGTAGAGCAAAGAAAAAGAAAGGGCACTCTGCTGTTGTAGAGAAGAAAATGGCACGGCCTGGGATAGAAAAGAGAAAGCAGTAAAGGAGCTGAGATAGAGGAGCATGGGATGGCTTGTTGTGTGGCAGGGGGGAGCAGCTTTTGGCCATGCATAAAAGAGAGAGAGCCGGCAAGGAAATAAAGGAGAGGAGATGGGTGACTGAGGCATGCGGTACTGCTGGTGAGCAAATGAAAAAAGAAAGGAGTGAGGTGAGATAGATTGCATGCTTGGTCAGCTTACGTGGTGTAGAGAAAGAATAGGGTGCATGCTGCTGCTGGATGCATGCGAGTAAATGAACTCAGTTAGCTGCCGCTTGGCTGTTGCATGCATTGGCAGGACAAGGAGTAATGGCTGCTGCTGGGCGCATAGGAAAGAAAGCAAGGGAGAGAGGGCATGGCAGGGAAAAACGTGCCCCATTTGGTGCTGCAGTGGCACTGATGTTTGGTGGAAGAAGGTGGCGTATGGGGGTGCTGGTGTTAGAGTTTGAGGAAATAAAGAAGTAAGGAAAGGAAAGGGGGAGTGGACTGCTGTAGGTACAGGAAATAGGAGGCATGAGGCAGGGACATGCATGGCAGTAAAGAAAGAAAATAGCTGCTGGTGTTCAAGAAAAATATTCGGGCAACACCTGGGAGAGGGCTGCTCAGCTTTAAAAGAAAAATATTGGCTTGGCTGCCATGGGCTGTGCTTGGTTTGCTCGGGGGAAATAGGCAAGGGAGGAAAAGACAGGGAGAAAAGGAATTGGGGCCATGTAGATGGGGAGTTAGTGTTATTGAGAAAGCTGGGAAAACATCTCGGTGCTCGGCTGCTAAGGGCTTGGTGAAATTAGAGAGCAGAGCAGTTTAGAGTCAAGAGCTCGAATGCATAGGGTTAGGAGTTAGGTTCAGGTTTAACTCATTGTTAGGAGAGAGAAAAGGTGGCATAAGTCCCCGGGGGGGGGTATGTACACATGTACATGCACATGAATCGATATAACGCTCGTGTCCGAGCGAGGGATGAGTAGGGCGAACGGTAAATAGAGTTTTGACTGAGACAAGAGATAAATGGATGAATCGGTGAGATGGTAAACGGTTATTTGACTATGGTAAGAAGCTGAACGGTTAAATGGTTATTTGGTAGAAACTACTGAGACAGATATTTTTCTCCCGGTGCGGTAATCTGGTAAAGGTGAAAAAGATATTTTTGTGTTGCATGGTAAGGAGAGAAAGTATTACCACAGTGAAGTAATTGTTTGCGGTTTTACCACGTAGAGAGATAAAAAGGTGACAGGGTAAGAATAAGAGATATGGATGCCGAAAAGGAAGTGCATATACGTATATATATTTACATGCATATATATATATATATATATTCTGGCAATGGACAATGGTAAAGTATTCGAAGATATTTTCTGGGTCAGGTGGTAAAAGGATTTTACCGAGGAAAGTAAATTAGGGTTCGGAGTGTATGTGCCCACATACACTTGGATATTTTTGCATATATGGGATTTGTATGTGGGTGGAATGGACATGCGGAGTTGCAGGGAGTTGGGGTGTTGAATATTGCCACTGGTCAGGTGTATATATGCATGGGGTGGTGGCAGAGCCGAATGACGAGTTAGGGTTTTGACCCGCAGCTCAGAAGGAACAGATCAGGGTTTGAGAACATTTGCCGAACAGAGTCCCGACAAAGCAGAGATCAAAATTGCAGGAACAGAGGGGAAAGGTTTTGGGTTGACACACTTCAGGGTTTCAACAGAAGCAGGATTTGGATAGAAGTTTTAATATGATGCATCTTAACTTGCATTATTAAGAAAAAGTTTTTGTTGGCCCTAATTTTCAGGTCTCGAAAAATTGAGGTGTTACAAATCTACCCCCCTTAAAATGAATCTCGTCCCCGAGATTCGGATAGATTAGGGGAAGAGATGAGAGGCAGGTTGCATGGTCTTCTGTAGCGAACGGCCTTCGGGGTTCCAGCGCAGATTCTTCTTCTGCCATTGGCGTAGGTAAGAGGGAAAATAGCAGGAGATGAGAGGGAACTCCCAGGTTTTTAGATATGCACACAAACAAAACGATTAACAATTTAACATTACTAGGGCCGGAAGACCCACTGAAAACATCCGTAAAACAACAAAAAGACTAACATGACACGCAGCCATGCGCCTAGAAGAACATCAAACAGGGTCGCCTGAGTGCTGTGAGGCACCAGAACAAACCCAATCGCAAAGATCAAAACAACCCAAACACACAAACAACTGGATACACAAAGTCGGATAATCCAAACTTGACGCGCATCGCCGGCTCGATCTAGCTCTGGATTAGGGGCTTGAGGTGGAATGAGGTTCTCCTGAGGGTGCTGCTCCTCTGCTGTATCTGGAGTGGGTCGAAGAGCGGCGCCATGCCTGCGTCGGCGGATACCCTCTTCGGCTGCTGGCGCCCTGGGCCTTGGATGCTTCTCCATTCTGAAGCGCAAACGGGCGTTGCAAGGGGGTTGCTGGAGATGGCGAAGAATGCAGGGGAGGGGAAAGATGAGGATGGGACGGGGCACTGAGAGCAACCAGCACGCCCGGCGTGGGGAGGGGCACTGGACAAAAGGGCAAAAGAGCACAAGGCAGGGGATGCAAGGGCGAACGGTCCCGCATGGAGTCCAAGGGTAGAGCAGGTTTTCGACGAAGCAGAGATCAAGGGAACAGGTACAGAGGAAACGGTTTTGGTCGCTTTGCTTTAGGGTTTAGCAGGAACATGATTTGGAATAAAAGTTTTAATTGGGTGTATTTCTCATCAGCATTACCGGCAAAAAGTTTTTGTTAGCCCTAAATTTTGGGTTACGGAAATTGGGGTGTTACACTTAGTAGTCAGGGTACTAATACTATTCGACTATGTTGTGCACTACTCAACTTTGTTGTACTATTGAACTTTATGGTATGTAAACATTGTGTATGTTAGACTTGACTTGACCACTCACCGCGGCAGCTCATAGACGCGACCAAGCACTACAAAGCTACGAAATGACAACTCATTGTCGTGCCAGTACTGACTTGACCACTCACCATGCCAGCTCGTACCAACGCAATGTAGCACTAGAAAGCTACAAAATGATAACTCACTGCGGCGCCAGTACTGATTTGACCACTCACTATGATATTTTGTACCGACTTGACCACACCCAGCATTGTGACCACTCACTGCATGATTCTTTGGCAATTTATGTAGCCTCAAGTTTAAAATGATTAACCCTTTTGGGCGGCTATAAATACTACGAATATAACATACGCCAAATCATCACACTTCTCTTCCCACTGCATCGCAGATATGGCAGGATACGAGTATCAAGCTTACAAAAGCCAGAATGTTCAAGGAAGATGGAGAAGACGAGGTGATCCTATGGCGGGATTGGAATTTCACGGTTTGGTAGACCCCCTTGCACCATCGGTGAAGCTGCCAGTGAAGACAAAGCTCGATTATGCCCCGCTTTTTCAATTCCGCGACTACACACAAGGACAGGACCATAGCACACCTACTCGGCCAAAGTGGAGACATGGTGACGAGGCCGTCGTCCAAGTGAGCTATGATTGGAGGAGTCAAGGACGTCACTTTTGGCATTGCTCACACTTATTGGCAAGTTTTTGTCCTCCATACTTCTCGGTCAATCTAGATGGCCAATAAATTTTAATCTACTACTATTTTCTGCAGACACATGATTGCAACTTCACATCTTAGATTGACCCAACAAACCATCCTTATATTAGGGCATATATGAGGTATCTTTCCTTGAGGATTCAAAAGCTAGAGGAGCAGCTCATGGCAGAAAAAAAAACATGAACGAGGATCTCCACGGGCATATGGATGTGGGGTAGACATCTGAAGCGACTACGTAGCGTGTTGCTGCTGCACCAATGAAGATCGTGTTTACACCTCTCACTACCATAACAGTCAATCGCGTCTAGTGCACTCCTACCGTTCACTCCAGATTACGGATTAGTATGCGTAGCCATAGTGCTCAGCTATAATTTAATCGTGCTCCATTTGTATTGCATTTTAACACTTGTGCCATAGGAGTAGCTTGGCATCATGATTTCAATGTTGTATCTCATTGTATTTGTTATGTATGGTAGACTTTGGTTTGTATTTGGAACTCGCATATTTATTATTTGGTGCTCCCTAAGATATATTCTTCATAACTAATTCCAAGTAGCATCTACAACTCAAATTAACATAGTACATAATGCTCATGTTAGTTCATCACCTACATGTAGTCATCATCACTATCTCCACCATTTGAAGATGTTGCAGGACGAATGCATGTGTATTGCTTTAGAGAGCCCTCCACGAAGTATCATCATCATCCATTGCACATTTTGATGATCTAGCACCCTTTGATGATCCAACACATTTGATTGATCCAAAACCTTTGATTGATCGAGCTATCGGATAACAACCTCCAAATGTTAACTTCATCATGTATAGTTCTCAATTTCTTTGTTCAAAAACTCTACATCCTTAGGGTTTTTCTAGCACTACAAAACATCATATAAGAAATAGCGAAATATGGTGATTGCTACGAAAAGGGACAACACAAATCATAGTAAAATCCTTAATGTGCACCACGTATTGAGTCTTCAGAAGCTTTATTATTTCGGTCGACTCACTAAATTGTGCTTTGGCAAGTTCTTTCAGCCTACACACCCTCATCCACCTCTTGTGTAACTTCAGTACATGCCTGTGAATCTCCTTAATTTGGAGTCATTTCAGGGCACCTATTCTTAGGAAAAATCTTTTCTACTTCGATTTGGTGAACTCCTTTGTTTAATATTTTCTCAGGAGGAACTCCATTTTCCCCTCTTATCCTATCCTATATGTGGCACCTCTTAAATGCAGTGAGACACAAGACGAGTCCAAACAGACGCAGTAGAATCATCACATATCTCCGCAAACCATGACTAATATGAGCCACTAACTTAATAATCTTTGATTCGCTGAAATCTAAATCGTCTATGACTATTGAGATATCACAAGAAAAAAAATGTTAATGAAAATTATGAAATATTGTCCTCGTGATCCATCCACACTTTTCTTCTTCCTCACTATTTGATCCTCCAACTATCGTCAAGTTTTCCTTCCAGCTTTGCACGACCAAATCAACCGGAGGAAGAAAAAAAGAAGAGGAATATGAAGGATGAATGACACAATGAGAGGATGAAATTTTTTATAAGCAAAAAATACAAACTGTCGGCTTTTGTTTGACCAAATCCAGCCAAAGTTAGCCTGCCAGAGGATAACAGGCCCATATCGGCCTTTCAGGGAATGACAAGCACATAGTTTTATTTTTTTAATGATAAATATATATTCTTCAAGTTTATAAAAATATAATATTTTCAAAAAAATTCGTTGGTGTTGCCTCGGGTGTGTGCGATGAGTGCTGCGTTGCATGCATGTGTTTCTGATTTACTTTTTAATTTCATTTTCATTTCTCTTGCGTGTGTGTGCTTTTGGAAGGCTTGTTTTAGTCGGTCAACGAGGAATCGGGAGCAGTGTTCTCTTTTCCTTCCTTTCCTTTTTCTTTTTTTCCTTTTTTTCTTTTCTTGTTCATATAATTCCTTACACATTTTCTTGTCAATTTTTGTTTTTTCCACTAGTAGCATTGAATTATTCCCTGCATAAAATTTTGTTCCGCTAATTCTTTGATTTTCCTTTCACAAATATATTGAAATTTTCTATTGGCACTTAAAAAAACATTCAACCTTTTCTTTTGTTCTACTGCTAGTCGTGAATTGTTCCGGTGATTTTTTTTTATTTGTTCCACTGATACTATTTAGTTGGCCCATTATGACTTTCAAAAATATTCCGCTAATTTTTTTGATTAATATTCTTGAATTGTTGCATGGACACTTTCGTTTCTTTTTTTATTTTCATTTTCTTTTCCAAAGGCTGAGTGATAGGTTATTGTGTCTTAATTATGTGCTCTCGGCCCACCCGAGCTCCTCGTAAGGCAGTTTGATACCATATCGCCGTTTCGCTTAGTTTCCTGGTCGCCGAAACACGAATCGCATTATTACTATCGTGGCCAATCAAGACACGGTTACAAGGTATGGAGCTAACATCGATAAAGATAAAGAAGGCAAGCATGTTCATTAACTTATGGACATGATGGTAGCCCTTTGTCCGTTTTTAATGTTCAGTATACAAAGTTCAGAACTTATGTATTTTGTTCATTGAGTTTTCAATATTAGTCAGAGGATGCTTCTCACAAAAGAAAAAAAGAATAGCATATTTTCCTTGTTTTCTTTCTTGATAAACTGAATAACATGTAGATGTGAGATTAATTTGCACGACTAAATTACAAGGACGACTACATCTGTATCACATACATTTTGTACACTTAGTGTACATGCATCAATGTAGATCAATGCAATGGAACGATGGAATTGACATGTATACAGAGGTAGATCAGTGCTGCATAACTGGGAGGTAGGACATGTTTTTTTCCTTCTCTTCCCGATCTGTTGCTGTAGATTGGTGAGTTGTGCGGTTCGCACAAAAGGTTAACGTGCGTAGTCATGCAGATTACAGAGGTGTCTACCTACATGCATTCATCGGCGCGATCAAAGGCCTTCGCTCCAGTACTGATTGATTGTTTGGTCAGAGCTGCGAGAGGAACTGGAGCTGTCTCAGGATGGGGCTGAGGGCCTCCATGAGCTTCTCACACGGGTGGTTGTGGACGCCCTCGTACGTGGTCACCACGATGCTCGTGTCTTTGGCCAGCCGCTGCACCTGCTTCTTCACGTTGCACGTGTGGTGCGTGCAGCGGTAGTAGCTTCTGTTCATTGGCATTCATTGGAGAAGCGAAAATTTAATTAATCATGGTTGTATGTGACATTGCATCGTTAACTAGATTGTAATTAAGTTTGTAACCGCTAATCAGTGCATGTAGCTGCGTGCGCCGACATATAGTTTTTCTTTCTTTTGAGCATGCTGGCTAGCATTGGGTCATTGCATGCACCGTGGTGTACATCAACTGCATGTGTTGCTAGTATTGTTAGTTAATTCAATCAGTGCATTAATTGCTGCTACGATACATTAGCTGCTGCTAAGTACCGTTGCTAGCTTACAAATATTGGAAAAGGTCTATTTTCAATCCTATACTGTTGTCCGAGTCCTAAATTCCAACTCCAAATCCATGTAAAATACAAACTGAAACTCCCAACAACGTTCATTTTCCTCCCTTCGGTCTTTCCCACCTGGTTGTTTTCAATAACGTGGTGGTGTTTTTTTGCTGAGTAGGATGGGTCGCTGACATGGCCACATGTAAGCCACTATTCCCCCATCTCTCTCTCTCTCTCTTTCTCTCTCTCTCTCTAATTGGGCCTCGCCACCCCACCACCTCCCTTCTCCGGGTGAGGATCCCCTAGAGTTAACCCCAACTCCACCGTGTAGATTTTATCGCATCTCAACCGTTCTTTTGTTTTAACAGCTTACATTGAGCCACATATCTCATGCAGTAATTAATTTGTCAACTAATATGCAAGTTCAAAAAAAAATTGTCAACTAATATGCTCTAAGTTCTCAGCTAGGTGCCTGGTAGTAGTCGATCACAACCTCGTCCTCCCCATGGGTGCATATGCTGGCACGACGGTGTCCTCCTCAACTGCATTCAGCACACACGATCAGCACGATAGCGTGCTTCTTTGTCAAGGACGCTGACGTGCATCGAGCCAGCTGGTGACACGGGGCTGGCTATGTCGATGCCGACGGCTCTCCTGCGGAACCCAAGGCATGTGCTTCTTATCCCCAAACCACACCCCTCCTTCTTCCCAACCCATGGCGTTCTACTTCTACCCTGCTGCCTAGGATACAATCTTGGTTACAAAGATCCAGCTCAAACCAAAACCAAATCCATTATCGATAGTTTGATTGGGAGACAACGCAACAAGCTAGCTCATCTTCAGTGCAAAGCCGAGAATCGTCGGCATCATCTCATTTCAGCAGACGGCGGAGAAGCTGAGCACGAGGACAAGCATCCTGCTGTCTAGCCTAATGCCGACAATGGCAGCACGGACAACCCTCTTCCTGCATCAGCAGGAGCAGGTACCAATACCTTCTGTCATTTGGTTCTGGTCTGTTGCTTAAGATCTGAATGGATTTAAGATGTAGTCATAAGAATGAAGATGAAGAAGACGATGGCATGGCATAATCTGGTTCACAAATTAAAGGTAACGGTTGAGATTTTATGAAATCCACCAGGTATAATCAGAGTTAACTCCAGGGGACCTTCACCCCCCTTCTCCATGGCTCTGTACCAAAAAGGGAATAGAGGAGCTCATAGTAGAACAAAATGGACGCATAAGAGGCATGGGGAAGCTTTGTGGCATGTGATTAGTGGTGGAGAAGTTGTTCTAAGTCGTGGCATGTCGGTGAAAGGAATCTCAAATTATAATAGGGTGAAGGAAGTAGCAGAGAGGTGCTCAGGTGCAATGGAACTGAGTGGAGTCTCACTATGGTGGAAATGGAGATGCCAGTGGTGCTCCAGACGATGACAAAGGAAGAACATACAGATTAGGCAAGGTCTTCCTCCCCCTCTCTCTCTCTCTCTCTCTCTCTCTATCCAGTACAACTCGCAGACATAAACATGCACCCTCACTCGCACCTGCACATATAGGAGACTAAACTCGTGGAACTTGAAGATCGACAAAGTTATCACATACGGTGCCTCGCTATCAACGAGTATGTCACTATCACTGAAAGTACATTCCACTTTAGTGAGACACAAAAGTAGCAAACATGGTGTTTGATCACTTGGTAGGCAGAGGTACAACCACCTCCACTAACTGCTCAAATAGCAACTTGGTTCTCTCTCGCTCTCTCTCTCTCTCTACTGTGCCCTCGCCTCGGCTTTGTCGTCTTTTCTAACTTCCGGTGGGAACGATGCTGCATGCATCCCTTGGGTGAGAGGAATGGAGGAAGAAGATGGAAATGGGCAGGGTTGTAGCCAATGGAAAGATGTGAGGCTGCGGCAGGACGTGTGGCTAGTCGGGTGCAATTATAGAAGGGCCGGGAGAAGAAGGTAGAGAGAGGCGATAGGCTGAGACGTGGCAACCATGTCAGGATTAATAAAAGCAACTTGTTTATATAGGCATCGGATGGGCCAAATCCACGTGTGATACCAACCAACCAACCAAGTGGTGAAAATTATAAGTTTTTTGGGGCTGGGGGTTGTATCTATACGTTTTTTGGAGATTGAGGTTGAAAGTCAAACTCGTTCACCAGTTGAAGTTTGGAAAATGGACATTTTCCTAATTTGGTGCAGACGATCGAGTCACAACATACCGTGCTCAATGCATGCATCATAATGCACACTTTCGACGCCAATATATAGCTTGCCGCACATCTAAAAGCAAGGACTAACCAGGGAGTAAGTAAACGATGAGGGTATACATACAAGCGTGTGCGTGTACAACATGTTCCAATGCATGTATGCATACATGCACATCAAGTTCGAGAAGCAGTATATACCTGGGGAAGGCGCTGTTCTTGACGGCCTTCTGCCCGTACTTCCTCCACCGGTAGCCATCGTCGAGGATGTCGTTCTCGCTCCTCGTCTGGAACGCGAACCTCGGCCGGCTCGCCTTCCTGCTGCCGCCCCTCCCACGCGCACCACCCTTCCCTTTCGTCTGCTCCCCACCTACGACACCTCCTGCACCGCTGCTTCCACCGCCGCCGCTCTCCGCCGCCGCGCCACCACCGATCATCTCCTCCTCGCCCACACCCACCGCCACCGTCAACTGTTGCGTCAACGTCCCGGCCGCCGAGGCCGGCGGGATAAGCAGAGACGCCCAGTCCACCAGCGCGGGGCTCGCCGGGCCCAGAGCCGCAGCGTCGCACGTACTCGACGTCTGCTCCGGCAGCACAGCCAACGCTAGCGGCACCGGCGGTGGGAGGTACGGCAGGTGCGGAAGCAGCGCGTCCGCCTGCAGGTGATCCCCCTCTTGCAAGTTCTCCATCGAGATATATCGATAAGTACCTGCCGCAGCCAGCGCCGCTCCGGGATAGAGAGGGAGAGATCGGAGAGGATGATGGCGCTGTGACAGGATATATAGATGGTTGCAGCTGCGGGTAGCTATGACTAGGGGGATGGGGTGCCTGTGAGAGGGAGGAGACGGGAAGGTGAGAGGTGTTGGGCAAACGTGGTGAATGCGCCCAGAGCCCAGGACGAGATAGAGGGAGAAGGAGAGAAGGAGCTAGCTAGCTCGCAACCGTTTCTCAACAACCTGATCATTTCAGCTCAACTGCCCCGTCCGTCCCCCGCACGAGCCCTCAGATTTTTACATCTGCACGTACTACTGGCTGGCTGCATGCGTGTCTCCTGTAAAAGAATGCTTACCCCCTGCTGTTCAATTTTTTCGAAGGCGAGGTTGTGGAATCGTACGTCGTCAGACCATACGGAGTGGAATGCATGATTAAGCTTTAATTAATCATGTTGGGGTAATGTAAAATCTGTATACTTCAACACAAGGTGCGGATTTATGCGACTAAAGGTTATTCTGTCATGCTCAAGGGTGTCTTTTGACCATGTCATATTCAGATTCTGATTCAACACAGTATTGGAGGACGTAAGCTTGCGGCTCGATCTATAACTCGGGGCTGGGCCTTGCATTCAGCTCAAGATCAAGATTGCTACCAGTCTGACCCAACGAAATGCTAGCTCGAGTCAAGCCTAGCCATACTTCTGAGATAAAAAGCCCAAAAGTATTTGAAAGCTGAACAAAAGTTTAAATAACAATCATTAAGGTTGTTTAAATAGGTCAAATACGGTCATTAACTCTCTAAACATACATATTAGTCCCAGGTGGCACGTTTTGACCATTGACCGTCCAGCGTGGCCCTCCCGGTCTTTTTGCACTTTGCCCCCTCCACACCCAGGAAGTACACCGAACCGGTATCCCTATCATATCATATCGATTCCCTAATTCATACTCTCTCCGTTCACAAATGTAAGGTGTACACAGAATTTAAGGTCTAATTTTGACCAACAATTAAACTAATACTATTGATTTATATGACATAGTAGTGGTATATTCAAACGTATTTTCAAATGGTATCACTTTTGTATTATATAATTTAATATTAATGGCTTAATTGTTGGTTAAAGTTGGACCTTAAATTCTATGCACGCCTTACATTTGTGGACGGAGGGAGTAATTCCTTCACCGCTGCCACGATCCCTAATCGATCGCCTCCCAGAACCGCGTGCTGACATTGATGCTGCGCACGCGACACGAGCACGCCGACGCCCTGCAGCGCCTCAACGTCGGGCGGCAGCATGCGACGCTTCTCATGCGAAGGTGTGTTTGGCCGTGCAGGCGTGGGCGACGGGCGCGACGGCATCCACGGCAGGGAGCGCGAGCGTGACAGCGCGCACCCTTTTGCAGGGAGCGACTGGCCAAAGGACGGTGAGACCGCGCGACCGGGAGACTTGGACTGGAGGGCTGCAATGATGCGCGCGAAGGCGTCAACGTCGTTGACGACGCACGGTCGTCGCGCGGGGATGTGCCAGCGGCAGAGGAGGAGAGCCGTTGGTCTAGCGAGACGTCGGTGGCGCGCGGGGACGAGGAGCTGGGGCACTAGGCTGGCGACGGTGGCTTCATGGATGGCGTGGGTGTCCATGCGCCTAGCTGCTGCTGCTGCTGAGCTTCATGTCGGTGGCTTCCACGGCTGGTTGCAGGGAGTGACTACGGTGAAGGTGAACGGTGAACCTTGATTTGCTCTAGAACAGTTTTGTTGGGACATGAAAGCAATGTTTCTCTGATAAATAATGCTGATAGATTTTAGTACACCCATCTCGTATGATCATATGAATGCAATTTCTATAATTTTTTCCATTGCTCGTAAATAGTGGTACATATATGTCATTATCATGCTGCCAAGACTTTTTGCCTCTATATTGCTTGCTTAACTATCCAACGCAACCAAATAACTTGACCTTTTGATCTTCCTCTTCTAGCAGGAAATATATTTTCCAAGCCTCCATTCATGCAGATGTGAAGTCGAATACGAAGTAGGCGCCCACAGAGATGTATAGAAGCAACCGAGTCTGGGCAGCATTGTCGTTGTTGCGAACTATATTTTCCTTCCTGGACAACTTTGTACCATGTAACAATGCAATGAGTTTAAATGGATTTATACTATAACTAGGAGGATACTTCTTGACAGCAAACTTTGTAGATACGGGAAGAATGTTCTGGTTTAATTATTACGTGGGGCTTATAATTGTTCTTGGCAGAATGACTGGAACTTCGATCCATATTTTCGGATAAGTTTGTATTCTTATTGTTGTTCCATTGGCATTGTCTTGATACTGTTTGGTAGGAATGACTGCAATTTGCATATTTTGTTCAAAACAAGGTTACTAGTGCCACCTATTCCTGATATTCACTTTCTTGGATATTGTGGACCATAAATGGAAATTGAGAAAAGAGGGTGATCTTTTTTGTCCAATCTGATGTACTGTCTTCAGTTTTTGTTTTCAAACCTGCGATGGGGGGCTGCTGGAGCATGTGCAGCAGGAGCTGGGAGTGGTTCAATTGCGAGGCTGGGATGCTTGCTTGTCATCATGGGCTCAGCTTCTCTACCAGTCGGCTTTGCCTTCGTGATTACAATGCATTCGTTGCTGGCTGTAAAGACCGGTCGGCTTTGCTCCTCTGTTTCTAGTTTAGTAGGATAGAGAGTTGTCGAGGTGTGTTATATGATATCCCGCAAAGCCGACCAGTCTTTACAGCCAGCAACGAATGCATTGTAATCACGAAGGCAAAGCCGACTGGTAGAGAAGCTGAGCCCATGATGACAAGCAAGCATCCCAGCCTCGCAATTGAACCACTCCCAGCTCCTGCTGCACATGCTCCAGCAGCCCCCCATCGCAGGTTTGAAAACAAAAACTGAAGACAGTACATCAGATTGGACAAAAAAGATCACCCTCTTTTCTCAATTTCCATTTATGGTCCACAATATCCAAGAAAGTGAATATCAGTGGCACTAGTAACGTTGTTTTGAACAAAATATGCAAATTGCAGTCATTCCTACCAAACAGTATCAAGACAATGCCAATGGATCGTTCATGAGTGCAGTAAATATTCAATAGCTTGTTTTGCTTTCATAGGTCATGTATCTGATCTTTTCTGTATGTGTATGTGCACTTGTTTTGCTTCAGCAATACAGTGTAACTAAAATCAAGAGCTTGTTTTGCTTCAGCAATATAGTGTTACTAATAATCATGATTTGGGGTATAGCACAGAGAACTGGAAATCCCTTTTCTTGGCAGCTTTGATAATCATGGAAGAAATATGTGGGTTCAAATGTAAACACATAGTAACATAAATATCTTAGAATGAAATAAAACAACGAGAGAATGGAAAGATGACTTATCATTATCCATGCATTCCAGTGAACAACTTGATCCATTCTCACAAGATTACAAGAACAGTAACATAATAAAGAGCAAAATAAGCTATTGATTATGCTGGAAAAAAAATCAAGGGCATAACTCTTTAACCATATCCATAGCTGAGTTCTGAAATTATGCATAATTTATAATGAAAAATGTCAAGGGCATTGCACATACAAACAAGTATCATTGCAGTTATTATCCTCAACATAAGTCATCAGACACAAAACAACATTTGAAACAATATCAAGCTAAGACAGCTAAGACCTGAGATAATTAACAACTGATGAATTTTGTGCCTTCTTGGCAGCTTGTGCCTTCTCTCTTGCTTTAGCACTAGCAGTCCTCTTGGCAGCAGCATCTTCTTTGTTATGTGCGGCTGCTATCTTCTTTGCTTCAGCTATATGTGTTTTCTTCTTCACAGCTGCAACCTTCTTTGCCTCTGCCAATACTGCTCACTTCTTGGCAGATGTTTCTTTTCCTGCTTGTGCCTTTGCTGCTTTCTTCTCTGTAGCCTCATACTTAGCTTGAAGTGTAGCTTCCTTCTTTATAGCAAAAGCCATGTTCTTTTCATGCCTCATCAACTTTCTTGCCTGGCTCCCTTCCCTTGTTCCAATGCTTGGTGGGATTGGCACCTGATTTTCAAGTTGAGCTTGCATGAACCCACAATCGGTTAGTGGAGTGGTTTGTGTACTCTATCTCTGTAATTGTACTCTCTGCAAGTGAAATATATGCAACAAGCAGTTCAATGTGTAGGATAATATTACAATAGAGGCAAAGTTAAGTGTACCTCATTTTACAGGGCATCTAGCAGTGTAGGTCCATGTTGTTGGATATCTAGCATCTCTTGACCATTGTATGGCATGTTATGGTCCTTGAAATTAAGAATTATGCAATGTAATTATGAACTTTAGCTATGGTAAACAAAAAATTAAATTGTGAAATTTAAAATAATGGAATATCATACTGAATTAATCTATCTAACGACTAGCTCATCTTCATCTTCAGTTAACTCAGGGTGTGCTCTTACCTTTCTCCAAATATGATTCTTGGGTGGCAAGCCTTGCTTCTAATATGAACACCAAACTTTGTTATGACCAAGATTCCCACAATTGCTACAATGCATCACAACTTCATGCCTCGTCATCTTCTTGCCATTCTTTGTCTGAACTTCATGAGATTGCTTCATCTTATTCTTACATGGCCTCCCAACCTTCTTTTCATAGAAAGGGGGCCCAACTAGGCGGCCTTTCATTTTTTGCCACTCCTTATCTTTACATAGAATAATTATGTTACCATAAGCTTTGTAGAAGATTTCAATAAAGTAGCAGGAGTTAACCATGTCCTCTAGGGTATTCTATCATGCCTAAAGCAAGCTACGGCATGGCTACATGGTATTCCTGATAGGTCTCATCTTTTGCATTTGCAGTTCTTCACTCTGATGTCCACATTGTATTGGGTTCTCTTATTTGCAACATTAAATATGCCTGCCCCTGCAGGTGAAACATAGCAGCATTTTCTAGTTCTGAATTTGTGGCTACCCCCTTCTTAATCTTTAGGCAAATGCGACCTGGTCATTTTTCTGCTTCTTGTTTGTTGTAGATCCTAGTCATGAGTTGTGACTTAATCTAATCGAGTATTGCAAGTCTCTTGCTTCATGATACATCTAAGATTTTGAAAATAATAGTAAGGACACTAGTAAGTCAATAAATGATGTACGTTGTATTAACGATAAAAACTATGGAACACTTGTTGAACACCTCACTGTTGTTGTTGAGCAATACATCACACTTTGGTAGGCACTTTGGAAAGCTCTGACCCAAATGTTGGGTGGCAGCTCCTCTAGCCAAGCATATGCATCTTGGTTTATTACTTTCATCTCTTCCATATTTGCTTTCTACTTCACAACGGTAGTACTTCTTGCAATCTTCCACGGTTGGTTCCTCATCACATCACTCTTGAAATGGACTTGGAAATTCTGCCACATGTGCCTCACATAGAGTATGTGTTCTGACTGAGGGAACAATCATGTTACTGCTTTAATGAGTCTCCCATATGCAGAAACACCACATATTAATTAAATGATAAGAAGCATAATTGATTGATAAAATATACAATATGAATTACGTCACTTACTTTCTGCTTGTCAGACATAATTGTCCATGGCTCAGTGTTGATATTCCCAATATCTTGCTTTAGCGATGTGAGAAACCATCTCCAAATAGTTGTATCTTCAACCTCTACCACAGCAAAAGCCACAAGATATATGCAATTGTTTGGGTCAATGCCCACAGTTGTAAGCAACTTGCCTTCAAATTTATTCTTGATCTGGCAGCCATCAAGACATATCATAGGTCTGCATCTAGCAAGTAAGCCTATCTTACATGCATCAAAGCTGAAGTCACAGTGCATGAACCATCCTTGCTCATCAAGTGACATGAAAAAAGAGCTACCAGGATTGGATCTCCTAATTTCATGAGCATAGTCCCACAAAAGCATGTACCGAGCAATTTCATCGATGTAGTTTCCTTCATTGCAATCCTTCTTGCCCTACCTAGCTTGCTCCTAGAAGGTGGCATGTTCCAATCCTTTTGCAAAATTCTGAAAAGGTCTTCAAGTTCATGTTCTCATCTGCTCTTAACAGCTCAATGTACCTTTCTATAAGAAATACTGAAGTGAATACCCTCATTTGCCATTGTTTCTTGCAAGTGTGATTATTTAATTTCTTCACCATGAATTTGTTAGTTCTACTGTCAAAAGAAGCCCATAGCCTCCATGGACACCCTTCTGCACACACAGCACATCATCTTGCTTTGTCATTGATTGGCATGGTGAGATCAACCCTATTCTAACAACTATATTCTCTAATTGCTTTTCTTAGCACGTCAACACATGCAAACACTTAGCCAACATGAAATTCAGGGCTACGCATGTCTTCTTCTTGAAAGCTTTTGAAGTTGAATCTCACATATTCATCATCTGTATCAGGGTATTGCAACTCTTCATCTTCAGAGTCCTCTACAGATTCTGCAACTTACTCTCCGTTTACATTTGCCACGTCATCTACATGGTTTTTGAATAATTATCATCTTCATCATCTAGATCATAATCATTATCCACAATCTTAGGTGCAAAATTAGAATCTTCAGAATTGATGTCACTTTCCTCCTCTTCGACATCCATTCTACTTGAGCTCTAAACAATATCATTATAGAATGTTGGTAGTTGCTAATTCTTCTTTACTTCTTCATATGTGACCTTCCTCAGGCTCAACATTACAGATAATTTGGTAATAGGATATGCTATCACATGATCTAATTGTACCCGTTGATGCTATCATCATGGTCAAGATACATGGCAAGAAATTTACGACCGAAAATTGCACTCGACACCATGTTGCTAGTGTCATCCTCACTCCTAATCTGCCATAGCCCATCCTCGTGCATTGCCTTATTCAGCAAACACCAATGGCATATACGATCTTGGTATACACATAGGTGGCACATCTTTTTTCTCCATCACCATGTTTATATTCTATATATTGTTCTGTTGCAAATATATTTCTCACAAGAGTGTTTAAGAATATGTTCATATTGTCAACAAATCAAGCCAAGGATAACTATGCATGCATATATCAAATCATGTCACTTATTGATGCTCATTGACTGAATTATTTCTGCTCACTATGAAACTTATTTCCTCTCATTGAATTAACACTGAGAAAGGAACATGGAAAGTTGGATGGTGATGGAACTTCTCATCAAAGAACTATAAGCTAAGATGATGAACAAACCAAGTTCATGCTGGGCTGGTACATTAAGTACCGAAAAGACCAGCATGCAATGATTCATATTCAAGAAGCAATACCATATGAAGTGTGTTAATGCTTTGAACACATCACCAACACAATAAGAGCAATCCAGCAGAGTTTTGCTAACATCCTCCTACACCCCAATTGCCAAAATTTGTTGACCCCATGCTACATTGTGGCAAAGGATTGATGCGATAAATATTTATACCGAATATATTGCTATGGTATCTTTCAACTCTCATCCTTTATGACTCCTTACATGAGCAATCATCCCAAATGACAAATGAATATGGTGTGGAAATTATTACTATAAATAAACCACGACCAGAAAACATTCACAGCGTACTTTTGAGAAAGGCCGAAATTTATTACAGCGTATTTAAATCTAATTTAAAGAACATTTACATCCTAATTCTAAAAAATACTCTCTCCGTCCCAAAACGTAAGGCATATTCTGTTTAGTTCAAACAAAATTTTGACCAACAATTACTCTATTAATATATGGTTTATGTGAGTTACAATCATAAGTACTTTTGAATACAAATCTAATGATATCTATTTTATCATATTTATCAAGTATTAATAGAGTAATTATTGGTCAAATTCTTGTCTTAAACAAATAAAATATGCCTTATATTTTAGGACAGAGAGAGTAGAAAATTTAATTATTCATTACATAACCCTGTTCCATATAATTGAAATGTGATGTGCTAGGCGTCCTGAAAAGCTCATCCACAGGGTAGCGTCACGACATCAGAGCCAGCACGGAGCTCTGCTAGGTTGAGAGATGAAGGCGACCTGCTAGGACCAGTATAATCAAATAACAGAGAAATAAAGTCAAGCAGCTGCTGTAAACTAACGCTCTACTTAAATACACAAGTAACAAAAATCAGCATTGACGACCAAACTAACAGAATCGGACTCCAATGCTGCAAAGTAGGGTGCTTTGAAGGTCGTCAGCTAGGAGCGAGACCATTTGCTCAAAGTAATCATAACCACAAAGGGTCGATCATCCGAACTATGCATACTCATCGCCCGACTTTTCAGGCAAATTAACCACGGCTAGATCGTAGGTGTTGTTCACAAAAAGTATTATATAGAGTTGACCTCAGACATGGTTATGCTTTCCACATGAAAATATTAAGACATATGCTTGTCTATAATTTAGTCTAATCATCGGCCAACAAATAGAAATATACAAAGCTAAAAGCAAACCAAAAGAAGGTAGTAAGAAATAAAGCAAAGATGTAGTCCGAGGACTCGGGATATGGGTGGTGATATATCAGTATGGTCGGCAAGGCAAACAAATGCCATTTACGACGAACGAGACCAAATATCTATCTTCACCGTCCTCCAAACCCCATACCAAAAACCAAATCCATACATCCAACCAGACATAAATTTCTTACGTGCTACGGCATCCTACGTGCCCGGTGCCAGACAAACGGATGAATGGTTCCAGGGGAGGGTCAACTCAGTGTCAGATAGATGCACAACCTCCAACCATCACTGTCGTGCTTCTGCTCTACGCTGGTGACACCTACAATGGCATGCATTGCGTTGCTCATGGTTCATGTTCAATGTACGGACCGAATCGGTGAAATTGCAGTAGATGAATGGGGCTACTCAACGGGTGAGGGGCAGCCTGATCATATCAACGTCGTCAAGAATTGAGATTTGCAACAGACATGCAAAGACCACCAACTGCGACACACGCATCTTCAACCAAAATTAGCAACAAATCAAATCCTCCAGAGAAAAACGGTGCAGTCCAGGTCGTCAGTTAGGAGCGAAAGACTATTTGTTCAAGTAATCACGGGTTGATCATCTGAACTATGCACTTGTAATCATCACCCGACCTTGCAGACAAATTTCTCCAGAGACTAACAGATTAAAAAAAACCAAAAATATAATAAAAAAATTCGAGTCATGAGGCCTCAGAAGGAAGGCAGTAGGTTATGTAATCACCAAAAGATTTCATTGAGAAAGGTTCACACTAATCATCCTAGGCCTCACGAAACCACGTTAAACAATGAATAATGGAAACAAATCAGAAACTGGAATGGATTGTGGAGCAGAGCACAAAAAAGGTTTGAAGATCTGGCCTCATAGAGAAGATTAGGTTGTTCCACATGAAAAGAATTCAGACATATGCTTGTCTATAATTTAGTATAATCATCGGCCACAAACAAAAACCAAAATCAAACGATTCCAAAGCAAGAACACATCGGGAGATGGATCTACTGGGAGACAAATATTCTGGTCGAGGAGAGGACTCGGAATATGGGTGGTGATATAGCAGAATGGTCGGCAAGGCAAAAAGATTGCCAGTTACGACGAACGAGACCAAATATCAATCGTCACCGTCCTCCAAGACCATGAAGAAAACAAATCCCCCATTGAACCACGAAAACGAAACAGCAAGAAGATATAGGTAGATCGAGATTGAAAACTGCGCGGAGGAGGGGAGAAGAACTTCTGGTGGGAGCTGGCGGCGTGGGAGAAGACCTCTCCGGCTGCTGCTTATATAGAGGCCTGCCCTAGGGTTTCACAGGGGCGGCGCTCGTGTTGTTATCGGATTCTCTTGATCCAGGAAATCGCAGCCGTCCGATCAAGAGTGCGATTTGACGTGGGCTCTATCCTCTCGCTGACGAGTAGGCCCATTGGTGAGACCGTCTATGCGTTTGATCCAATCTGCTCGGCCCACAGACCCAAAATTAATAAGCCCAGCAAACACATCTTTTGTATCATCTCGGCACAATTTCTCGTACGCGTTCATTTCTCAAGTAAGATAAAATTAGTAGGCGTTTGCATTTTTCACTCATCATCATTCAGATGTCTCAGTTTCAAAAAAAAAGGAACAGATATTGAGATGTCTCGATGAATCTGAGACCATAAGAAATTAAAAACTGTGAAGAACACCAAAGAGAACAAGAAAAATGCTGAAATATCAAGCAAGGCACTGTGAGAAGGTTACTCCAAGAATTCAACATAAGACACGTCGGGCATTGTTGAACCTGAAAGCAAGTGGCACTCGAAACACTCGGACGAAAACAACCGTTAGAAATTACAAGTATAACTACGAAGCATCTTCCTTGCATAGGGCGCAGTGCAAAGTACAAGCCATGATACAAACTCTAACGGATGAGGAACGCGTGTGAGTCACCTACTTCTACTTAATTACAGATCCTTGTGATCCCCGAGCGTGACACGTTGCTAATACATTGTGCTCAGGATCTAGTTCGCCGTACTGGTAATAGCCTGCATGAGAGTTGTTACTGGTAGAACAGGTACATAAGGAGCTCGTCTCAGCTTCTGCTTGCTCCAGTTCGGTCAGCATGTACTGTATGTGGATCGAGGGTTGACAAAATTTGGGGCATTGACATACCACCAGATACAACAATCTCTGCAAAACAGTGCGCAAATATGTCACGTCTCTTTCGGTGAAGCAAAAGTGCCATCTCCAGGTTTCGAAACAAATTGTCAAATGAGATATCCATGAGAGTTTGTGAATTACCAATTCCTTCACGCACAGAAAGATTTGGCCTTATGACATCCTTTGAATTCACCATGAAGATGTCACCAATATAAAGATGGTTGGTCGGGACATAGACGCAGTAAAGTTCCTCTTGACCAGAATAGCTCTGTTACAATT
Source organism: Stipa capillata (assembly GCA_019208055.1). Lineage (NCBI taxonomy): Eukaryota > Viridiplantae > Streptophyta > Magnoliopsida > Poales > Poaceae > Stipa > Stipa capillata. Next base: position 99,174 of record JAGXJF010004402.1, read on the forward strand.
TAATGGTGAGATATATACTCATACAAGACAGAAACTATATGCTAATCAAAAATAAACAATAGAATCGCAGTCATCAGTACAATTGAATTTCAACTTTCAACCATGCACGCATTCAGGCTAGTGACCAGAATTACAAGGTAGCATAACTGCAACATGTGCATAAAATAAACAGCATAAATCATAAAAGATGTAAACAACCATTATTGGGAACTCGGGAATAATAGTGAAGAGTCTTGCAAACCTGAAGAGAGACTGATGAGGTGATGAAACCAAATGCATATTCTCCAACACGAGGATGTCTTATGATGACTGCTTCCTTGAACGCTTGTTTGTTCTGATCTGTACAAACGCCAGTCTATTTAGCACCTAAGCTACTCTGCAGATTGATTATCAGGGGACTGAATTTACCTGGTGATATTGCGGCACTTATTTGCTTGGATGCATTGTAGATATGGCGCACAAGTGGCATGCGCTTGATAATCCATTCACCAAGGCTCAGGACAGATGTCCCAACCCAAGATGACATGAAGACTCCAACAAAAAATATGAAAGTAACAGAAGTGATGAAGCCAAGACCTGGGGATTCATAAGAAATACAAAGTGGAAAAATAAGCTGGATAGGCAATAAGCATCCTTCTAAGTAATGATGTATTAAGTTACAGGATAGTATCAATTTTAGTTACACGCTTGCATGCCAAGTTTCCCACATCCCGGACAAAAATCTAAGAATCTAACGGCACAGGATAAACTAAAACTTAAAATAATTATGCGCCTGAGTTCTTAGGTTCAGCATATGCATTATGCAAACTGTATTATACACGATATAAAAAAGGAACGTGTAATAACGCTACTAGACCAAGACCCATCCAGACACGGAATGAAGGCAGCCTTTTAGTGAAAAAAAATAACATGAGAGATGAACCATTCCAAAATTTGATATTTCAATACAGAAAAAGTAGAATGGTTCACATACCAAAAATGTTGATTCCCAGCTGTGCATAGATTGGAGAGAAGAATCCATCAACGAAATGAATGAACCACCAGGTGAAGTAGAATGTTATTGCTATTGGAAAGAGAATTACGCTGGACGTATCCCGGATAAGAAAAGGACCGCAAAACAATATCAGCGTGTGCATGTGGAAATAAAGTTTCATATAATATCATTGCAAAATAATTTCACTTCACATAAGCATGGTGTGTGTCAAATCTCCAGTCGCAGGCTGACAGCCCATAATGGTTGGTGTACATACACATTGGTTATCGCAGTACAAACAATGAAACTTTAGCAAGATTTATTATGTTCAGGCTGTAATGCCTAAATTCATGCCTTCAAACCAATGTCAGACTTCAGGAAAAGGAACGAAAGATATTTTGCTGAACAACTGGACTAAATAACAGTGGATGAACATGCTTGTCTGAACTCTGAAGTTAACTGAAAACGCTAGGATTTCTGAAATTCCTGTCAATAATAACTTCTGGGTTTCTGGCAGTCATGCTACTGGGAAATATGGTAATACATTTCTTCTAAATTCATGCTTCTGTATTCCAGTTGTTGGATAATCACAAATGGAGCTATCATAATGCTGTAAATTCTTTACAAATTCATCCAATAAGCTTGACCCTCTTGATGTTCTCTCAATCTCTCAAACTGATTCTTTTTAGAGAAAGAGATAAGGCCCAAAACCAAATAACAGACATCGCACTGTGCCACTGCCCATACTATTAGCTATACTCCTGGTGACCTTATGACATAACCTGCCTAAATTATTTCCTACTGGAAAAAGAGCACTGAAAGTGAATTCTGGCAGAACGTATCGATCGCTCTGCCATCCATTAATTTGACCTTTTTAGTGCAAGCCCTTCTTCCTCAATACATACTTTTTGAAATAAGTACACGAGGATTTATTTTGGTAGAAAGGCTTACCATCCAGTCATGAACTTCTTTGAGGCCCAGCTGCGGACCACCTTATGGAAAGCCTGTATTGCAGAAAACAGAAAGGGAAAAATAACACTAAGTCATTCTAGCCTCAGCAATACTAATACAGCTGCCAAATCCCAAGAGCATACTTTTGTGCAAGGGAAGTATCGAATAGCATGAATAAGAATAAGGAACATAAGCATTCTACTTTCACCTTTATCAAATAATGATTGGTTCGAGTTTTCTGTCAGCACGGCAAGCACCCTAGGCAGATTAGTAACTACTTAAGATTCTAACCCAAGAAAACATTGATGTATGGCATCTTGCCTTCTATTCAGATGTTAACACCATAATACGTTCCTCACAGAAAACCAAATGAAGCAATTTCTTCTCACATTTTTCATCTCCACGCGGGTGTAAATAGGAAACTAAACTTAAGTCACCAGAACAATGAGTTCGTCCCTAATTTGATCACTCGTCCGAAAGTTGGCTTCAGCACAGCAAACACTCACCTAGGAGGCTAGGATCAACATCCCTATGCCTAAAAAGTGCAACGTTCAAGCATCTCCTATACCATAAACTGCTATCCCCAACCTAGTTCCCACTATTAAGCACAATCTACAAGAGGCTGCCAGTTGCCACGGAGATACAAACACAAATCGCACACTAACTACAAATTAGCCAAACCGTCGAACCAAAAACTGCAGCTGGATGACAGAGAAAACCCTAAGGGATCGAGGCGGAGGAGGGGAGAGGTCTAGGACGGGGAACCTCGCGGCCGGAGGAGGAGAGCGCCGCGGAGGTGGAGGAGGAAGCGGCCCTGTCCATGTCCTCGTCGCCATCGCCGCCGGAGGCCGAGCCGCCGCCGCCGCCGGAGACGGGGATGAGGAGCTCCCGGTCGCGGTCGCGGTCGCGGCTGCCCATCGGGCCCAGGCTCAACGGAGACTTGTCGTCGCCCATCGCGGGCTCGCTGCCGCCGTGGCGACCTTTCCTTCCCGGGCTAGGTCGTCGCGATGACGCGGTCGCTGGGGAATGGGATGGGGCGATGCGGCTCGCTGGCACGAGCGACCGAGCGAGCGAGACGAGCCTTTTTCCTTCTCCTTTGTTTTCGCGTTTGCTTTGATGCTTCGATCGTTTTCTCGAGTCCTTTTTGAAGTTTAATTTCGCTATTAGCAGCTGTCGAGTCGATCGCCGCCCCGCCGTGGAATGGGGACTTCGGCGTAGTTTGGGAGTTCCTTATCTCGAGAGGATATCTGATCTCAGTATAATAATTCTCACCGAGTGTCTGTTTCACGAACGTCTCTGGCGTGCGTTATTTATGGACGTTCCTTTCCTTCCTCATCTCCGAGCTACCATGAATATTGAATTGGAGTTCAAAGCTTTTAAAAGAGAAATCGAAGAAACAAGAATTTATTGAAACTTTCGATTGGTATATAGAGCTTGTCGCTAATTTTTTTTTAAAATCAAATGGAAAGTGGTAGCTTTCGATAGAAAAGGGAGGGGTTACTTAAGAAACTTTGAAAATCGTAAGAAAAGAATAAGAAACTTTGAAATGATTTTGGAGAGCTTTTGTTAAAAATCGAACAATCTCAACATTGGGCGAGTGAACCTCCCAATATATTTAGAGAAGCATATAGTTTATCTATTTAGCTTTTAAGTGACTTTATCCATGCCAGTTTAAAATCTGCTTCAACGGAACCCTAGCGCACCATGGGCATGACAACTACAATTAAGAGGCACCTAGGTACAGTTGCAAGGAAGTTGAATGGATGGGTAGTGAGGTGAGCTCCACGGTGGTCAGAGGAGATACTCCTGTTGGCGGTGTCAGTTTTGTCGACCAAGAGAGAACATGTGCTCATGTGCTTGTCCGTTAAGAGTTAGCTCCAAATCAATATCACTTCTTTCAGACCGTCTTCACAAGTACCCGTTGGATTAGGAATCGATGGATGTTCATTTAATACCAGAAATGATCCTCATTTGATTAAGTAAGTGCAATATGATTATGGAGATTTATTTGCTATGCCCTCCCTACCCTCGTCACCACCACAAATAACCCTTTTTCCCTTCTTGAACTTCCCAACTTAAATCACACATTTAACTCAGGTTTCCAACTTAATGTCGAGATAAAACTATCGAATTCAAAAGATGTGAAGTTTACTCAAAATTCAAAACCAAGGTTTAGGATTTGGGTGACCTACCAAACAACATTAACGGGCGGAGAAGGAGCGACGACAGAAATATGGGCAAAAAAGGTGCAGCAGTTGGGGGGCACACAAAGATGAGGCCATAGCATGGAGGATCAACAAGGAGAGAGAGGGGCGGATGTGGTGGAGGAGAAGGGGAGGAGACTTCATGTTGCCTCATGGATGACGATGCGGGCACCTAAAAAAAGGAATGTTGTATTATTTTCTTAGCTCTCGACTAGAACATACAATATTTTCTTAGCACCTGACCATCCATTTAAAACCTGTATTGCTTTTTTTGATAGTCTTGTAACACACTTTTGTTTCTTGTCACCATTATGATAAGGAAGCGTCTATTTTTAAGTCGATTAAGAAATTGTTATTTTTAAGTCGACGATTTTGAACATCAATTCTTTATCTAACAATTAGTTGAAGTTGTACAAAATTTTTTGTATAATTGTAAGCTTAATAGTGTGTAACTCGATCGACTGAGAAGTAACAATTTCTCAAGCGGCTGAGAAATAGCAAATCTGCTATTATAACTACCATTTTTCATGTGACCATGACCGTTGTGTAGGGTCCTTAATGCTTCAAACGAAAACAGCAACACTCAAACTGTTGGTTGCCATGACGAGGCCAAGGAAGAAGCAATTTTTGGTGTCACACTTGGTCACTTACGATTAGAGATTTGATAAAATGCCCCATTTTAATTTACTATTTGATAAAATACTCCATTATATGTAACTAACAGGTATCAAAGGGCAAACTATGACAAAACATTTTATAGGCCTAGGAGTGAGTTTCACAAGAAGATTAGAGTCCTTGTACATGGACCATAAATATTAATATCATTGCACTATAAACAAGCGACTCGTCCATAATTCACCTATGCCAACATCCATTATGTCCTATGATCTATTATCCAACCCCGGTACCGAGACAAAGCTTGGCATCACTAGAGTTATTAAGGCGTAAGCCGGACCAACGCTTAAAGCATTATGACCGTGCAGGTCTCCTTAGAGTCTCCTCGACTACCTCCTTCTCGTGTCGCTGTCATGTTCGCTTCAAAGTTCACGTGAGTCCTCCCTAATGATCACCTTGGGCGCCTGTATCAAGAAGATCATACGAGATAAATATCAAGGTATATATCGAGATAGAAAATAAACATGATCCAACACAAATAATCTTAAACCTACAAGGCTAATCCTCCTCCCGAAGCCTATGGTGGACTACTCACAATCTGTTGAAATTACCAAGATCAAACCAACGAAAAACATTGCAAAAAGGAGAGAAAAGGAAAAGTACTTGATTGAAATACTTAAACCATCTTACAACCTAGCTTCTTGGCAAAAGTAATGGAGACAGAGTACAAGATCTAGATGAACATGGTGGCTAGGGTTTTTGGAGCGGAGGATTTCTTTCTTTTTTCTTTATTTGGCATCCTGTCACACCCTGATTTTCCAAAGCTCGAAAATTAGGGCCAACAAAAACTTTTTCGTTAATAATGTCAGCTGTAAACACATCCAAGTAAAACTTTCGTTCAAATCTTGGTAAAGCTATCTACCAAGCGTGAAAACCCTCATTCTTGATTTTATTGATCTTCGTTTGTCAAAACCCTAATACCCCGAAACACTGTCCGACAACGCGGACCATCCCGTTCAACACTTGATCCCATAGGTGGTCACTTATTCTTGCATTCCCGCCACCAATGCCCCTCCAGCATCCATCCCCTTCCTCCCTAGTCGGTACCCAGTTACCAACCCGTCCCCAGCCGAGACAAATGTTCTCCTCGAGTCCCATGTCTCTGCCTCATCTTGCCACGCTCGAAACTCTAAATCTGAGCTCCCGGATTATTTTCTTCCTATTTAAATCAAATTTCCCGAAAACCCCAACTCATCTTTAATTCTGCTGCAATCCTATGCTATACTTTCCAAACCCTAACCGTCATGGCTTTGCCATTATCCTAACCCCGTCGCCACCCTATATACGTGCTTAAATCTTCCCGAGCGTATATGGGCACATACACCTTGAGGCCCAGCATATCGCTGCATGTGTTCATTTGATTTCCGCCACCTTTTCTCTCTCCTAGGATGTATATATGCACATACATCCCTATTCCACTTCAATGTGTAAACCGGGGAACCATTCTTTTCCCATGGATATTAGGGTCATCCCTGCCGCTCCCCAAGCCAGCACACGCATCGTGCAAGGCATAATTTCCCATGCTAAACTCCACCGGTACTGTTCTTCATGAACACGTAGGGCTGCCAGCCGTATTTCGGTGCCAAACGAGTGCTATGCCTCAACAGCCCCAATGCCATCAACCCTGTTTCCCTCAACACCAATCCTGTTCTACCTGCCTTCCTGTCACTTTACTTTGTGCCACTATTTACCATGTCAGCACATGAGGCAGTGATTAGACCCTAGTATACGCATCAAGTGCTGTACTGACATCCCCTCTTGCCACGCCATCCTTTTTCTGAATTCGGTGCCTAACTTCTCCATACATCTACAGCATGCGGCACTGTTTCCCCTGTCCAGCTCAACCAATTGCAGCGCTGACTCCTCCATGTGTCTACTCCAAGCAGTGCTCGAGCTTCCCTCACGTCCCCTCACCCTCACCCATCCCTTCACTGCCAGCTCTCCTCCACCTCAGTGAACTCCATAGCTCCTTCCCTAGTTAACCCTTCCCCAGCCGAGCAGCTCGTCTTCATGTCCTCTCACTGCCTCCCTTCCTGAGCAGCTTCAAGTCTGTTCTGCATTTGCCTACAAGCTGAGCTCCATTTCTTCTCCTCATAGCATGGCCAGCAACCGAGCTAGAGCTCACTCCCTGTTTTCTTCTTCACTCCCGAGCACCCCTCTGCTCCTCCTCCTCCCCAAGCTACAGCCGAGCCTCACTTCCTTTCTCCATGCCCCTACGTTCCAAGCTCGCTCTTCCCATCTTCTCCTGGCTGAACTCCACCTTTCTTCCCCAGATCCGGCTTCCTCAGGAAGCCTGGCCGTGGACGCCGCCAGCTGCTGATAGGTGGCGCCAAGCCAATCGGCTACCGCCGCCCGCCACTACCGGCGCCCGAGCCACCGCCTGGCCGCCAAGCTCATCCTCACCGTCCGCCCCCTTTAGCACGGGCTCCACCCAGGCCGCCGCCGGCTGCTAACACGCCGCAGTCGCCGCCGTCCCCCACCCCGGACCCGTTCACCGGCGCCGCCACCACCTCAGTTACCGCGCCAGGCCCCGCCATTCCCTCGTCGCCGGGGCACTCCACCAACGCCAGATCCGCAAGACCCGCCGCCGGTAGCTCCACCAACCGGCCGCCACCGTTGCTATCAACCCACCAGCACCCCGCGCCGCCCACCGGCCCCACGACCTCGGGTCCCCGCCGACCTCTCCCCGGTGAGGCCCTTTTCTCTTTCCGAGCTTCCATTTGCCGCCGCCGGTGAAGTTTCTCCAACCCCCGCCGACGCCACCAACCACAGCAGCCGAGCCGCCGCTAGTAAGGTCGCCGGACGGCCACCCTTCCTCCTCGACCACTGACGCCATTTCCCAACCCCTGCCGCCGGCAAGCAACCAGAGGCAGCTTACCTGAGCCAAGCGAGCAGCCAGAGGCCATTTTCCCCTATTCTCCTCCTTGTTTGTTTTTTTATTTTTATTCCCCAGCAATGAGTTCTGCACGGCAGGCTTCCTTTCCCCATTTAACCGAGCACATTAACTAAGCAATACTCGGTTTAACCCTAACTGCTCTCTAACAGCTAGGACACACGGTTGAGTAGGGAAAGATTAGTTAATCTTGTTGCATATTAACGTGTAGTAATACATCGGAGTTGATTAGGGTGTATACGTGCACGGATTAGGTAACCTCGCACGTCAGCAAGCATATAAACGCTAACTAGTTAATTAGTTAGTTAGTGAATTAGTTCGTTAGTTAGCTAATTAGTGAACCAGTTAGTTAGTAGTTAGTTAAATTGTTAGTTAATTAGATGATCGAGTAGTTAATTAGTTAGTAGTTAACCAGTTAGTCAGTTAGCTGATCAGTGGTTAGTTAATTAATTGGTTAAATTAGCTAGGGTAATTAGTTAGTTAAATTAGTTGATTAGTTAATAAGTTAGTAGTTAATTAGTTAGCTAATTAGTTAGTGAGTTAGTGAGCTAGTTAATTAGTTAACTAGCTAGTTAGTTAATTAATTAGTAAGTAGATAGTTAGCTAGCTAGTTAGATTAGTTAATTAATTAGCTGGTCAGTTAGCTCGCTAGTTGGTTGGTTAGCTAGTGTAGTTAGTTCACTGACTAGCTAGGCAATCGCTGCTAAAATAATAACCAATAACGTTTCGACCCGTTTAGTAGCCAGTTAGTTAATTGAGGTTAGTTGTACAAGCGGCAAGTAGTTGCAAGTCCTGGCAACTAATTCTTATTTCATGCTAGGAGACAAGTATTTAGGGTTCCACCTTCCTTCCCCAAAAGCCGAAAGCCCTGAAACCCTAACGCGACAGGAACTTATGGTAGCTATGCTTATCCGGATAACCTAAAGACCGATTCTTTTATTCTGAAGCCCTGCCGCCACGGCAGCTACTTCTTTCATCATGGCAAGCTACTGTCGCAGCTCCTTTGCCCTGTCGTGGCAACCTCTTTTCCCCGCCGCGGCAGCAACGCGGCAACCTCTCCGTCACCATGACAGTACCCCGCCGCGACAACTTCTCCCCGCCGCGACAGCCCTTTTTGTCCACCGCGGCAGCACCACGGCAAGCCATTCGCTGCCGCGACAATCCAGTCTCCGCCGCGACAAGCGATGCCCTACCGTGGCAGCGCCGCGACAGCCCCTCTCCCGCAGCGGCAACTGCCGTTGTCACCTTCCTCTGCCACGGCAAGCCTCTACCGTCGCCGCATTGTTCCTACCGCAGCAAAACCTTGTCCCTGCTGCCTAATTCCTGCCGCGTCAAGCCACCGTCGCTTGCCACCTTGCTCCTGCCTCGGCAGCGAACCATCTTCGCGCCCTGTTTATTTCCTATAGCCCCCTTAGAATCGAATAGTTGTCAAGAGCGTTATGATTTTATGTGCTGAAGTTTCTGATTCAATGTTATTTGGTTCTTCCTTGCCTCGTTGATTTATTCGCCGTTCTTTTCAACGTGTAGATACAACGTTAGGAATTATCGCGCGAAGGAACTCGGACAACTGACGAATCGGATTCAAGACCAAGACCGGGACAATATTGCCAGGCAAGCATTCCCACTTTGATCATGTTGAATCCCATATGTGTGAAATCATAATTATGTTGTTTACGAACTCTGCATGCTATGTGGTTATAAACAATATTTTATGTAGGAATAGCTATACCCATTAGTTGCACGATGCCTAGGTCCGAATAACCTTCATTGTAACCCTAGGTATAATTCTCGGTCGATTCACGACCGTCGAATATTTAAGGATATAGGTGTTAACCATGCTTAGCCCTGCTATAGTCAAAAACCAAGTTTTAATCATCCCGTTGGGATATGGGAAAACAAACCCTCGGATAGCATATGCTGTCCGAGGTGACTTTCACAAATAAAGGATTATCAAAAACCCCAAAAGAAAAGAGGAGATGATTTGGATTCGGGTAGGAATGTTAAGTGATGTTCGGGGATGTAGAACATTGGTTGGAGCCATGATCGTCCGAGACGTCATGGGGTCGGGAAATGGAGTCCTACTCGAATCAGTTAAGGACCGAGCCTAAGTGCCGCTAAACCGGTTCCATTACCGTACGTCCACATGTCCTTTATGGGAAGGACTTGGCTTAATACCCCGGCAAGTATTAGGGTGTGGACCCGTGGGAAGTAGGGAGTTAGTGCTAGGTGTTTTAAGTCCTAGAGGATCCACCTACGCCAGGCGGGAGGTGCTGATACGACACAAAGGTGGAGAGCCCCAATTTGATGTCCAGGACATGCAAACTTGGGTATTCACCTAGCGGGTCCAACTCTGGTATGGAAGCGGGCGAAAGGTCTCGTTGTACAAACCCTGGACACATGCGTCCGGAAGCATGCCCAGGGGGAACTACATCTTGTGGGTAAAGCCGTACCACCTCTGCAGAGGGTTTAAAATCTATTCGAATAGCCGCGTCCTCGGTTATGGACATGAACTGGCAAGGCCACACACTGGTTAGACTAAGTGTTGTTTGCGAAAGCATGGGAAAGGGATTAAGGACGTGGGCATGATGTGTCCACAGAGGGCAATTTACGCTACAGGCTGGTAGCAAGGAATTGCCGGAGGAGTAGGCTAGCCGTGTGATCCAGGATACACGGGCTGAGCCAGGGCCACTCACTGAGCTATCCAGGATAGTGTCAGTTGAGTGGTGTACCGAGAAGCTAGACATATTGCCCAGGGTAATATGGTCTGAGCTGTCTCGAGGATTGTAAGGAGGTAGCCGGGTCTACCTCGGGAGGATTCTGTTCTTTTTACTTTAAACAGTTTTACTAAATTGCTTTTGAATCTACTATTCAAGTATTTAAATTATGCACTTACTTTTCCGCACATTAATCAGCTTAAAGTGGAGCTATTCCTTGTTTATCCTCTGCATGAATTATTTTCCGTATACTCCTTCCTGTGGGAATAGCTTGCGAGTACATTCAATGTACTCACCTGGCTTGTTGATTTGGCCAGACGAAGAAGACATCAGTTCTGAAGATAAGATTACAGACGTGAACGCTAGGGCGTAACCCCAGTCAGTTGCCTGTCGGGTATGGCTTACTGATGGGCCGCAACTCCGCTGGATTTTCCGCTGCAAGTTCATAGCCGTTGGGCTACAGGTATCAGATTATCGACCTTAACGGTCTATTTAATTATTTACGCATGTATGACGATGATATACAGGTTAACTCGTGTGTATCGGCTACTGATCCAGGGACCGGTACAGTGATCACGAGGGAGTTCCCGGCTTAAAAACCGGAGGCGCCACACATCCCATCTTCCTGTCTCTCCTTCTCTCCTCTTTATAAATCAGAGGTGTTGTTTAGGGTTCGCAGAACAACCGTCATGCTTCTCCTCCGACTCCCTTCATAGGAAGTGCTTGATTTGACATGGCGGCGCCACACAACCTCCATATGATCGTGTGGTACGGGCGAGCACAGTCGTACAGCTGGTTGGCAAACCTTCTGGAAACTTCGTTCGAGTTCTCGTTTCTTCATGGGGGCGCCTCTTGACGAGTAGTTTTCACCTATATCTATATTTGCCCCCTTTTCCAGCGATCTTACACACATTAAGATCAAAAAGAGATATTTGCAAAATCTGGTAGTTAATTAGTCATTAATTGAAATAATCAAGAATTAAATAAGGATCAAACTTAAGGAAAATAATGAGTACAAAATAGATTCATCAATGACAATCGGCCCAGTCACCTATTCGGCCAAATTAATAAAACAAAAAATAAATAAATAAACTGACATGTAGGACTCATGCATCAGTGACTAGATAATTAAGAAAAGATTAAAAAAAAGGAAAACGGAGAATGACAAGTTGGCCCAATGGCCATTTAGACCGGTCAACCCTTGAACAGCCCAAGCTGACCTCTGATCCCACATGTCATCCACTGTGGCTAGGTTTTCGTAGGTATAAAAAGTATTTCCTCTGTTTATTTAATTGAGAAAAGATAGAAAATGATGAAAATGCTTTAAACTTATAAAAATCATTGAAAATTTGTATGCCAAATGAGATGAACTTTTTTTGTAAATTCATATTTTAATCTTTAGAATTTAATGGTATAACTCTCATTCATGCTCCTGTTATGTAAATTTCAAAATTCCAAATATGCCTTTTACCCCTAAAATTTGTATACAAATCTTAAAAATTACATAACTTTAACCGGAACCCAAATTGAATGAAACATATTTTGCATGGCACTTCACGCGGGCGGGGTTTCGGTTGCGCCCCCCCCCCTCCTCCCCCCTCCACTAGGATATCCGACTTATTTGAACTCTGGCTAAATGGGTTAGATAAGAAAATGTGAGCCGTAGCCTTGGTGGAAGCGTCATCTTTGTGTTGGTCTAGTTGAATATGGGGGAATGATGTGGTGTTTGACAAGAATTTTTTTTTATAATCCCCAATGGTTTATTTACATGTGTACGTAGCTGACGATGGGTAGTGCGACTACCGGTGGGCCGAAGTCTACGGGCCAGTAGATGATCTGCAGCCCATGAGGAGAAGTTCGTGGCCCAAACGACTTGGCATGGAAAGAAGTAACGCGCAAGGAAATCGGAGGCAACCCTGCCTTACACGAAGAGCGGAGTCCTATTCGGATCGGAGGAGGGCTCGTAATCAGGAAGGAGACCCCCTCATCGTCACCTATATAAAGGGGACCAGACCTCCTTGGAAGGATGAAGCGGGGAAGAGTAGCCTCGTCGCCAGAAGCCTAGAGTTTCCAAGAAGCCATAGATTTATAGATCCGATCTCGCCGAGTTCCCTACTCGCCGGGTTCCACCATTGTAATCTCGCCGAGTTTCTGTACTCGCCGGGCTCTCCCTTGTACCCAGCCTGTGTACTTCACCCATATCAATACCATCAAAGCAGGACGTAGGGCTGTTACCCGCATTGGGGGCCTGAACCTGGGTAAATCCTTGTCGTGGCGCCGAGTTGACCTGAGGCGACACCCCGTCTTTTCTCATCTCAGTGCTGTTCGAGCACCGTATTCCATACATCGACAGTAGCCGTGCCTCCAATCATGGTTGTCATTGCAGCGTCCGAAGGTACGGAGCTTGTTCTATAGCCATGCAAATCGCACGAGACAATCTTAAGGGACTGCCTCTTCACTACACAAGGGTGAGGGTTTAGTCACCACCTGAGCGTTCCCTGAGGGATTATGAATTATGTTTTGTCCCTTCCAATTTCTTCATGTTATGTATCCAGTGTTTGGGAAGGGGATTTTTTTGGCATTTTTGTAATAAACATGCGGTCCTTTGTACCTACTAGACGTGGGAAGAGTAGAAGGAGAAGCGCAATCAACAATGCTATGAACGGAGACATCACAGAGCTGCTAGCGTACCGAGAGTTAGTGTTTTTGAGAGAATGAAGGTACAAGTTAGGTTTAAGGGTAGCACATACTCCACGGAGGAAGAGCGGGGAGAACAAGGGGTTCGCAGGGATCCTCTTCTTAAACTTTTCCCACAAATTCATAATGCATCCACTTTTTAGTACCAGGATTACTATCGGATCTTATATTTTTGTAGCTATGTTTATTAATATTTAATATATAAATTCAACACTTTTAAATTTTTAATAGATTTAATATTTTGGTATGTAAATTTGAACTCTTCTAAAATTTTAACAACGTGATTAGGCTTTAAACTTACATAATTTTTCAAATATTGCAAAGTTTATCTACTTACCAAAAAAATATAGACCAACATGTTTTTACAATGCTCTAACACGTTATTTGGTGCGAAACTATTATTAATGTTTTTCTCTAACTGTAGGTTTTCTCAGTCTCCCCCTCCTACCTTTTGGATTGTGTTAGAAGAAGAGAATATGTAATCTGTTCCAAATAAAATAACTAAGTATAGGAATCCTCTTTATTTTTAGCACAGCCTTGCATAAGCCAAAGCTATCTACAATGTGTATTTATAGACTTGCTAGATGAGCAAAACACTGACATGTGGTCTGTTGAATATGGTCCAATGCATATTTGTAGCAAGAAGGTTCAAGAGTTCTCATGAATACCTAGATATTTGCCATGGGAGATATTAGAGATAATTCTTCATGGCAAAGCGAGCAACTTCTAGAAGACATTAGAGGATTACAAGAGAAACATAATTCAGGAGAAGACTCTAGAAGAAATAAGGGATAAGTATGGCAGAGATATTTTAAAGGAGTACTCTAGAATTAAGAAATATTAAATAAGTAGATATTTTAGAAGAGAATTCTAGAGAAGAGATATTTTTAGTGTTTGGATGCGTGCCACTTTGCACTAATCCAACGGGTTTGTGTAACTATAAATAAGGGTGCCCTCACCTCACATGTAACCAACTAAGAGAAGTGAGCCACCATGAGTATGAGAGAATACTAGGGAGTATGGCATGGAGTCTTAGGTGGAGATAGGATAGCCACAAAAGAGTATTGTATCCAAATTATGTTAGTGAATAAAATAGTTATCTTGTCTAAGTGTGGTCTTCCCGGTAAACTGCGTATATCTAGGGATTCATCATACAATGCTAGCTTATTCTTCCTCCTCCATGTACGTAAGTGTAGAGACTAGAAGATACTTTTGATATGCTGCATCTTCTTGATTTTGGTCTAGAGAAATAACATTCTTCCTTGGTATAAAGAAATGGTCCCTATAGTAGCCTGAGATAGGTGTTCGCACGAAATTGGATCCGTGGAACACCTAGGTAAAGTGGAGTCGCCAACCGCACTTACGTGTGCGATAAACGGATGCTTTTCGAGCAAAGCAACAAAGGATAACTATCGTACTTACGCGTACGACGAGCGATTGCTTTCCGAGCAAAGCAACAAAGATCTTCTTACTTACGTGAAGAAGAAACGACTGTTTTACGGCGCAAAACAGCAAAGATCTACTACTAAGATAAAAGATAAAAGGTAAAAGATTGATTTGATCGATTGTTGGATGTCTTCAATCGGCCGTCACCCTTTACATATTTATAGGGCGGCTGGTCTTCCCGTAGGAGATTCGGACTCCTAATCCTAACTGATTACGGATATACAATCTTTCCTTATTTAAAAAGATCCTGATCTATTTATACATATATCTTTCCATCGTTCAGGACTCCTTCCCGAGTACGAGACATCTTTCCATACGAACCGAGAGTCCTTCCGAGTTCGTAAGCAACTCTTTCCTCTCCGGGACTCCCTTCCTAAGTCTCCGTATCGGATAAGTCTTGGTGATTCGTCGGGTTGATTTGATTGCATCGTGGCTTGATTCTGCTGGGATCCGGCTCTGTCCGACTTGTGCCTTCTCGGGGACTTGAGTACTCGGGAATGCCAGTACTCGGGGATATAGGCCCGGGTGCTCGGCACTCGGACGCGCTGGTACTCGGAATTACCAATGCCCGGGACTACCAGTACTCGGGTCTGCTAGTACTCGGGAACGCCAGTACTCGGGCGCGCGAGTACGAGTACTCGGGGTCGATGGTGCTCGGGGCTGATGACGCTCGGGGTCGATGGTGCTCGGGGCTGATGATGCTCGGGGTCGCGATTTGTTGAATGCCCGGAGGTGCCGCTCGTGACTTGATGACGTAGTACTCGGGACATCAACGCTTGGGAACGCCTCCGACTGCTCGGGACGCGAGTATCCGGACCTGCACTTCAAGGGTTAAGGCTAAATCCATAGCGAGTAAGTTCATTATCCCAATTTGGCTAATCGAATAAATCCTCGAGCCAAATTATGCTGTAAACACATGCCCCCCTGCTTTTTGGCATAATTGTATTTGCCAAAAACACTTTGAACTACAACGTGGCTTAGGGCGATATTCTAAAAATCATATCGGCCATAGACTTTGCTAAGCTACTTGCCATACACTCGGGTAGTACTTTTTCAGATACTTCCCATTGAGAGCCTTAGATAGCCATTCCCCCTGCAAAGATTCTACCAAATAAGAGTTCCCGGGGACCATCTCGACAACTCTAAACGGACCCTCCCAACTCGGCGACCATTTGCCGAATTTGTTGTCCCGAGCTCCAATAGGTAAAATCGTCTTCCATACTAGGTCTCCTATCTGAAACGATTTTTCCTTTACTCTTTTGTTGTAAGCCCTCGCAACTCTCAACTTCTCCTTTTCGATCTCTCGTAAGGCCTTCAACCTTTCTTCCAAAACATCATCTATCTTATCTATCATCAGGTGGCTATAATCCTCAACCGACAAGTCGTCTTGCCTGGCTATTCTAAGAGCTTGTAATTTAACTTCCACGGGTAACACTGCTTCCTGCCCGTACACCAACTCGAATGGTGTCACTCGGGTAGCCCCATGCTTAGATATTCGATGGGCCCATAACGCTTCCGAAAGGACTTCATGCCACCTTCTCGGATGTTCCTCAATTTTCTTCTTTATTAACTTGATCAAAGTCTTGTTGCTAGACTCGGCCTGTCCATTAGCTTGGGCATAATAGGGCGACGAGTTCAACAACTTGACTCCAAAGGACTCGGCAAACTCACTGAATTGGTGAGACATGAAGGATGCACCCTGATCAGTCGTCAGGGTTTGGGGGATGCCGAACCTATGAATGATATGCTCTAGAACAAAGCTAATCACCTCCTTATGAGTCATACTCCTTAAAGGAACTGCTTCGGTCCACTTAGTGAAATAATCTGTAGCTACAAGGACAAAACGATGACCTTTCGACGAAGCAGGATGTATCTCCCCAATGAAATCTAAACCCCATCCTCTAAATGGCCACGGCTTTATAATAGGGTTCATCTTAGCCGCGGGTACTAACTGTATGTTCCCAAACTTCTGGCATGCTTCACACCCTCTATAGTACCGAAAACAATCTTCTAACATAGTCGGCCAATAGAATCCTGCCCTCTTCAACAACCATTGCATCTTGGGAGCCGACTGATGTGTTCCACATATCCCTTCATGCACTTCTCCCATAGCTACCCTTGACTGGTCGGAGTCTAAGCATTTCAATAATACTCCATCTATTGTTCGGCGATGCAACTCGTCGTTAAACAAGGTGTACTTTATAGCTTGCCGCCGAACTTTCCTATCTCTCGTTTGACTCGGATTTTTCAAGTAATTAACTAAGGGTGCCCTCCAATCATTGACTTCCAAACCGCTTAACGACTCGGCAACCTGTGTTAAACTGTTGCCCCCCGAGTCGGTACCGGACCTATATGAGTCGGCTTCGACTTCCAGCAAGTCGGCCTGGCCTTTAGCGGCAACGAGCATCGGCTCTCTAGATATAAAAAACTTTCCTCTTCTGACTTGGTACCCGGATGCTTGCTGTGCCAAATAGTTGGCCTTAGAGTTCTCCTCCCTGGGGACGTGATTGATACTAAACGTATCTAATGTATTGATTATATCTAAACATCGGTCTAAATAGCTATTCAGCAACCCATCAAAGCATTGAAACTCTCCATTGACTTGCTGAACTATTAGCAATGAATCTCCAAAAGCATCTACATCTCTTACACCCATATCTATTAAGCTTTGCAAACCAAACAACAGCGCCTCATATTCAGCCTGGTTATTGGTGCAAGGATACTCTAGTCGGACCGATGACTCATAAATGACATTATTTGGTGAAACCAAAACACTGCCAATGCCTTGCCCACTTCTACAAACCGATCCATCAAAGTAAAGCTTCCATGGGCATATGCTAACATAATTAACATCTTCTCCATCGCTAACCATATGATCAACAATGAAGTCGGCGACAACTTGACCTTTCATGGCACGCAGCGACTCATATGTTAAATCAAACTCTATCAGTGCATAAGCCCATTTTCCAATTCGTCCGCTAAGAATCGGTTGTTGCAACATATATTTAATCACATCGACTTGGCAAGACACTATACATGTACTCGAAAATAAATAATACCGAAACTTGGTGCATGCGTAAAACAAGGATAAGCATAGCTTCTCGATGAATACGTACCGACTTTCGGCGTCGAGTAATCGGCGACTTACATATGCGATGATGTGCTCCTTCTTGTCGACTTCTTGAGTTAGCACTGCGCCGAGTACCTTATCTTGTGCAGCGATGTATAGTCGGAACGGAACTCCCGACTTAGGTGCTCGAAGCACTGGAGGGCTCGATAAGTACCTTTTGATACTATTGAAGGCGTCTTGCTGTTCTGCCCCCCAAGCGAACTCGGCTTCGTTCTTTAGCCGGAGCAAAGGGACAAACGATTCAATCTTACCCGCCAGGTTAGATATAAATCGTCTTAAGTAGTTTATCTTCCCCAATAGACTCTGCACATCCTTTTTGCATGTCGGCTCTCCTAACTTCTTAATGGCCTCTATCTTCTTAGGGTCAATCTCTATACCTTGCTCATGAATTATGAACCCTAAGAACTTTCCAGCCGACACACCAAACGCGCATTTGAGCGGGTTCATCTTCAACCCATACCGACGCATTCTTTCAAAGGCTAGTCGCAAGTCAGCCAAGTGGTGTTCATAGCCGTCCGACTTGACGACGATGTCATCAATATAGACTTCTAACACAATGCCTAAGAGATCATGGAAGATCAAGTTCATAGCACGCTGATACGTAGCGCCTGCATTCTTCAAACCGAATGTCATGACGACCCACTCGAACAACCCGACAAAACCGGGGCAACGAAAGGCAGTTTTAAACATGTCCTCTTCGGCCATAAAGATCTGGTTATACCCGGCATTGTCATCTAAAAAGCTAAGTACTTGGTGTCCGGAGGCGTCGTCTATCAACATGTCGGCTATAGGCATAGGATACTCGTCTTTAGGTGTGGCTTTATTCAAATCCCTGAAGTCTATGCATACCCTAATCTTGCCAGTATTCTTCTTCTCGACTGGCACAATGTTTGAAATCCACTCGGCGTATCTGCATGGCCGAATGAACCCTGCCTTTACCAGTCGGTCGACTTCTTCCTTGATACGATCATACAGATTAGGGTTGAAACGCCTAGGCGGTTGCTTGTATGGTCTGAAGCCGGTCTTGATAGGTAACTTATGTTCGACCAGACTTCTACTTAACCCGGGCATCTCTGTATAATTCCAAGCAAAGCAATCTACGAACTCTTTGAGTAGCGCACATACCTTATTCTTCTGGCCGACTTCCATATTGGCGTTAATGAATGTTGGTCGAGGCACGCCTCCATCGCCAATATCGACTTCTTCCAGTGGGTCGGCCGACGAGAACCCTTGTCCGAGCTTCTCCATGTCGTCGAAATCTTCGATAGTCTCATGCATATCGTTCTTGCCCAAACGATATTCCTCGGTGCGCTTTTGTAGCCATTTAACGCTATCTTCTTTATTCATTTATAAAGATAAATTATTTAGCCGAGCTATAAAAGCCGGCTGTGCTTGTATCGGTACAAATCCGTCCTTACCGATACTGACGTAGTCGTAGTCGGATAAGTTCCTACCCGACAGGCACTTCATGTCACCGTGCTGCCAATCGACTGTAGTCTCGGCTAAAGCGATGCAAGCCGAGTTGTCTGCTTCAATCACTTCGACGTCCTCATCTACCCACTGGATTAAGCACTGATGCATGGTAGAAGGGATGCAACAATTGGCATGGATCCAGTCTCGCCCCAAGAGCATGTTGTATCGGCCTTTGACGTCGACTACGAAGAATGCAGTCGGCAGGGTTTTGCTTCCGACTGTAAGTTCTACCGACAATATGCCCTTGGCTTCGGATAGCTCCCCCGAGAACCCGCTGAGTCCCATGTTTGTCTTCATCAACTCGGACTCCTTTCGGCCT
This sequence comes from Stipa capillata, assembly GCA_019208055.1. NCBI lineage: Eukaryota > Viridiplantae > Streptophyta > Magnoliopsida > Poales > Poaceae > Stipa > Stipa capillata. The sequence continues at coordinate 118,649 of JAGXJF010004402.1, forward strand.
AGTTTGGAAAATACCGAAAGTGGCATGATGTTGACCCCAGCGCCGCCATCAACGAGCATTCGGCCAATCGGTCTCCCATCGATGTGGCCCTTGATGAATAGAGGCTTCAGGTGCTGCCCGTGCTCCTCCGGCTTCTTGAATATGGCGGCACTCGGCCCGAGCCGAAGTTCTGCGACTTCCGACTCGGGAGCGCGGAACTCGATAGGTAACTCGAACACCATATTGATGTCCATGTCGGCGGGTATCTCTCCGACATCCTTGATGGTGGTTTCTTCTTCTTTTGCGATGCGCTTTTCCTTCCAGGTCATCTTCGCGGGCTTCATTGGTCTGGCTTGGTTGAACCATTCGTCGCGTTTCTTCTCGACGAGCTCCTCCCTGAGCTCGAGTGCTCGTAGCCGTTGGACCCTCCGCTTCTGAGAGTGCGTGAGTCCTGTGGGGCACCACTGCGGCTTCGGCTTGGTCCCTGGTTCAACCGACTTGATCTTCTTCACCTGCTGACTCGGCATAGACTCAACGTTTGTCTTCCGCGCGTCGGGTCCCGCTGTGTTGCTGGATTCTGGTTTGTCCGAGTCATCTACGGTGCCAAACCGTACATACCGGGCTCCCGCTGGTGGCGCCGAGTTGACTTGTGAGCTCATCAACACGGCGGATCGTTGTGTTTGACTCTTTTCGGGAACTCGGATGGCACCGGCCTTCTTTGACTCGGGCTGGGTCGTCGTGTGATCTTCAGACTCGGCGCGCTTGGCTGGTACCCAGACCTGCTTCGTCGGCGAGTTGCTCTGCTGGACTTTCCCTGGAGTCGCTAGCCGACTTGGTACGTCGGGTGTCTTGCGCCGAGTGGCGAGTCGTTTCCACGCTTGGGTTTTCGACTCGAGTCGAGTTCTTTTCCCATGGGGTTGTTCCCTGTACCCGAACCAACTCGGCTGAAACATGCCGATCGGTCCGGCCGGGTGCAGTGCCCAAGGGTTGAAACCCCATGGAGGGCATTGTGGGTAGAAAGCGCGCGCTCCTCCCCAGTATGCCGGACCTGTAGCGAGGTATGGTGGTTGCATGTAAGGGCCTTCTTGCCAGTGCTCGGGACCACCGAAACCTTGTCGGGGAGGAGATCTGGGGCGTTTGGCTCCTCCAAGCCGAGTGAACACATTGTTGGTCGTGTATTTATCCAACAGTTGTTTTACTGTGGGCTTTGTCTTCGTAGCTTGAATCTTCCCTCGATTAACCTTCCAGGCGCCGACCTCTGGGTTCTTTGGCTTGATCATCTTTGGGGTCGGCGAGGAGTTCGAGTCGGTTGTTCCTGGAGTAGGAGAGGGACTCGGCTTGATCATCCTTAGAGTAGCATTGTTGTCAATGATGACGTTCTTCCCCCTGGTGGACTCGGCCTGATGTGACCGAATCAGCACTTTCTTCTTCTCCAAGTCGATTACGTTGATTGGGAAAGGATCACTGTCAAGCTTCATCTTGGAGCTTTGAGCAAACGTCAATCGTCCGTCATTAATGGCCGATTGCACCTGTCGACGAAACACATTGCAGTCATTAGTAGCATGAGAAAAAGAGTTATGCCACTTACAATACGCTCTTTTGCCCAATTCGTCCGCCGATGGGAACACGTGCCCTTCCCTCACTCGGATCATGTTTCCCTGCAGGAGCATATCAAAAATCTTGTCGCATTTGCTAATGTCAAAAGTGTACCGCATCTCCTCTTTCCGAGTGGGTGTAGGTCTGAGGGCTGGACAAGCAAAGGGTTTTGACTTAGGAGCATTAACCCACTCGGCAATGCATATGTCAGCGTCGTCCTCACTGTCCGAGCTGTTTTCATACGTTATAACATTGATTGCCGACTTCTCTTTGGCCTTGCCCTTAGCATCCCCGAACCGGCTATACGTTTTGACCTCTTTAGCACGGTTCTCCTGTGCTACAGCCCTTTGAGCGACTTGGCTAATGGTTAGGAATTCTTGGCCCTCTAGTCGGTCCTTAATATGGGCGAGCAAACCTGAAAAAGCAAGGTCGGCAAGATCCTTTTCGTTTATAGTTAAACTAAAGCACTTGTTCTTAACCTCTCTGAATCTTCTAATGTAATCACAGACCGGCTCGTTGTACTTTTGTTTAACCATCGTCAGATCCGAGAGCCTGAGCTCGGTCTCACCACCGTAAAAGTAATCGTGGAACTGCCGTTCTAGATCTGCCCAGGACGTAATAGACCTAGGGGCAAGCGAGGTGAACCAAGTGAAGGCAGTACCCGACAATGACAAGGGAAAAAGTTTTATTCTGTAGATATCCGACGTGCCGACTTCACTACTCTGTGCTAAGAATTGCCCTATATGCTCGAAAGTCGACCTATTGTCTTCCCCTGTGAATTTGACAAAATCAGGAATTCTAAACCCGCGGGGGTACGGCATGGTGTCGTAGCACTCGGGGTATGGCTTTAGGTAACCCCGAGAGCCATCTTTAGGTATTACGCCGAGTTCTCTGAGTACTGAGGTGAGTTGGTCTTTATAGCTCATATCGGCCAGCGGGGTACGCGAACTCGGCTGTGGTAACTCGGGTTGGATTTGTTGCGAGTTAAAATATGCCTCTGGAACCGGCCCATGAGGGACTCCGGTACCGAGAGGTGGAATCGGTGGTGTGCTATACGCGACTGTTTGATAGCAGGGTTGTGGGATGTTCGTGCTAAGGCTTAGACTTCGGTCATTATTGGGAGAACTCTGGGACACCGAAGTCGGATTGACAGAAGTCGTGACCACGGGGGCGACTTTTACCCGATGATCGACTCTGTCAGGGTCAGGGTACATCGGCTGTTTGTTCCGATGTTCATCGTTAACTTGTAAGACTGTAGATCTAACCTGACCCGGCAGACTATCCTGTAAGTCTTTAGCGATTTGCTCTTTCAATTCGTCAAATCGGCTATTCAATACTCGAGCGAATAATTGCGCCGATTTGTCCATCTCAGTGCCATATCTGCTAGCTACCGACACGTCAATTAGATTAGCGATTTCATCAGAACATGTCGGTTTACTCACCTCGGGTTTAGGCGCAGGAGGTGGACTCGGCACGACTACCTTTTTTATGACGCCGTTCCTCGTCTTCTGGTAGCCGGCCAATTTTTGCCGGAGTCGCTCCGCCTGCTCCTCTTCGAGTTGTCGTTCAATCTCTCGCCGTTCATCTTCGGATAGATCGTCGAGTGTGACGGCGATGATGTTCTCCGGGTTGACGATGCTTCCGTCTTTGGAGTCGGAATTCATCATGTAGTCTTCTAATCTCCGTTCCCCAGCGGAGTCGCCAATTGTGTTCGCACGAAATTGGATCCGTGGAACACCTAGGTAAAGTGGAGTCGCCAACCGCACTTACGTGTGCGATAAACGGATGCTTTTCGAGCAAAGCAACAAAGGATAACTATCGTACTTACGCGTACGACGAGCGATTGCTTTCCGAGCAAAGCAACAAAGATCTTCTTACTTACGTGAAGAAGAAACGACTGTTTTACGGCGCAAAACAGCAAAGATCTACTACTAAGATAAAAGATAAAAGGTAAAAGATTGATTTGATCGATTGTTGGATGTCTTCAATCGGCCGTCACCCTTTACATATTTATAGGGCGGCTGGTCTTCCCGTAGGAGATTCGGACTCCTAATCCTAACTGATTACGGATACACAATCTTTCCTTATTTAAAAAGATCCTGATCTATTTATACATATATCTTTCCATCGTTCAGGACTCCTTCCCGAGTACGAGACATCTTTCCATACGAACCGAGAGTCCTTCCGAGTTCGTAAGCAACTCTTTCCTCTCCGGGACTCCCTTCCTAAGTCTCCGTATCGGATAAGTCTTGGTGATTCGTCGGGTTGATTTGATTGCATCGTGGCTTGATTCTGCTAGGATCCGGCTCTGTCCGACTTGTGCCTTCTCGGGGACTTGAGTACTCGGGAATGCCAGTACTCGGGGATATAGGCCCGGGTGCTCGGCACTCGGACGCGCTGGTACTCGGAATTACCAATGCCCGGGACTACCAGTACTCGGGTCTGCTAGTACTCGGGAACGCCAGTACTCGGGCGCGCGAGTACGAGTACTCGGGGTCGATGGTGCTCGGGGCTGATGACGCTCGGGGTCGATGGTGCTCGGGGCTGATGATGCTCGGGGTCGCGATTTGTTGAATGCCCGGAGGTGCCGCTCGTGACTTGATGACGTAGTACTCGGGACATCAACGCTTGGGAACGCCTCCGACTGCTCGGGACGCGAGTATCCGGACCTGCACTTCAAGGGTTAAGGCTAAATCCATAGCGAGTAAGTTCATTATCCCAATTTGGCTAATCGAATAAATCCTCGAGCCAAATTATGCTGTAAACAATAGGTAGAGTGTCTAGGAGGAATAAGGGGAGAGTAACACGGCGAACAGACACGAGTGAAAGGAAGCTGGGTTCGGTTAGTTTGAGGCAATCTGAGACGACAAAGCTTCATCCAGGGTGGCTGAACGAGACGGGAAGAAAAATACATTTTGGAGACTTAGCTGTTTAGTTATCCTGCCCTCACAGCCTGCCACGTCAGTAATTTGCTTTTACCATTTTAACATTGTTGATGTGCGTCCTAGATTTGTCACCGACCAAGCACTCTTCTTCTACTAGTTTTAGCCATGTAAACTCAAACCACCCATGTAACACGTATGTGTTTTTTTCGAGTTATTATTTGATTTTTGATATTAGCAACCAACTTATCAACTAGCCAAACCGAGGAAGGGGGAACTGATCGGTTCTGTCTCGAAGAGGAAGGGGGGATTGCAAATCATTTCTTGCTAGCTTGACCAGCTAACTCATCAGAGACCACACCGGCTGTCAAATCGTTTCTGTTTTTCTGTCGCGATTGCTGATCGTCTCAAAGAGAAAGGGGGGACTGCAGATTATTTCGGTTGAGATCGTGTGCTCTCTCGTCAAGATAAAGGTGCAGGCTACATGGTGCAGTTGCAAAAAAGTTCAATAAGACCTATGTAACTTGACAAGGCTGTCAAATCGTCTGTTTTTCTATTGCGATTATGCTGATCGTCTCAAAGAGGAAGGGGGGACTGCAGATTATTTCGGTTGAGATCGTGTGCTCTCTCATCAAGGTAAAGGTGCAGGCCACAACTCACCATCGCAGCACTATTTAAGCTCCCTTCCGGCTCAATTCCCCTCCAAGCACTCATCTCGTTCTCCTCTTAACGTATTAACAATCACCACCAGCGCAACCGAGCAATGGCAGGCACAGGACTCATCGTGAATGACCCGCTTAACTGGGGCATGGCGGCGGCCGAGCTCGCTGGCAGCCACCTCGATGAAGTCAAACGCATGGTGGCGCACTTCCGCAGTTAACCCCAATCGATCCGTGTGCATCTTGATCACGTTGTTGATTAGTATCGATTAACAGAGCTATAACAAGAGTACAAGAAAGGCACGACTATCAAGGAACAGAACCGAAAGAAATCAGCAGCACAAAGCTCAAAGGCCACAGCTCAAATTTCTCATGCATTATTTCTTAACCATTTTGGATCATGAAAATGTAGCTCCATGAATATTTCTTGACCAAGAAGAACTAGGATTGCAGACAAGCCTCAAGGGGATTAATCCCTTCAGCTTTTAGAACAAAGCTTACTCTAGCGTACATCTCAGCACGTCAGATTTAGCTTTAAGAAACTGTAGAAATAAGTAGCATCGGGATCACGGCTTTGTCAGTTCTTACAATACGATAGCAAATAAAGAACACGAGCATATCAGTTTAAGCACACTAAACACATAAATGACTACTGTAAATACCAAATGATTCCAATTTAACAGCATACATCTCACACTCACAGAAAAAGGCCAGACGAGCAATTTACTGCAAACAAGTGGCTGAAAACTGAACTCACCATATTTGATTATACCACTTCTTTCTTTCTTTTTTCTGAGGATTATACCAATTCAACATACATGAATAATGACTGCATGATCACAAAACTGCTTACTATACGACTCTATCTGTTCATCTTTCTATCCAAGAGCTTATCACGAGTGCTTTGCAAGCTATTGCTAACATGACTACTTAGATTTCTATCCTATACTTATCTGTAGGAAGGCTAGGCAAAATTGGAGCAATTAAACAACAGGTAGTCGAAATTACTAAGTACTCTTCAAAAGTTAACTTGCCCCCTCCAATAGCTTTACAGGTGCCAACTCCTTCACCATAACACAACTTAATTTAACTTCACCAGGTCAGCCTGCAACCCGAAAATTCATCCAGAAAATTTAGTATACATGAAAAGACTGGGGGTTGGTAACTAATACAGTAATGAGTATGTTCTACAGAGTTTGAAAATCCCAGAATGCAAAACAAGTACTTAAGGACTTGGGAAATTACCATGTTGATCATTAGGATCATAGTTGCTCCAAAATTTGTTCATTGTTGGAGCTGAATCTCTCAGCTCCCATCTTTCTCTCAATATTTCTCTCTCGTGCCTAACACACCACATATGCACGCACATACGCCAAGGAAGAAACATACCAAGCCAAAGATATTCCCTCCAGGGTGACACAAATGTCTACATTTTTCTCCTTATTCTCTCAATCCAAACAGACTGATTACAATGGCTTAAATAGCCCACCAACTAACAGCCGCTAACCCACTAACTAGAAGCTCCTAAACTCATGCCATGACCCAGCTGCTAGCTAGGACTCCACTACCTGATCACGCGTCCATGCACAACGACTTGGCCCATCTGCTAACCGAGCCACTAACACAATGCAGCCACTAACAAACCTCCTGCATGCATGACTCGACTAATGGCTCACTAAGACCTTGTACAATGCAGGTGCTTAGATAGGTGTCTCAGGAAAAAAAACTCGGTTTTTTTATGAGAGGTGCTTAGACAGGTGCTTAGAAAGGGCGACAGAAGCAAAGCTAAGCACCCGGTGCTAGGCTGGTGCTTAGGGTGACACAAGTAACAAGTGTTTCAACCGGTGCCTAGCAAATAGTACTCCAAGAAGCACAAATAGTACTCCACACAATGCAGCGCTGCATTAGAGACAACCGGTGCTAGAGTAGGTGCTACACGAATATTAAAGCAACTTAAGCACCCATATGAAGCACTCTGCATTGTAAGTCACGTATTTTTTTGAGACGCCACGCTACTCTCTCTCTTTAAGCACCGGGCTATAAGCACCCTGCATTGTACATGATTACTACCAACAAGATTAATCTAACAATCATAGTTCAACCAATAGAGCTTGGAGATAATAAAAGACAGTGATCAGTGGAACTAGCCTAAAAGTTAAGTTTAACAATTGCTTTCAAATTCCACTGCTCTCTACTGGGTAACTGGAAATTAGTACTGACGAGTAACAATCCACGAACGCCATCAAAATCTGCATAATAACACATGGTCATACTGATTCAATCTCTCCAAATTAAATTCCCAATCCAATGCAAACAATCTGGCACAAATTCCACGTACCATGTACACAAACGATCCGCGCGGCCACCAGTGCCTGCACGACTCAAGCCTTTCTGCTGCTTCAGCAGCCTGCGAATTTCAAACGGGAAGACGCACGAGGATACACGGATGTAGGAAATCAGGCTGCCATTTCGAAACCGCTTCAAATGATAGTTGTATCGGAGGAAGTGTGCTACTCACCAGCCCAGCGCCTTGCTGGTGACGGCGTTGTCACCGACAGCGGCGCGGATGGCCGTCTCCGTGGCAAGCACCACTTTCAGCATCACGCCGCGCCAGACTGGGATGCCGCCACATCCATCAACAGCGCCACGCCAGATCGAAGAGGACGGGGACGACGGTGGCGGAGCTCGGGGAGGTTGAAAACATTGACGGGCAGTAGAGCTTGGGGAGGCCAAGGATGCAAATATGCTCGGGGTGCCCGGTGCGGGAGGGAAAGAGGTGAGGAATGTGGCCCTAGGGGGGCTCGGGGCGGTGCAGCCGTGAAGGGAGGAGCTTGACGGTGGCGCTTCTGCAGGGGGGCTCAGGGCGACACGGTCAGGCGAAGGGACGGTGATGAGGACATCCCTAACATCGATACAACCTTAGTAAAGGGTCCTGTAACACGAGCTCGAGCACGCCAACTTAATTGTCAGGTAAATTCGTTTCTTGGAGCTCCGTCATTTGCTATGAACTCCATGATGCTGCCTAAAGGAGATGATGTTATGTTACTCAGGAACATGGGTTCAAGTGAGGAGAAGGATGGTGGCGCTGCAAGGCTGGAGTCACCGTGAGGGACGACATATACTTAATAGATGGTGCTGCGTCACCTTTTTCTTGGGCCCAAGGGCCTTGTAAGCCATAGTGGGGCCCATGCCAACCCCTTTAGGGTTTGGTACTGTTCACGAGTACTGTTCACGCGCGTGAATAGTACCCCTTTCCCTTTCTTCTCTCTTTAAGTAGTAGCTGCCACCCCTAGGGTTAATTGGGGTTTCATTGAGTTATTTAGCTACTGCTACAATATTGCATCTACGAGTCGTGTAGGACTACCGCCTTGTTTAGATCTCCAGTGGAATCCCACACTTTGTTCTTTTAGCTCTTGTGCCAATTTTATACTCGTAATTTCAGATTGCAATCTTAGTTCTTGCTGGTTCTTCGGTTGCTTGCAGGAACTCGAACTTCGTTGTTCAGGTTGATCGCACCTACGGCAAGGTCAATAACCATCGAAGGTTGGTTTAGCGATTGCTAAGGCGTATCGTCGCGTACGGTATAGTCGGATCGTCAAGGTCAAACTCCACCAAATCGATAGTTACCTTCGTCTCATCGAAAGATCGGGCCCTCGTCTCATCAGACGGGGACGACAAATGATTGAAGAGAGAGAGCGAAAGGTGAAGTGATCTCAGATTTTAGGGACTAAAACATAAAATGTGCTGTCATGATTGTGTTGCACGAATCTCAAAACAAGCGAACGCTAGAGATAGTACCTGAATGTCCGAGTACCGAGGAAAAACTGTGTTCTATAACAATTAACTAATTCTAGTTTGTTGTTCGGGACTGACATTGTGCATGTTGCTATCTTCCCTCTAGGCATCTCATTGCAGGAATTTTTGGCACCGGCAATGATGGTCACATGCTGCAATCAGAGGTGACACGTGCGGCCATGCTTTTGCGCATCAACACTCTCCTCCGGGGCTATTCTGGCATCCGCTTCGAGATCCTCGAGGCCATCACCAAGCTCATCAACAACGGCGTTAGCCCTTGCATCCCGCTCCGGGGCAGCATCACCGCGTCCGGTGATGTGATCCCGTTGGCCTACATTGCCGGCGTCCTCACCGGACGTCCTGATGCGCAGGCCGTTGCCCCCGACGGTAGAAAGGTGGATGCTGCCGAGGCATTCAAGATCGCTGGGATCGAGGGTGGCTTCTTCAAGCTGAACCCCAAGGAGGGCCTCGCAATTGTCAATGGCACAGCAGTGGGCTCAGCCCTCGCAGCCGTGGTACTGTTCGACTGCAACGTCCTCGTCGTCCTCTCTGAAGTCCTGGCGGCCGTGTTCTGCGAGGTTATGTACGGCAAGCAGTAGTACGCCAACCACCTGATCCACAAGCTGAAGCACCACCTAGGCTCAATCGAGGCCGCGGCAATCATGGAGCACATTTTGGCTGGCAGCTCGTTCATGATCCACGCCAAGAAGGTGAACGAAATGGACCAGCTTCTCAAACCCAAGCAGGACAGGTACGCGTTACGCACGTCGCCGCAGTGGCTCGGCCCGCAGATCGAGGTCATCCGGGAGGCCACCAAGTCCATCGAGCGCGAGCTCAACTCCGTCAGTGATAACCCTGTCATCGACGTCCACCGCGGCAAGGCGCTCCATGGCGGCAACTTCTAGGGCACACACATCGGTGTGTCTATGGACAACACCCATCTTGCCATCGCCAGCGATGGCAAGCTCATGTTCGCGCAGTTCTCGGAGCTCGTGAACGAGTTCTACAACAACGGGCTGACGTCCAACTTGGCTGGCAGCCGTGACCCGAGCCTGGACTACGGCCTCAAGGGAGTCGAGATCGCCATGGCCAGCTACTGCTCTAAGCTCCAGTACCTCGCCAACCCGATCACGAACCATGTACAGAGCGCGAAGCAGCACAACCAGAGCGTGAACTCGCTCGGCCTTATCTCTGCTAGGAAGATCGCTGAGGCGGTGGACATCCTCAAGCTCATGTCCTCTTCGTACATGGTGGCTCTTTGCCAGGCTGTCGACCTCCGACACCTGGAGGAGAACATAAAGACCTATGTCAAGAAGTGTGTGGCACAGGCAATTGCCACGAAGGACGACATCTCTAGCACCCAGGAGAAGCTCATGGCCGCGATGGACCGAGTGGCCGTGTTCAGGTACGCGGATGACCCGTGTAGCGACAACTACCCCCTGATGCAAAAGCTGCACGGCATGCTCCTGGACCACGCGCTCACCAGCAGCGACGTCAAGGTGTTGTCCAGGGTCAGCAAGTTCGAGGAGGAGCTCGGGTCAGCCGCTACTGCAGATTGAGTTTTTGCTGAACCCCCTCCACTGACGGGCGCTGTCTTGCCCGTCAGTCATGTAGTGTACCATTGACGGGCGTATGACAACCCGTCAGTGGAGATGCAGACAAACGTAGCGATATCGGCAAAAAAACATACCACTGACGGGCAGAAATTTCGGCCCGTCAGTGCTGCCTTGCTACAACTGACACGCAGATCTACTGATGGGCTAAAAAATCCGACCCGTCAGTGATTCGTTGACCTCTACTGACGGGCCAATACATGTGCCTGTCACTAATTATATTTGGCCCAACTACAGCCCACGTAGCCCAGAACCCAATCAATATCTAACCCTAACCCGAGCCGATCCCATCAGATCTCCCTTAGCCGCCGCCTTCTCCGACCTCACGCTGCTCGGCGATTCCTCCAGCGCCGTCACCGTCGGGCTCACGCGCGACACCTCCTCCAACGCCGGCACCGTCCTCTGCAGCCGCGCCGTCGCCTTCTTCTACCCCCGGGCACCGTCTTCTTCCTCTCCCCTGACCGTGCCACTCTCGGTGCCACCGGCGGCTACCTCAGCCTCTTCAACTCCTCCTCCACCTCCAAGAGTAACTCCTCCTCTCGGATTTGTGTGCGATGGCGATGGGTTCGTCTGGTGCTGCGAACGGGTCTTTTGCGGCTATGTTCCGAGGCTTCGTCCTCTTTGCTCCTTTGCAGGTGGTCGGGCGCTTCTCGGCTCTTCGTCGTTTTCTACTCCGGCGAACCAGCACAGTGGCGCTCAAGTCCGGTGATGAAGTCCCCATGGCCAACCCGGAGTTCGGCGACCCCAGCGGCAACCACGTCGGGCTCGACCTCGGCTCATCGGTTTCCGTAACCGCTGTCGACCTTGCCGCCTCCGGGATCGTCCTCAACAGCAGCAACCTCACCACAGGGCGGCGGCCATGTACGTCAGCTTCTCGGCCTCCACGGAGGGGAGCACCCAGCGGCGAGGCGAGGAGCAGCAAGAAGAAGAGGCTGGGGCTCGGGATGGTGGGTTCGGGCCTGGACCAGGCCCGTAGGGCCTTTTTTTATACTGTAGACCAATGCCACTAACGGGCGGTGAGGGCCCGTCAGTGGCATATTTTAGCACCACTGACGTTCACGTACTGACGGGCGCAAAGCCCGTCAGTGGAGGATGTTTTGCGCCCGTCAGTGTAGATGTTATACCAGGTAGTGAGTGCTGCCTAAGGAGATCGAGGCCATGCGCGTGGCAGTGGAGAACGGCACCGTGCCGATCCCCAACTTGATCAAGGAGAGCAGGTCGTTCCCTTTGTACCGCTTCGTTCGTGAGGAGCTCGGCTGTGTTTTCCTCACTGGTGAGAAGCTCACGTCGGCCAGCCAGGAGTGCAATAAGGTGTTCGTAGGCATCAGCCAGGGCAAGCTCATTGACCCCATGCTCGAGTGCCTCAAGGACTGGAACGGCGAGCCCCTGCCCATCAACTACAACAAGGCATGATCTATGTGATCAAGGAGGCGTTAGAATAAGTGAATAGTACTGTGCGCACCCGTGCATGGTACTGTTCACACAAGTGCTTTGTTTAGTCTGCATGAATCGCACACGGGGATGGACGTGTGCACATGTGTTTTGTGTTTAGTTTGCATGACTCGCACACGGGGATGGACGTGTGCACGTGTTTTTGGTTGTTGCATGTACGTGCAATTAAACTGTACCCAAGTTGAGTATGTTGAGCCATGATTCCAGGACGTGGGATGGAGCTGTTCCTACGGGTCGTGGCATCAGAGTCGGGCGACGCCTATTCGCTTTGTAATCGTATGAGATTATTGTATGAGCGAAGAATAAGTCGTGAAAGCCAAAGTGTCTCTCATGTTCATATGAGTACGTATAATAGCGTGCCATTGTGGGTTGTGACCACCGTCCAACATCGTTTATGTTCACTGAGCAATCCTGGAAATTTCCGAAACAACTTGAAAGTGTATAGCAATTGGCTTTATAACCAACACGAAAGATTTGAGATGAAACCTAAAGCTACCCAAGTTGCTCGCCACCAAGTGGTACTCAACAATATTCAGAGACTCATCTGCCCGTTTGCCTACTCCGTTGCCCTGCATTTTATGGGTGATTCTGATCTTTTTGACTGTGCTTTTTCACTCGTGCATGGTGCTACACAGGCCCGTCTGTTCTATGTTCGTGAGCTTTTAGCCTTGCTGTGTGCTTCCACTGCGTTCAAGATACTGTCACAATTTTAATAAGGAGTTACTGTATTGTGAGTTATGCCGACCTCTCGTCTAGCTTAGGGATGTTACATTCAAAAGGAAAGGAGAGAATTCCACATATGCCACTTAAAATTTGTCCGGTTCCAAATATGCCACTGAAAAATTCCCTCTTCCAAATATGCCACTGAAATTTTGCACCGGTTCCATATATGCCATTGACGTCAGTTGACCGCTAGTTGACCGTTAGTGACTATTGAAAAGACAGTTTTGCCCTTTGTGTTGTTTTTCATATATACTACTTTGTAGTAAATATAATAGCTGTGTTTGTGGGCATGTTTTTACATATATTAGAGAAAATATTTTCTGATATTTTTGTAACATTTAACATTTATTACAAAGTGGCATATATAAAAGACAACATAAAGGACAAAACTGTCTTTTCAATAGCTACTTAATGGCCAACTAGCGGCCAACTAACGGTCAACTGACGTCAATGGCATATATGGAACCGGTGCAAAATTTCAGTGGCATATTTAGAAGACGGACTTTTTCAGTGCATATTTGGAACCGGTCATATTTTGAGTGGCATATGTGGAATTCTCTCAAAGGAAAGAGCAAGGCGATGCTGAGCTGCTGGTCTACGACTTTGGATGTGCCCGTCCCGTGTCAGATGTTAGCATTAGAAATACACCTCTAAAAAAAGGTACTCTCTCCAATCTAAACTATAAGTAGTTTTTAGAATCTCAGACTGTTAAATATTTTCAGGTATGGCCATTAATTTAAATTTGAAATTTAGATAATTTCAAAAATTATGAAAACTACGTGGATGGATAGGTTTTTAGTTTATAGGAATATAGGTAGAGGAATCAAATCTTTCGGAGTGGTACAAGAGGAGATATGGATCATTGAAGGTTTGCCGGAGAGGGAAAATAACAAAGGGGAAGGTTTCAGCCAGGAGGAAGGATGATGACATCAGAGGCGAAAACAAACAGGGCGCCTTCGGCATTCTAGAAACGGTGATAAAGAGTCCCTAAGAGAAATATGCCTTCAGCAAGAAGAAACGTACTTTTGAAGGAGCAGAGGATTAGTACGGCTTCAGCAGGGAAAGACGTATTATTTTTGCGTGGGGTCTAGCGTCAGTGCTTAAGCGTTATCTGCACGCCGATTAGGGCTTAATCACCGAAGAAGGGAGAGAGGCAGGGTAGACGCGCTCGGGGCCCTTACCGGCGGCTGTCGGTGACTTTAGCTGGTATGGCGCTGTGTCGAGGCCGGGTGGCTTGGGGAAGATACTTGGCAGGGAGGCGATTGGCGGTGGTAGAATAGGTCTTGTCGGTTGAACGACGGCTCGGGGAGCTCGGGAACCCTCGTCGGCGTCGGTAGCTTGGGGAAAGTGTGCGTCGGTAGCCCCGCGGTTTGGCAATGGCGTTGCCTGGTGAAACTTGGGGAGGCACGCGCCACGGTTGCCTGGGGAGGAAAATGCGGCTTGAGGTGGCGTGGTGCTTGAGAGGGGGGCAATAATCGAGGGGAGGCTTCGGAAGTTGTAGATGTCCGTCAACGACGTGAACCTGCGGCACAACGACACTAGGTAGCATCGGATCTCAGTGGCACCAGGGAAGCTCGGGGAAGTCGCTGAGGGGAAAAAGGCGCCGGCGGTGAAAAAGAGAGGCTTTGCGGCCTGCTATGGTGATCACCTCAGGGAGAAGAGAGAGGGGGAGTGATTGGGAAGAATAGAGGGGCTTGGCCGCAGCTAGGGTTTAGGGGAGAAGGTGGAGTAGGAGAGCTCGGGAAAGTGAGGACTGGAGGAGAGAAGGAGAGCTTGGGGAAGGAAATGGGGCAGCTCGGCATCTAAAAGAACCGAGTGGAGGAAGAAATAGGGGGAGAAGGGTGGCGACGTTATGGCGGCAGGACTGGAGCTGTGTTGAGATATGAATCCTGCTGCTCGGGTTGTAGATTTGTTTTGAGTCCGAGTCCGGTCATGATACGTGATGTTGTCCACGACTTGACCGGCAAGTTAGCTAAATTAGTTAAGTTTGTTAGTTAGGAAAGAGATCGAGTAAATCGTGGGATGGCGCGGTTATCACGCTCGGTTTGTTTCCAAGTTTGTTAGCATGTAATAGGCTATAAATAAGAGAAGAGAAAACAGAAAACGTCGCAACCTTACGCGGCACCAAAATCGATTTGTGTTTTGTTCGTTCTAAGTGCTCGCGTGTTAGGATTAGCCACAACATTTGGTATCAGAGCGTGTTGAGATCTCCGGGATCATGGACGGCGGCGCTGGTGATGGTTCCAAGACACCTCCGCGGACACGTGAGAGCCGCGGACGTAGTCGGGCGCGAAGGGGCGGCAACGAGATCGTTGTCCACGAGCGCGTGGTGCAGGAGCGCTACATCCCGACTAGCAGTACCGTCTACCCGACCCTCACCGCGACGAACTACATCGAGTGGGCTTTGGTGATGCAGATCACCATGGAGTCCCAGGGGTTGTGGGATGCAGTGGAAGGCAACCCGGCGAGCGTACGTGACGACAAGTCGGCGCTCGCAGCAATCCTGCGGGCCGTGCCAATCGAGATGATCGGCACGCTCGCAGGTGAAGAATTCGGCGAAGGAGGCGTGGGACACGGTGAAGATCATGCGCATGGGTGTTGCTCGTGTGCGTGAGTCTACGGCGCAACGACTTCGCACCGAGTTCGAGCACCTCACGTTCCGCGACGGCGAGACACTGGATGCGTTCGGGATGCGCATCACGAACATCGCCAACAATCTACGTTCACTCGGCGATATCGTTGAGGATGTGAACATCGTGAGGAAAATCCTCCGAGTTCTTCCTCCACGATACAATCAGATCGCACTGTCCATCGAGACTTTGCTTGATCTGAACGACATGACGGTCGACGAGTTGATGGGGCGGTTACGTTCTGCCGAAGAACGCTACTTCCCCGACGACACCCCAGTCGGCAACGGCAGCCGACTACTGCTCACGGAGGAGCAGTGGAACGCGCGACGGAAGGAGCGTGCTGAGGGGCAAGGTTCCAACGGCAGTCCGAGTTGTCAACTCGGCAAGGCACCAAACCGTAGACGCGGCAACGACAGCCGCGGCGCACGGGAAGGTGGTGATCAAGTCGGCAGTACACGGGAAGGCAGATCCGGTGGCGAACGCGACATGTCGCAGGTCAAGTGTTACAATTGTAACAAATACGGCCACTTCTCCAGGAACTGCAAGGCGCCGGCGTCGTGAACGGAAGGAGCGAGCTAACCTGGCGAAGGGCGACGACAACGAACCCGCGCTCCTCCTCGCCACGACGTGCACGCACGCCGACTTGACTGAGCAACCAGCTCAACACGTGCTGCTCAACGAGGAACATTCGCAAGCTCGAGTTGCCAAGGACGGTGATCGCTGCGACACCTCGTGGTACCTGGACACGGGGGCAAGTAACCATATGTCCGGGCGACGCGAGATCTTCTCCGAGTTGGACACCAGCGTCACGGGCTTCGTGAAACTCGGAGATGCCACGGAGGTCCAGATCGAGGGCAAGGGGATCATCCTCTTCGAGTGCAGAAACGGCGAACACCTGCAGGTCTCAGAGGTATATTACATTCCCCGACTTCGGAGCAACATCATCAGCATCGGGCAGATGGACGAGTTTGGGTTGCGAAACCCATATTCGTCACGGTTGGCTCCGACTTCGCGACCCGGCTGGCCGACTACTCGCTCGTGTCAGGAGGAACCACGGCCGACTGTACGTGCTGCCTCTCACTCTAGCGAGGCCGGTGTGCATGCTGGCCGAGTCGGATGACATAGCATGGCTGTGGCACGCACGCTATGGTCATCTGAACTTTCGTGCGCTGCACAACCTCGGACGACTCGGCATGGCTGAAGGAGTACCACTCATCGACCGAGTCACCAAGTTCTGCGACGGCTGTGCACTCGGCAAGCAGCACCGACTACCGTTCCCGCAAGCATCGGCGTACCGAGCAGAACGCACCCTCGAGTTGGTCCACAGCGACTTGTGTGGACCGATCACACCTGCGACGGCGGGAGGTAATCGCTATTTCCTCCTCATCGTCGACGACTACAGCAGATACATGTGGCTCGAGGTGATCAAGTCGAAGGATGAGGCGTTCCGACGCTTCAAGAAGATCAAGGCACTCGCCGAGGCTGAGTCTGAGTGCCGACTTTTGGCATTTCGATCAGACCACGGTGGCGAGTTCAACTCGGGTGAGTTCCAACGTTTCTGCGAGGACGAAGGCATCAAGCACCAGACAACCGCGCCCTACACACCACAGCAAAACGGTGTGGTGGAACGACGCAACCAAACGGTGGTCGAGATGGCACGTTGTCTGCTGAAAGGCATGGCAGTGCCGTCCGAGTTCTGGGGCGAAGCTGTGAAGACGGCGGTGTATCTGCTCAACCGTGCACCGACTCGTAGTGTCAACGGCAAAACGCCTTATGAGGCGTGGCACAAGCGAAAGCCTGTGGTGCACCATCTTCGCACGTTCGGCTGTGTTGCTCACGTCAAGCGACTCGGCCCTGGCATCGACAAACTTGCAGATCGATCGACGCCAATGATCTTCGTCGGATACGAGGAAGGAGCCAAAGCCTATCGGGTGTATGACCCGGCTACGAAGAAGCTTCACGTGACACGTGACGTCACGTTCGAAGAACAACGAAGGTGGAACTGGTCGACGGGTGCACACGGCATCACACCATTCCTAAACGAGAAGCTGGTGGTCGAGTACCACGACTCGGATAAGTCGGCCCCGACTTCTTCCGACTCGGATAAGTCGGCCTCGAGTTCTGACTCTGCTGGCCGAGCATCACCGAGTACCAAGAAGTCGGCCCCGTTGGTGGACGAATACCATGACACGCCGAGTTCCGAGAAGTCGTCCCCGACTTCTGACTCCGCTGGCCGAGCATCGCCGAGTACCGAGTCGCCGAGTTCCGACTTCGCTCGGCACGACCTCGACCACACGCCACGTCGCTAGCGCACCTTGTCGGACATCCTCACACAACTCGACGAGGGGAAGGAGGAAGTCGACTTATGTGCTGAACAAGTCGGCTTGTGCCTCGTCGCAGCTGAGGAGCCCGCAAGTGTGCAAGACGCGCTAGACGAAGCCTGCTGGAAGTCGGCGATGGACGCCGAACTCGCATCAATTCACGGTAACAAGACATGGGAGTTGGCGGCGCTCCCAACTGGACACCGAGCTATAGGGCTCAAGTGGGTGTTCAAGGTCAAGAAGGATCCCTCAGGTAACATTGTGAAGCATAAAGCTCGCTTAGTTGCTAAGGGATATGCTCAGCGACAGGGGGTGGACTTCGATGAAGTCTTTGCTCCGGTAGCGCGCATGGAGACAGTGCGCCTGCTACTCGCACTCGCTGCACATAAAGGCTGGCAGGTGCACCACATGGACGTCAAGTCGGCGTTCCTCAATGGTGACCTCGCGGAGGAAGTCTACGTGCACCAGCCACCCGGCTTCGTCGAACTCGACAACGAAGGCAAGGTGCTCCGACTACGCAAGGCGTTGTACGGGCTGCGTCAGGCACCTCGCGCGTGGTATGCCAAACTCGACACATCTCTGGTGTCACTCGGCTTCACGCGCAGTCCACTCGAGCACGCCGTGTACCGCAGAAGCAACGGCAACGAAATCCTCGTAGTGGGCGTCTACGTCGACGACCTGATCATCACCGGCACCAGCCACGACGAGATCAACGAGTTCAAGGACCAGATGCATCGCCTCTTCGACATGAGCGATCTTCGGCTCTTGAGCTACTATCTGGGGATCGAGGTGGCGCAGAAGGACGGCACGATCACGCTCTGTCAGAGTGCGTACGCCATGAAGATCCTCAAGGCTGCCGGGATGAAGAATTGCAATCCCACTCACACTCCAATGGAGAATAGGCTGAAGCTGAGCAAGTCGGCCTCCGGCGAACCCGTGGACGCAACTCGGTATCGGAGTGTAGTCGGGAGCCTCCGTTATCTCTGCAACACCAGACCCGACATCACGTATGCAGTCGGGATCGCGAGTCGGTACATGGAGTCACCGACTACGGCACACTGGGCGGCGGTGAAGCAGATTTTGCGCTACATCAGCGGCACCACTGCTTATGGTTGCTGCTACAAGAGAGGCGACTTGAAGGAACCTGTATTGCAGGGTTTCAGCGATAGCGACCTCGCCGGCGATGTCGATGACCGCAAGAGCACGACTGGAGTCGCATTCTTCCTCAACTCTAGCATCATCACGTGGACATCGCAGAAGCAGAAGGTAGTCGCACTCTCATCCTGTGAGGCCGAGTACATTGCTGCGGCCTCAGCGGCTTGCCAAGGCGTCTGGCTCAGTCGGCTACTCGGGGAGCTAGTCGGCAGCGCACCAACGATAGTGAAACTGCGTGTTGACAACAAGTCGGCGATCGCACTCAGTCGGAATCCAGTGCATCACGACCGGAGTAAGCACATCGACACTCGGTTTCATTTCATCCGTGAATGCATTGAAGACGGCAAGGTGGAAGTCGACCACATCGGTACAGACGGACAGCTTGCCGATATCCTCACCAAGGCGCTGGGTCGAGTCAAGTTCATCGAGATGAGGCAGAAACTCGGCGTCGTTGAAGTGAGCTCCGAGCAGCATGCTTAGGGGGTGTGTTGAGATATGAATCCTGCTGCTCGGGTTGTAGATTTGTTTGAGTCCGAGTCCGGTCATGATACGTGATGTTGTCCACGACTTGACCGGCAAGTTAGCTAAATTAGTTAAGTTTGTTAGTTAGGAAAGAGATCGAGTAAATCGTGGGATGGCGCGGTTATCACGCTCGGTTTGTTTCCAAGTTTGTTAGCATGTAATAAGCTATAAATAAGAGAAGAGAAAACAGAAAATGTCGCAACCTTACGCGGCACCAAAATCGATTTGTGTTTTGTTCGTTCTGAGTGCTCGCGTGTTAGGATTAGCCACAACAAGCTGCACTGCACAGGAACGGGTTAGGCGCCATTCGCTGTTGGCTTAGGTGGAGGTGGTGTGGTGCACAGGTGGTGGTCGATCGGGTAGAGAAGAATGGGAGAGGGATAGGGGGAGGAAGAGGATGGTGGGGAAGAAGTAGCTGGCTGGTGGGGTCCCAAGCCCAGTGGCAGTGAGGAGTGGGAGGTCGGTTGGTAAGTAGAGGAGTAGCCCAAGCAAAGAAAAGGGAAAGGTAACCCAGTAATAGAATGGAGAAATAGGAAAGACTTTCTCTGATTTTTCGTGGGGAATCATTGAATGGAAACAATGGGTTCAAGGTAAAAATGGATGTAATATGGGTAGAGGAGTTTCCCTAAAAATTATGAAATCTTTTGGAGGATCAAATCAGTAGAATTTGAGTTAAACTCAAAGTTGGCCAAATTAAAAAATTTAAATTAATTGAAATTTTCAAAAAGGTCAAGGATGGCTGAGCATGGGTATGAGTTATATATTATAAGAGGCATCTGCCATCATTTCTCCATATTTTTCTGAATTTTAAAACTTAGGGTTTCAATTAAATCTCAAAAATAGCTCAAAGTGAGATTTGAATTATTTTGAAATTTTTGAATTGGAAGTCTTCATATTTTTTCATATTGGGGCTCATATATTTTTACATATTCTTGGGAAATTTATTGGGATTTTTCTGAGCATTATTTTGGGTGTTGCAGTTCAAAGGTCAAATTATGTCCAAATGGTATATTTAAATGTGGTTCAAATTTTTGTACTGGACCTCCTTATGTCATCTTATATTTGGGTGTATTTTGGCTTTTATGCACTTCCTGGAATTTTCTCATAATTTTTGGATGAAGGAAACACACGGGAGTTGGAATTAGGGTTTTGACTTTATGGGATTGCTCAGTGAATGATTTAGACTTCACTGTGACATTTCATAGCTCCACGACAGAACTCTGAATGATGTTATCAAGATGGGATTTGATCAAAATCAGTTAACTGAGTCTCTTCAAAAGAGATTGCAAAATGAGGTGTTTGCATTACTTTGTTGTGCTTTTGGTTGTTCTCGATGAAACCATGACTAAATCTGCATGTGCAGGCAACAGTTGCATATTATTTACTCTTGGACAATAAGCTTCGTACAACCAGCAGCTACCTTGGAGCTGAGTATCAAGAATCGATGATGAGTTGAAATATCTGTGTCTTTTGTATTGCTTGTGCCTTGTTGATTGTGAAATGTTCTCATACATATTAACTCTATTCTTCTTATATTGATCAGTCTTTCTACACACACACACACACAAAAGTTTCATACTTGTACTGCTGCTGATTTGCTGTGTTGCTGATCTGTAGGAGTCGTTCTCTCAAACTTCACCTGAAACACCAAGTTCTGCATCTGAGCCTCGGCAATATGGTTCTCCAGGGTTTGGCTTGAGGCAACATTTTGCAGCTGAGAGGAAATAGGCTATTGGTCTTCAGGTAATTTTCATTTGAAGTTCATCCTGCCATTTTGTATTTTCCCCTAAATTCACCTAATTCGTTACACTTAACAGTCGCGAGCACATCCACAAGAAATTATAACTGAAGTGCTTAAAGCTCTGCAAGAGCTAAATGTCTGCTGGAAGAAGATTGGGCACTATAACATGAAATGCAGGTGGAATCCTAGCTTTGTCGAGAATATGATGCATAACAACCATGGCTTCGGTGTGGAGTCTGCTATAATTGAAACTGATGACCTCAGTGAGAAATCAACCCACATGTGAAGTTTGAAATTCAGGTAATCTTCTGAATCTTAACCATTTGCCCTTAATTAATCTGCGAACAGGTCCTGGTTTGAAAATTTGCTACTTAGTTCTGCGAACAATCCAATGCCTAAGCCTCAACATGGACATGCCTTTCTTTGTGGGATGACTAAGCAGCAGAATTAATTTTTGTTAGTTTGCATTTTCATGTAATATTATTCTGAATCGTTATGGTATTCAGATTCTTTCAAGGACGGGGCATGTTCATGATTGCCATATTATATTCCTTCATCATACCACATGCATTTTTTGTTTGGGTATAGTTTATCTCCGGAGATGTGCCTGATTCTGATACACTTCCGCTCTCTGCAGCTTTACAAAACAAGATGAGAAGTACCTCCTCGACTTGCAAAGGGTCATTGGACCACAGCTTCTCTTTCTGGACTTGTGTTCTGCCTTTCTAACTCAGCTGAGAGCAGCTGAGAGTCCTTTGATTCTGAACTTTGCAACTGCAATCCCTGTAATAACCTGCGAAGTACTAAGTTACATGAGATGTACCTAATGATCATAATCCTCCAGTAGATTATATTTCTGGGGTATGAAGACGCTAGAGGCCCTCCTGATTTTGCTTTAATGGTTATCGACTTATTGCCTAAACTAGACGTGGCAGGCAAGAGGCAACCTTCCTCTGTTTGCAATAAGGGTGAAATATAACTTTTGTAGACCTATATTTAGTCCTTCAACATATTTTCTTGTTAATGATCTTTATTACCATAATACCCAGCCTGAGAAACCTTATTGTTATAATGAAAATTGATCTATCGACACATGCCTCTGTTGACCCTGACCGGCACTTCAGATTGCTGATCTTAGCACCATGCATATACTTCAAGATGAGCATCCTATTTAGTTTGATTACAAGGATCACTTCTGGATATGAATTTCTCACAGTTTGGAATTCCAGCCGGCTACAAACCCTATCACTTTGATCAAGCCAATCAGTAGGGCCGACGGTAAATGAGTACTCAGGCTAGAAGTCGGAAAGGGGAGTCGGCGTACTAGAATCTCGAGACTGGCCGCGGTACATTTCAGAGAAGTCAAATTGTGTTTCTTTAAGAGAGGAAAATTTGGAAGTGTATGATTAACTAGATCACTAGCCAGATCATCAGATAGGCACAAGAAAGCAGCGAGAAGATTTTAGCAGAAGGATAACATACACAGAACATATTAAGCAGGTCAATGGACTACAAAAAATGAATCTGGGCTACTTTAGCTGTATACAATACAATGTGATAATGACGATACACTGAAGTCAGTGATAATCTCTGAATAGGGAATGCTATAATAATGTTTTAAAAAAAGGAAATGCTGTAAAGACTAAGCTAGAGTACCCCAAAAGATGATCGCGTTTTCCAACCAACTGCTGGACCCAACCGAATGCAATGTTTAAGCAACACAAACTCTCTGGATCCCAACCGAATACAAAGTTTACGCAGCACAGACTCTTTGTCTGTTAGCAATTCCAACCGATAGAACTAAGCCGAACAGAAAAGCTGCTCGCGTGATTTGCCATATGAACGCGATCGCGTTTCCCAACCGGATCCCAACAGAACAGAAGCCGCTCCCGTGATTTGCCAAATAAAACGGAAGAAGAAGACTAGAAAAGCTGTCGCATGAGTAGCTGGTCTAACATGGAGCTCGAGAATGGATGAGCAGGAGGCGAGGAGAGGAACCTGGTGGCGAGCGAGGTCAGGAAACAGCTGTGCCTTGCCGGGCCGCTCACCGCCGGATACCTCCTGTAGAATGCCATCCAGATCATCTCCGTCATGTTCGTCGGCCATCTCGGCGAGCTCGCGCTCTCCAGCGCCTCCATGGCCACCTCTTTCGCGATGGCCACCGGCTTCTGCTTTCAGGTATACTCATACTACTCACTAAGCGCTACCGCATATGCACCGTGGATTGTCAGGCTGGAATGGCATACACTCTCGACACGCTGTGCGGGCAAGCCTTCGGAGCAAATCAAGACCACCTGCTCGGCGTCTACATGCAGAGAGCGATGCTAGTGCTCGGTCTGATGAGCATCCCGATCGCAGTGGTCTGGGCCAACACCGGTGAGATCCTCCTGCACGTCGGCCAGGTCCCATAGATTGCTGCAGGGGCCGGGAGCTACATCCGGTGGATGATCCCCACGCTCTTCGTGTACGGGCCGCTGCAGTGCCACATCCGATTCCTGCAGACGCAGAACATTGTCGTGCCGGTGACAATGAGCTCTGGTGTCACAGCGCTGAACCACGTGCTGGTGTGCTGGATGCTGGTGTACAAGCTCGGCATGGGGAACAAAGGCGCGGCGTTGGCCAATGCCATCTCGTCCCTGACCAATCTATCCATTCTAGCTGTCTATGTCAGGCTCTCGCCGTCCTGTACGAGCACCTGGACGGGATTCTCCGGTGAGGCGTTTCACCATCTCCTTGGCTTCTTGAAGCTTGCTGCGCCAACTACCCTGATGGTTTGGTGAGCATGTTTAATTACATTGTTCTAATTAACAGTTTAATTTTCTAAAAAAAATTGTAACTCTAACGTGCATGTATCTACATTGCAGCATGGAGTGGTGGTCGTTTGAGCTCATGGTGCTACTTTCGGGTCTTCTTCCTAATCCGAAGCTCGAGACAGCCGTCCTCTCCATCTGGTTGCATGTCTTATATTTTTTCTTTTTGTGAACTTGATTGCTTTTTTGTATCTCCTCCGATGATTAATCTTGTTGTTGTATTTTTTACAGCTTGAACACTAATTCTTTGACGTTTACAGTCCCGCTTGGACTCGGTGCTGCCATAAGGTCAGTTTGAGCCACACACACCTTAGTCGCTTGAATAATTCCAGTGTCGATCAAAAGTTTGTACTGTGCAGTACGAGAGTATCCAATGAGCTTGAAGCAGGGCAACCGCAGGCAGCCCATTTGGCTGCCCGTGTTGCCATCGTGTTAACAATTTTGTTATGCGCATCGGAAGGGCTTGTGATGGTTCTAGTACGCAATGTGTGGGGGCATGCCTACAGCAACAAAGAAGAAGTGGCTGGGTATATTGCTAGAATGATGTCGATTATTGCTGTGTCTATCTTGTTCGATGGCCTCCAGTGTGTTCTGTCAGGTACAAGCAATGTGTTATACTAGATGTGAAATTTTTTTATTTTAAATTTATATGTGAAAATAAGATTGTTTTTCCATAGCTGTAGATGTACATTTATTTAATTCAAGGAATTTAAGTTAGTCTACATTCTTTCCAGGTGTTATTAGGGGCTGTGGACAACCAAAAATTGGTGCTTTTGTCAACTTCGGTGCGTATTACCTCGTTGGTATCCCCGCGGGATTAGTTTTCACCTTTGTCTGCCATCTTGGAGGAAAGGTATTTTTCTCTCTCATTAACTAATTTCCACTCTTTTCTACTTTTTAACTGGATATTATTTTGACGGATCTAACTCGATCTGAACAGGGGCTTTGGTTTGGTATACTGTGCGCACTGGTGGTGCAGGTACTCTTGCTTCTCGCCATTTCTTTGTGCACCACTAATTGCGATGAAGAAGCAGATGTTTAAGCCTTTCATGAATTCAATTTGTTTCTTTTTGTTCTCAATGTTTCCGGTTGGTGACAATGTATGCGTTTTGCTGGTTGCCCAGGCGATGCACGCAAATGATAGAGTTTTTAATTCTTCGCTCCCTGGGGGTACTACTGAAGGAGGAGAATGAGGGGAAGGCAGCGTGGGTGACGTCTTGCCTTAAGGAGACAACGGGGCGGGCTCTACAAATGTAGGAGCCAGATTCAGAACGAAGAATAATCAAAGAAATGATAAATTGCATGTGAAAACTACGAGAGAGTAGCATGCCGTCGAGGAATGGATAACCACTGTGATTGCCGTCAACAAATTACACCACCGTACGTACCATTAATATGTATAATTATTATAGAACTGAAACCCATCTGCGGAATTCTATTGTCATCTACGTTCGTGAATATCCGTGTTACCGGTGAAAGAGATGTTGACGGTTTGCTACGTCTAATTTTAGGTGGTATTTATTTTAACTGTCAATTTTATGCTTTGGTATATATTTTATTGGTAGTTATAAAATCACAATAATAATAAAATACTCCATCTATCCATCTATGCAGGGCACATTTCAGATTTGATTTTTTCTAGATTTCTAAGGCGCATTTCCTCTCGAAATGTAACTTTGCCCCTTTTCTTCCTTTGCTACCCTTGTCATGTAGGTTTGGCAACGCTTCGAAATTGAGTTGACATCGCCATAACTGCTACTAGTACTAATTGCTGAGCGACTGAATGCGAAAGTGTTTGAAGCAAAGAACATCGTACACGAATGGAAAAGCGATTGAAGCAGAGAGCAAATAGAAAATGGAACAGAACGCCAGCGAGATCACCAGCTATGTCGTCGGGCGCGGCCACGGCGAGGTCGCCACCTCCATCGCTGGGCTCGCCAGCACGTCGCGGGCGAGAATGGCAACACAAAAAAAAGAAATCAGACAACTAAAGACTTTATATACGCGTTGTTACTACATATGCATATGGAGGGCCGCCATTGATATTGTAAGTATGCATGCAAATCTAGCAGCTCCAGCATGCAAGCAAATCCAGCAGCTCTCACATGCAACATGCAGACATGATGCAAATCCAGCAGCTCTTGCGTCACACGAGCAATTACACAGCGTGCAGCGCGCGATGCGCTTGCTTAACGGGGATCAAATGGGAATAAATGAGGGTAAATCAGTCACTGTCCAACAAGCATTGGTATTAGCCACTGAAAGAAATATGGCTTAAAAGATGAATAGAGGGAGTATTTTTTTAACGTGAATCCAATTATATCAATTTTGATATTAATTCTTGGTCAAATCATGAAATTGGACAATTAAAATATGCTCTATAATTTGAAACAAGGGGATTATATGTTTTGTTTGCAGTATAGTTGTGACGTGCCATACTTTATCATATATATGATGCATGAGTCATGGACTCAATTTTTAATCAAAATTTGTCACACTTGTGGTTAGGATTTTGTTAGCCACACTTTACTTAAACAAAGGTGTCGCAAGGGTAGCCTTGAGCTAAACATGCCTTAATTTGCGCACTACAACTAATTAACTCCTCCATTTGTTGTGAAATAAATGTATTTTTAGAGTTGGGCACAACAATTAAGGGCATGCATAAAAGTCAATATTATCATACAATTATTTTCACATCCATCTCTTTTTGCTCCCTAAGACATATTCTCATCATTTTGGAGTATGCAAAATTTGGTGCTAAAGTAAAGAAATTCTTCCTATTGAGGCAACGATACAGGAAGCACTACTTCCCTGAGTAAAATAGCTCTTTTCTTGATGAAGTCGATGAATAGCAAATAGGAGCAAAATGACTATAACTATACTAAAAGTACAGAACAAGTATTTTAAGAAAAGTTGCAAAGTCTAAATAGTATTCTCTCTGTTTCACTATATCTGTTATCAATCTACCATATGCACAAACCAAAGTAGCACTAAGTCTAAAATAGAGTTACTGGGAAATGACCATGCATGCCACTATTAGATGAGATATTGCAATTACTCAACCTCTTCCACAACATTAATGTAAAGGTAGAGAGTGGAAACGCTCTCGATTCTCTCAATGGACATATATTTTGAAACAAATACTCTCAAGGTCAATGATAGATATAATGAAACGGAGCATAATCATTTACTGACGAAAAATGTATAACTAAATAAGTGTGGACATAGCTAAAAGGAAATTGCACAAGAGAAAAAACTTGTTTGTGTGGAAAGTTATAACATTTTCTGGCACTAGGTAGAGGCAAAGAAATGCCTCCCGCAGCTAGAGCTATAACCCTGGGCCTAGAACTAACAACCCACGTAAGTCCTTAAAATACAGAAAAATATATAATGACATAATGGTTAAGCTATCCTAGCTCGAGACATAGCCCGGCCCTTGCTCCGCCCTTAGCACAACTCGGTCACTTGTGCGGCATACTTTGGGTCTACTGCCTTGACTGCTAACGCGGTTGCCTAGCCAATAGAAGAAGCAACCAAGAGTGGAGTACCTAGAGGAGCGATGAAGCGACGAGGAGGATGGATCAACGGAGGAGGAGAAGCGCCATAGGTGGAGACGCCGCGTCGAGGATGGAGCAAGGGAAGAGACGTAGAATGCGAAATTGGTCGATCAAGGCATGAGGAGAAGAATGGAGCGCTATTGTCACAATAACCGCAACGGGGAAGATGCGAAGGCTGCAGCAAAAACCCTAATTTGGCATTTTGCAATACTTAGTGTTGATTCTTGATCTGGGCTGATGGGCTGGGCTGTCCAAGTTTTTTCTTCTTAGTTTCTTCTAGATTTCCATCGCCCCACCTCTGCTTGACAACTACCTAGTTCCGACTGGCCCGACAAACATGGGAAATTAAGTAGGAAAAGGCAACAAAGAAGCTCACATGGTTTTTCGTGCTCTAATTGCCTCCTATTACCTGACCATCATGGGGTTAAATCCCTTCCCACCACTCAAATCCCCTCCATCGTAAGCGCTATTAGAAGTAGGGATTTTCACACGTAGACAATTATGAAAATTTGAAAGTATTATTAGTCAAAAGTGAAAGAGAAATCATTAAATTTCAAAAATAGACTAGATAATCCGAAAATATTTTAAAATTTCGGGAAAATATATAAGAAAATACAAGAACAAATAAAATTATGCAATGAAGTTCCTTAAAAAATTAACCAAATCTGCCACCAAAACAGAATTATCTTAATAAGTTTCCCTCGAGTTCCTCCCTGTCATCGCTTGAATCACCAAAATTATCATGACGTCTTTTTGCTTGGAATCTCATGACACCAATACTCTCATAAACTTAATCATTCGAAGTGAAGAATTCCTCAATCTCATCAATGCTCTGTCATCACTAATCATTAAAATTATCTTAGTAACACGGTTAAAGGCGACTTTTACAACAGCTTCGTCATCTTGTTGTCATACAGCTTAGCATCAAATTGGGAACCCTCTGTTGCTATTCTTGCCAGGCTGTATTAAAGCAACACAGAAGGTTAACAAAGAACATCTTGTCCTCTTAAAGGATGCTCGCAAAGCACCAAATATTAAGCAAACTTAGCAGTACTGTCAATCTGATGGAAGTGCAAGCTATAAATATCATGCACGCATGGCGATGCGAAATAAGAATAACAAGATCTACATATATGGCACATAGCTACATAGTATTCTTGTACACGACAGGAATGCTAAAGATAATTTAGCAACTGAAATTGCGTAACATCTTAACAAATACACTGATACTTGCAAACTGCCTAAGGTTCACCAATTTCCAATATATAATTGAGGAAGTCCTTTTTTTGTCCCTCAACTTCTATAAATGTCTAAATTTGATCTTTGAACTTCAATACCAGTCATTCTTGGTCCCTTAAATATCAAAACCGTCTATATTTAGTCCCTTGCTCTACTGAAAGTGTTTTTGGCGGTGATGTGACTATGGTTTTGCACATGTAGCAACCATCAGCAAAAAAAAAGGAAAAATAAAAAATCTCAAATAATTTGAAGAAAAGTCAGAAAAACTAAATTAAGAATAGAGAAAATTAGAAAAATCAGATACTTTTCAGGAGACTACAAATTTATTAAAAATTCAAATTTTAAGAACAAAAATTTACGAGAAATATAAAAAATAGAAAATTTGAAGATTAAGAAATTTAGGAAATAACCAATAAATTTAGAAAAATCAAGAATGTTACATAACAGTTACCGAAAAGTTTGAGGATTCTAAAAATGTAAAAAATTCAAAAGATTAGATAAAGGGAACCTTTTTTTTAATCAAATTCCATAGTTTTCCAAAATATTTTTGAATGTTAGGTGTTTTTGAAATTCCTATGATCTTTCGTAACTTTTCTAGAATATTGTGATTTTTTATTTTTTTTAATTCTTTTTAATTTTTGTGCTAACTGGGTTGCCACGTGTATGAAACCACCGCCACATCATTGTCATACCACTCTCAGTGGGTAAGGAACTAAATCTAGACGGTTTTAACATTTGAGGAAGCAAGAATGTCCAGTATTAGAGTTGATGGGCCAAACTTAAACTTATATAATAGTTGAGGGATCAAAAATACATTTTTTACATAATGCATGTGCGGCAGGCCTAAGATTCAAATATGAACCACAAACTTAGCTCATATATCAGTCTTGTATTCTTCCTGATGCATATCATGTTTAATAAAATGATTAATAACATTCAACAAGTCGGATAGGATCATAGGAGTACCAAACCACACGCTTAGTACATATATATTCCTTGTAATTTTCGTGATGCATAGCAGATTAAATAAAATGGCTAATAACAATGATGAAAGAAAGAATCACACTTTTTGAGGCAGGAGGAACACGTGTTCCAAGATCAAACATTCAAGCTTCTACAATTTCCCATCAAGGTCTCATGGATCAACGTCTGCTGTTGTTCAGACTTGGAAAATAAAGAAAATGTAGAGTATCGCTTACTTAACGTCATGTGAGCAGGGCTAAATAATTATGCAATTGGTTCTGCAACGGGAATTTGTTTGAATAACTCACCTGTTAGGGAGCATAAAAACTCGTGCCGGTCGCATGGTGGTTCCAACTTTGGTGATCTCGAATTTTTGGATCAATGAGCATGGAGCCTACGTGGTGTTTTGAGTAATATGGGATTTTGACGAATTGGTTATGGTGTTTGGTTTGTAAGTGTGGCCGTTTTTGTCAAGTCTTCCGTGATAGGCAATTAAATCGGATGGATCAACCCATTTATGGCATGAATACTTATCTCTGGTTTACACTCATATATGTTCAATTGCTGTCTATTTTGTAGAAATGTTTATACGTGTTATTGTTTCTTGCAGCAATTTGGTTAATCTTGTCCATCATTTTAGCTCATCTCTTGGTATAGTCTGTTTGGTCCTAAGGGCCTGTTTGGTTAAGCTGTGGCTGTTGATAAAGCTGCTGTAGGCTGGCTGTCTGGAAAAACTACTGTGGCTGTGGGAAAGCTTTTGGTTGATCCAAACAATCTACAGCATTTTGGAAAATGAGCACTGAAACTTCAACACATTGCAAAAAGCTAGCACAAGGCAGCTTTTCCAAATAGCTGAATTTGCACTGCAAAGCCTACAGCAACCGTTAGCAAAAGCTGCTGAAAAACTGACTGTTTAGTTGGGCTGTAGCTTTTTCCAGTGAAAAGCTGCTGAAAAACCCAACCAAATACCCCCTCAGTTTCTCAAGGATCACCCTTCCTATATATATAGTTAAAATGTCACAGACACATCATAGAAACAGAGGTTCTTAAATCTAATGATTATTTTGCCATCAGTTTATTGAGTGCCATAAGCATGAAATATTAGTTCTAGCAACATTGGGTAGCCCACCTCAAGTCCCGTGCTTCACTTCATTTCTTTAATAATATGGGTGTTGTTTCTGCAGAGACAAACATGGGTTGTTTTATGCACTGGATCTTGGAGGAACCAACTTTTGTGTTCTGCGAGTTCAACTTGGAGGAAAGGAGAAACGTGTTGTCAAGCAACAGTATAAGGAAGTATCCATTCCACCACATCTAATGGTCGGGACTTCCATGGTGAGTACTTGTTATTCGATTTTCAAAGTTTCTTAGAGTTGTAAATTTACATGAATCCTTGCCTTATGCATCTTGAATTATTGATGCAGGAACTATTCGATTTCATTGATGCTGCATTGGCACAATTTGTGGATACTGAAGGTGACGATTTCCACCTCTCAGAGGGGAGGCAGAGAGAGCAGGGTTTCACCTTTTCCTTCCCGGTGAACCAAACATCAATATCATCAGGAACACTCATCAAGTGGACAAAAGGCTTTTCCATCAACGGCACGGTAAGTCAAAACACTATGCAGCATATGTTCTGCAGCTCCTAGTATATTGGTTAGCATGGCTTGAACAGGAATTTCTGATAAACACGAGTTCCCTCTGCAAGTTTCTGGAATAAAGCTTGATTTGATATGGCAATAGAACCTACGCCTTTTGCTCCTTTTTCCCGAAGGACCAACTTTCAGCGACACACTTCTGCATCGCTCTATTTTGAATATAAGAGCAGAACTTTTAATGTGAAAGTTTAATAGTGGCGTTGCTATAAAATATGATTTCACGTTGATTCACGTGATGCACTTATATTTTTATTTTCAACCGCTACGTTATGAATAAACTGATTTATTTATCTCAATGATGAAATGTTGAGCTAAGCATATTCTCGAGATGCATTAAGAATATTATGTCTCTCAGTTGATGGTATCTGTGTCAATTGTAAGGCTTCCTATTATAATCACAATTATTTGATTTCGGTATGTTATCTGATTACTCCTTAATCAGGTTGGTGAGGATGTTGTGTCTGAGTTGAGCAGGGCCATGGAGAGGCAGGGTCTCGATATGAAAGTTACAGCATTGGTAAGTTAATACATCTGTTAACTTATCCATTTTATACACCATATCTGTTATTCCGCTTTCATATATAAAACATTGCTAATTTGTTTTTATCCTGATGCATGTTAACATCATGCGTAACATTTCTTTTCGAGACACTCTTACTATGCAGGCTGAATATTGATGTTTGTAGGTTAACCACACCGTTGGAACACTGGCTGGTGTGAGATATTTATCTCGACGGTATTTCCTTTGCATTTTTGTTTTTACACTGAACTGTTTTAATATATGTAAAAAAATATTTTGTATGACAGATATGTGAAAAGATGATTCCGGAATGTATCTTGGAGAAATTGTGCGAAGAATCTTACTGAAACTAGCTCATGATGCTTCGTTGTTTGGGGATGTTGTTCCACCTAAGCTGGAGCAGCCATTTGTACTGAGGTACACTATCTTGATCCAATCGTACATGCTTGCTTCTTGACATGGCAAAAAACGCTCTCCTTTTTTGTTGGTGACATGGCATAAAGAGTTTGGCATCTTTTCCACGTGATGTTTGAGTTGGTGACAATAATTGTCATAAGTGAAACCGCACAGGGAAGTTGAGTGTCTTCTGGAACTACCGTGTTACATCAGTTGACTAACCCATGTAAGGCAACAAATATACAAAATCAGGGAGGGAAGTTGCCTGTCTTCTGAAGTTATCATGTCACATCAGTTGACTAATCCGTGCAGGGCGACAATACAAAATTAAATGCCGAGTTGTCATCATTGTTGATGAAATATTTTCTTCTGGACAACTCAGTTTTGTCATAATTTTGTGCAACCGAAGCTTGTTCTCTTTTCTTCTCTGGTATATTAGCATAAAATGCTGGGTGGTGAGTGTGCAATTGTGTGGCTAGATAGAGTTTGTTTAGTGCACAACTTTATATTATAATTGTGGACTAAAGTAAAACTCAAGGTTCTGTTTCACAATACCTGTCACACACGCATTACTAGGAGGCAAATGTTGACTAATTTTTGACGAAATTGGACCATGTTTACTACGATCAGATAAACATAATACTTATCTATTCAGTGAGAACCAAGTATGATCTAATTTTACCAAATATTACTCCAATTTTGTGCTTTTTAAGAATACGCTTTTGACAGATATTGTGAAATGGAGGTAGTAGCTTTGCTCGTCAGGGTCCTCAATGTGAGAACTCGTATGGGCCTTGGTTGCGTCTTGTTATGTAATTCATCTGATGGGCTTATTTGCGTATTCACAAGATGATGAGAGACCCGTAATGCCACATATACACGGGCCAAATACTAACCATCGCAAACACCTTTATGTGATCACATTCTAACCGGCACGATGCAGCCGCGAGAGGCCGATCGCTGTGGCACGCGCACAAGACGACGTTGCCATCGCCCGCCTCAGCACGATCCACGAGTATTTTGCTGCCAAGCAAAAATTGCATCCAAGATAGGTTAATTTAGTTCGGTTATGCCTAACAATTTTGGCTCCCAAGATAAAACCACACCCAAATCTCAATAAGCATTCTCCCAAAAATACATGTTAGCTATGTCACATGAGCATTCCCTAAAATACGTGCATGGTGCCCTTTTGGGAATCTTTTCTAGAATACGTGGTGTCCTGACTACAAATAGGTGCCAAAACTGAACATGTATACATGTTCCTCCAAAAAGATCTTAAACACGTGCGTGAGCTTGGTTAATCACAAGCTACATACCAAACGCCATGGGAAATTCTTAACAGGTGCTGTTGGGCATTAGCTGTTTGTTTGAGGTGGACATGGGCTGTGTATAAGTGGTGGGGTCCCATTAAATTTGGACAGTGATATCAAACTTACCCTCGCAGCAGCTGCTCCTCCGGCCCTGTTATAAAACTGTAGTGCATAAAACATTTGAATTAATGAACAGTGACTTGGCTAGTCAGCTAGTGACATCAAATTTCCACTTTTGTTAGCACCTTATACCTTTAGTAAAAAAATTCTCATAACTTGATGGATTGTCACAGTTCATCTTTGATACACTATTACTACGATAATCTTTGCTTTATACGATGCAGCCAATTACGACGATGTATGCCATGAGCAATCCATTTCTATTTTGTGTTAACCTGTTAATTAAGGCACCATTTAGAACATGGCAGGGAACCTTTTCTGATTCCCGCGAGAATTGGATTGTTTCTCGTGAAATTCCTATACTCCAAAGAGGCTAGATCGATCTGGCATTTACCGACAGGTTATCCTTGATACCGTCTCGCCAGTTTGCCAAGCCTCCGTAGCGCTTTTCTTTTAGGTTGTATGACATCAATTTCATCATCATGATCCCTTCCGTATGGACTAATGACACTAGTTAATGAAAAGTTCATGCGCCCTTTTCTTCATATTCCTATCGATGGTCCCAAGCATGCCCACTCCGGTCTTTCCTAGCCATTTCTTCATTCGACCACTTAGCACTCGAAGAGATCCTAATTGTCTTAATCTATTTTAAGCTAGATGATGAAATCATGGAGGATCTCCATATTATTCTTGATTTCTTATTGAAAAAACTTCTAAAATTGTTTACGACGCGTTGAAACCAATCCCAATTGAACACGTCATGAAACGAGCAGATCAACAGGAAAAGAATAATTTGAAGACTGTTATGTTATTATACCAATAATTCTCCTTGGTATTAATGTCCCGTGATCTAGCCATCACACACCACACCACCCTCCTTTAAATACTACCTCTCCTTCCAATCCTGTCCCAGATACAGATTAGTGCTAGCTAGTCTTAAGAACACGGCCAAAAACTTCTCAAGAACTTAAGGATTTTCCAAAACGAGACGGGAGACAAGGTACGTGGCCGAGAGAGATGAGCAGTGATCACCAGGCGGCAATGGAACCGGGCGCCCATGGCGAGCAGCCCCAGCAATGAGAGCCAAGAAGTTGTGGCGCGTGCTGCTCGCCATGCACCTCGTCCTCGTCAAAGGCCTCGGCAAGCACCAGCCCAAGCTCGGCGTGCACCTGCACCACCTGCTATCCCGCCACTACCACGGGGCGCGGTCTTGAGAATCTGGAGAAAGAAGACATAAAGAAATCATCACGTATGTTCTCTCAGGACTCGATGTGGAATATAATCCGCTGGTGGCATCCGTGACAGCTCGTACTGTTCCAATTATGCTCAACGAGTTGTACTCTTACCTCCTAAGTTTTGAGATGCGGCTGAAGTCACACAGTCATCAAACTCCAACCAACTATGGAGGCTCAGCCAAATTCATGGCACGTAGTCGACGTGGCGGTGGCCGCAGCAATGGACATGGCCGTGGCAATGGACGTGGTGGACGTGGTAGCAACAATGGTGGTAATGGTGGACGTGGCAATGGTGGTTGCAGTGGTGGCAACTGTTAGGATTAATTTGTATTAGGTTAATCCAGTAATCAATATTTCTAAACCGTCGGCAGTTGCCTTCTGTAAACGTCGTATCGTTCCGAACGGGCGTCTCGTTCGGAACCGGCGTCCCTTGTAACAGTATATAAGAACATATCATCATCAATAAAGTATCGGTTGCTTTTTGATCGTTCTCTGAAAACAATCTCTGTCCATTTCTACATTCAACACGTCATCAGCACTTGAAGTTCTACCGAGAGCATTCAGGCCATCAACAGAACACACCAAAGAATCACGGAAGAAGAAGGAAGAGAGAAAGGTGATCGACGATGCCTCGCTTCCTCACCGCATTCCTTCTTCGCCTTCTCAGGGGTGCTCGTCGCCACAACCGCTCCGTTGCTCGTCGTCACCGGCGTTTTGCTCCCCGCCATGGTCGCCGTGGCTCTGGCTTCGGTGCCCGTCGCAATGCTTGGAGCAACCGCCGCCTTCGTCCTCCGTCAATGGCGGCACGCGTAGGAGCACCTTCCCGCCTCCTCGCAATGGCGCGCGCTCCCTCCGCCGCCTCTGGAGTGGGCCCGTTGCCGTCTCCTCCGCGCATCCCGTCTCCATGGCGCCCGTGGCCCGCTCCGGCTGCCGATCCGGTCGGCGCCCCGACGTGGTGCCCCATCCACGGTTATGCGCCATGCCCGAGATCTCCACTGCCGCCGGTCGCCCTCGGAGTCCCTGCCTCCGAACCCACGGGCGAGCTCACCGAGCCCCCGCCTCCACCCGGCTTCGGCCTCGAGGCGCCTCTGGCGCCGCCGCAGCCGGCCCCGACGCCATCCCCCACCGCCGTCGCCGACGCGCCTCCGCGCGCACCTGCCCGCCGGCGGTTCATCGCCCCTTTCGCCGGTTCGCTCCGGGCCGCTCGCGCCGGCTCCTGGAGGCCGGCCGCCCTCGGGCTGGCCAATGGCGTCGCCGGCGCTGACCGCACCGCCTCCTCCTCCTCCAACGAGGAGGAGTACATCCCCCGGTGAAGACCCGTCGGCGCGGCGGGGAAGGAAGGGGGGGTGGCTCCGGCACGGTGAAGGGCTCCGCCGCCGGCCGCATTGGCCGCCGCCTTGGCCCGCCGCCTTGGCCGGCCGCCTTGGCCGCCGCCTCGGTCCGCTGCTTGGTCGCCGCCGGTCGTCCGTGAGCCGCCGCCGGGCCCTCCTTGGCCTCAGGAGCCGCCGCCGCCGGTGGGGGTTAGGGTCTAACCCTAACCCTAACCGCCCGCCCCACCCTGCCCTATATGCGCATGGTTTCCCACCTGGGCCGGCCGAAAGGCCAGCAAGGCCCGGGCCCAGGTTGGGTGGCCTGCCTCCCCACCGCGCGCCACTATGCCAGGCCGAGCGGGCCACAAGGCCGCCTAGGCCGCAGCCCAGGTTGGCTTGGCCCGCCCCGGCTGGCACCCCTCTTTTAGCAAAAAAAACCCCTCTGGCTTTTGGGTTTTTGCGCTTAAGTCCTTCTGCAGTTCTATTATCACTAGTTCTGTTATGTTTAGGCCCCTATGCTTGTTAATATTTACATTTCAGTAAAGTTTCTGTTATGTATTTCAATTCAAGAAACTATGTAAATGTAATATAAAGTCCATGTTCAAATGTGTTTGCATTGTTTGCAACCCCTATAACATGCACTTTATTTATAATTCGTATAATTTTGCAATTGAGACCGAATTTCTTGCAAAACTATACGGTAATTCACCTTAATTAAGCCCAAAATGCTACCAAGCACCATTGGCTTAATTCAAGCAGGATTACGACGCAAAATTAACAAGTGACTACCTCATATTTATATTTGTGAATCACAAAGTAATGGACACTGGATCTACTGCACAATTGCAGACTATCCACCATTACCATTCATGTGCTCTTCCAAATATTCAAATCCAAAGCATAACATAAAGTAATAGAACTTTGAGCATCTACTGACTCTCGTCAGATTATGCCATCTATTACTACAAGATCTACACCATAATTGGTGATTATCTTCGAAAAATTATGCCACATCACTTGAGGTCTACACTTTATATTTCAAGTCTTCACTTGAACTTTTTCAAAATTTTGCGCAATCATTACAACATAACCATGACGATACTTTGATTTACTCTTAAGTAAATTAATCAAATCTCTGGTTCAATTCTATGTAGATCAAGATGGCCAAAGAATTAGAAGAGCTCGCGCTCGATGGTCACAACTACCATACATGGGCAATGGATGTTAAAATCGCTCTTGCATCCCGCAGCATTGTAGCAACGATCAACCCTCCCGTTGAGGGAGTAGCTGCATTAGGAGATCCTCAACAATATGCTGCCTTATACATTATGAGGCACCATATCCATCCGGACCTCAAATCTGAATACCTGATGGAAGAAAATCCACGTGCACAATGGCAAGCACTTAAAACAAGATATGAACAGCAGAAAGCGGTTATCCTTCCCGAAGCAACTCATGATTGGGTTCAACTTCGGCTTCAAGACTTCAAGTCCATTGAAGAATATAACCACGCTGTTCACAAAATCTGTTCTAAGCTGCGTTTCTGCGGAAAAGAACCTTCTGAAGCAGATAAGATTGAAAAAACCTTATCAACAATGCTTCCATCGGACAGGATCTTGCAGCACCAGTACCGCGCAAAAGAATTCCAAACCCATTCTGACCTTATACATGTCCTCCTGCAAGCGGAAAAGCATGATGAACTCACTTTAAGGAACCATCATAAGCGCAATGTAGGCGCTGCTCCGCTCCCAGAAGTACATCACAATGCTCAGAATAGTAATAAGTCTGCTGGCTCTTCCAAGAATCAGAAGCAGCACTTCAATGGAAAGCGCAAACGGAACTGGAAGAAGAAGCCACGTGCCATGGATAAGGGGAAAGGCATTGAAAAACCTAAATTTGACAAATCACAAGTTTGCCAAAAGTGTGGATGCTACAAGCATTCCACCAAAAAATGTTGCACCCCCCGACACCTCGTTGATCTCTACCTACAATCCGTGGGACGCAAGAAGCAACCTCAAGGATCCAAGTTTGAAGCACACTTCAACCTCCAGACCGACAAGTCCAAGGAAATCG
Organism: Stipa capillata; assembly: GCA_019208055.1. Taxonomy (NCBI): domain Eukaryota; kingdom Viridiplantae; phylum Streptophyta; class Magnoliopsida; order Poales; family Poaceae; genus Stipa; species Stipa capillata. The sequence continues at coordinate 156,908 of JAGXJF010004402.1, forward strand.
GTTGTTCCACTGCTGTTCTTCCAGAACCCCAGGACAACAAGCATATCCAACAAGACGACGATCCAATGAACACGGAGAACATGATCATCGAATTCGCTTCGAATGACATGTTTGGTGACTTTGAATAAAGTCCCTTTACTCCGTCATCATTACTATAACATCCATAGGACATTACTATGTTGTAATTAATTACTATGTTGTCGTTGTATTATTTAAGACAATATTGTAGTTATTATATGTTCAAGACATATGTTGTAAATTACAGTATTGCAATAGTACTTATGTATCTAAGTACATTTGTATATGTTCTATATATCCAATTAAGAATTTTATGCTAAATTCTTCATTTCTATATATAGTTTTCTACGGGAAGCAATCCGATGGAAGAGGAAATGTGCCTTGTGGATAGTGGTACCACAAACTCTATTCTTAGGAAACTAAAATATTTCCAAAATCTCACTAAGAGACAAGGAGAAATTTTAATAATCGCTGGACGCGATGCCGTAATCATTGGCTCAGGACGAGCCATAATTACTCTCCCTATGGGTACACAAGTAATAATCGAGGATGTTTTACTATACCCCGATTCAACTCGTACTCTACTAAGTTATAGAGATATCCATCAGAACGGTTTCCATATCGAAACCCATGACGACAACAAAGAGGAATATCTCCTCTTAACTAAAAACAACGGATATGGCAAGCAAGTACTTGAAAGAATTCCCTCTTTAACGTCCGAATTGTACTATACGTACATCAAACCCGTAGTACATGTTGCATACAAGGTAATTTTTCAGAATGTTGATGCATTCCAAACTTGGCATGATCGTCTTGGTCATCCCGGCATAGGGATGATGAGAAAAATTATCAGCAATTGCATTGGTCACAATTTGAATAATGCTAAACTTCCTCAACATTCGGATTTCATTTGCACCGCATGTGCAACTGGAAAATTAATACTAAGTCCTTCGCACCTTAAGATTAACGTGGAACCACTCAACTTCCTTGAACGCATTCAAGGAGACATTTGTGGTCCTATACAACCATTATCTGGACCTTTTCGGTACTTCATCGTTTTAATTGACGCATCAACTCGATGGTCACATGTGTGCCTTCTCTCCACACGAAACCATGCTTTCGCAAAGATTATGAGTCAAATTATTAAATTAAAGGCTCATTATCCCGAGCATCGAATCCAATCCATTCGCATGGATAATGCTGCGGAATTTTCTTCTCGAGCTTTCAATGATTATTGTATGGCTTTAGGGATAGAAGTCCAACATTCCGTACCATACGTCCATACACAAAATGGTTTAGCCGAAGCTCTTATCAAGAGGATTAAGCTTATCGTAAGACCATTACTACACAATTGCAATTTACCAACTACTTGTTGGGGTCATGCAGTCTTACACGCTGCTGACTTGATACAATTGCGCCCAACTGCTTATCACAGTACTTCCCCGCTGCAACTAGTACGTGGAAATCCTCCAAACATTTTCCATCTGCGAAAATTTGGATGCGCCACATATGTGCCCATCTCACCACCTCAGCGTACATCCATGGGACCACATAGAAAATTGGGGATCTATGTGGGGTACAAATCACCGTCGATAATCAAGTACCTAGAACCTCTCACCGGGGATCTATTCACTGCCCATTACGCTGATTGCATCTTCAATGAGGATCATTTCCCGGCATTAGGGGGAGATATCAAGTACCAAAAGGAATGCAAAGAAATCAATTGGAATGCCCAAGGTATTTCCTATACTGATCCACGTACTCAAGAGACTGAACTCCAAGTTCAGAAAATCATAAATTTGCAACATCTTGCAAATAACTTGCTAGATTCATTTACAAATCACAAAGGAGTTACAAAATCCTACAATCCTGCTGTAAATGCGCCCGAAAGAGTGGAAGTTCCAAAAGAAACCACCCAACTCCCCATCAACAATAAGAGGGGGAGAAGTACGGCCGCAAAACAGGATTCAGCTTCACGCAAGCAACAAAGGAAACAGAAGAAGAAACCTTCTGAAATTGTAAATGAAATCCAAACTCCACAACCCAGCTTAGGAGTGCACTCAAATCTAGAAGCTGGGACATCGGAAAATCCTGACATGATCATATTGGGAAATCAAGATCAGTCACCAAGGGATAATGAAATTTCCACCAATTACATTGATTCTGGAGAATCATATAACCGTAAGACTACGATTGTCGACATTTACTTCTCCACAAAGATTGCAAACAACCTTCAATCTGATCCAGATCCCAAGACCATGGCAGAGTGTCAAAAACGCTCGGACTGGAATCAGTGGAAGGAAGCAATCCAAGCAGAGATAGCTTCGCTCAATAAAAGAGAGGTATTTACAAAAGCAATACCTACTCCTCCCAATGTTTTCCCGGTGGGATTCAAATGGGTATTCGTCCGGAAACGGAACGAAAATAATAAAGTGGTGAGATACAAAACGAGGCTCGTAGCACAAGGGTTCACGCAGAGACCCGGCGTTGATTTCAACGAAACATACTCTCCAGTAATGAGTGGAATAACGTTCCGATACCTAATATCAATGGCAATGCAAAATCATCTATCTATGCAGTTGATGGATGTAGTGACTGCATATCTTTATGGGTCACTTGATTCGGACATATACATGAAGGTTCCCGATGGAATCCCACTTCCGAATCCAAGCGCTAAACGCAACATGTATTGTGTAAAACTTAACAAGTCATTATACGGCTTGAAACAATCGGGTCGAATGTGGTACAATCGACTTAGCGAATTCCTTATTCAAAAGGGATACACGAATAACGATGATTGCCCATGCGTATTCATAAAGAAATCCTTGAATGGGTTTTGCATCATATCCGTGTATGTTGATGATTTAAACATCATTGGTAACGCACAAGATATTGATGAAGCACGTGATCATCTAAAGACGAAATTTGAGATGAAGGATTTAGGCAAAACGAAATTTTGCTTAGGGCTTCAAATTGAGCACCTTCACTCAGGAATTCTGGTACACCAAGCTGCTTATATCCAAAAGATATTGGAGAAATTCAATATGGACAAATCTTATCCATCAAAGACTCCCATGGTTGTTCGATCTCTAGACATAGAGAAAGATCCTTTTAGACCAAGGGAAGATGGAGAAGATATATTGGGATCTGAATTCCCATATCTTAGTGCTGTTGGAGCTCTAATGTATCTTGCAAATTGCACCAGGCCTGACATCGCATTTGCAGTAAACTTATTAGTAAGACACAGCGCTGCTCCAACCAAACGTCATTGGACGGGAGTTAAGCAAGTCTTACGCTACCTCCAAGGTACTAAAAATTTGGGTCTATATTATCAATCTCGCAAAGATTCAAATCTAATCGGATATACCGATGCTGGATACTTGTCTGATCCCCATAATGCTAGATCTCAGACAGGCTTTGTGTTCCTACATGGTGGAACGGCCATTTCATGGAAGTCTTCCAAACAGACTTTAGTGGCTACGTCTACAAATCATTCTGAAATTATTGCCCTCTATGAAGCATCACGTGAATGCGTGTGGCTTCGCAGAATGATAAACCACATCCAACAATCATGTGGTCTTGGTTCTATTGAATCACCGACTATTATCTATGAAGATAATACTGCTTGTGTTGCTCAGATGCAAACAGGTTACATAAAGAGCAATATTACCAAATATATTGCCCCTAAATTATTTTATCCTCATGAGTTACAACAAAGTGGGGAGATAAACATCTTGCAAACCAAATCATGTGACAATCTCGCGGATTTGTTCACCAAGTCCTTACCAAATTCAACGTTCCAGAAGTTTGTTCATGAAATTGGTATGCGATGACTTCAAGATTTGCAAAAATCAGGGGGAGCCACTCTCTGATAATTCACCTGTTCATACATCATATTGCACTCTTTTCCCTTTATGAGTTTTCTCTCAAGCTTTCTCATGAACGGTTTTTTATGAGGCAATATCAACACAAAATATATGTCATATCTTCTATTTTCCCTATCGGGGTTTTTAAGAAGGTATACAAGACATATCGATTGTTCTCTAAACTCACTTATGGATTTTTCCTTAATCAGGTTTTCTCATATGAGTTAACAAAGAGATAATTACAATTATATGTTGTATTATTTTCTCCTTATTTTCCCATTGGGTTTAAAGGAGTTTTTCCACAGCATATCAAGTATTATTCCTCACATTTTTCCCACAGGGTTTTTGGAGGAAACTTTATCAAGATGATGTTTTGCTCAAAGAGAAGTATTGATTAGGGGGAGTGTTAGGATTAATTTGTATTAGGTTAATCCAGTAATCAATATTTCTAAACCGTCGGCAGTTGCCTTCTGTAAACGTCGTATCGTTCCGAACGGGCATCTCGTTCGGAACCGGCGTCCCTTGTAACAGTATATAAGAACATATCATCATCAATAAAGTATCGGTTGCTTTTTGATCGTTCTCTGAAAACAATCTCTGTCCATTTCTACATTCAACAGCAACTATGCGTTACTTCTCCTCCGGCAACTCTTCAAACAACAGGGAGCGGCCTACCTGCCAAATCTGCTTCAAGGTTGGGCACTCAGCGATTGAATGTTGGAATCAGTTTGACCATTCATACCAGGCGGAGGATAACCGGGTTACAAAGTACGTAGCCCAGAATGGAGGAGGCTATACCATCGATACGGACTGGTATAGCGACACAGTCGCCACGGATCACATAACACATGATCTGGATTGCCTCACCGTCCGAGAGAAGTACACTGGGGAAGATCAGATCCACACTGCCAACGGAAACGGTATGTGCATATTGCATGTTGGTAATTCTCAGCTAAGAACTCATAAAATTCTGAAACTTCAAAATATTCTACATGCCCCAAATGCATCTAAAGATCTTATTTATGTGCATCGCTTTACTCGAGATAACAACGTGTTCTTTGAATTCCATCTACTTTCTTTGTTATAAAGGATCTAGACACGAGGAAAATTTTGCTCCGCGAAGGCATTGCATATTGAGAAGCTATCCTCGGATGACTGGCATTATCCACTAGGGCATCCTCCATCTGCAGTTGTTAGTCGAGTCCTTCAATCTTACAATCTACCTGTTATGTCCAATAAAACTCTTGTTAAGTCCGTGTGGATGCATGTCAGATGGGCAAGTCTCATCAGCTTCCTTTTCCTAAGTCCACTTTTGTTGCTTCATCTCCATTACAATCAATCTTCTCTGATGTTTGGGGTCCAGCAGTTCTATCTATTGGAAAGTTTAAATATTATGTGAAGTTTGTCGACTCCTACATTAAGCATACTTGGCTGTTTCCTTTGAAACAAAAATATGAAGTGATCAAAGTATTCATGCAATTCCAAACCAATATCTAGCGGATCCTAAACAAGAAAATACTTAAACTTCCAGAGCGACTGGGGAGGAGATTATCAGTGGCTAAATTCGTATCTCAAGGAAATAGGAGTGCATCACCGAGTTTCATGTCCTCACACGCACCAACAAAATGGTGCTGCCAAACAGAAACACCGTGATATTGTAGAAAAGGGTTTAGTTCTCCTAGGCCATGCTTCCTTGCCACTTCGTTTTTGGGATGAAGCGTTCATGGCCATGTGTACCTCATCAGTCGGCTGCCTACTCCCACCATTCAAAACACCACATCTCTTGAATGCCTGTTTGTTCTTAAACCCGATTACAGTTTTCTCAAAGTTTTCGGCTATGCCTGCTGGCCAAACATGCGCCCATATAATAGTCACAAACTAACATTTCGTTCCTAGCAACGTGTTCTCCTCGGCTACAGTAACATGCACAAAGGGTACAAGTGCTTGCATGTCCCAAGTGGACGTGTGTATATCCCCCGAGATATAATATTTCATGAACATCTTTTTCCTTTCGCCAACCAAGCTGAGACCCATCCTCAAATCTTCACCGAAGAAACCCATGTGCCACCCTTTACTTTTGTTATTATACAAACACCGCGAGCTGCTCCAGTCCCATCCTGGAAATTTCTGGTATTGATTGTATGCTTATTTTCATCGTTTTTCTGGCATTCTGTGTTTTGTCGGTAGAGTTAGGTGACGAGGGTAATCTGGATAGACTGGTCTGATCGTACAGGTAGCCCCTTTTAGTTCCTCTTCCCTCATTCTTTCTTGAGCTTGTGGATGTTTTATTTAATCCTGATAGTGTTCTTTTTGCTTATTACTATTCCAAGTGTATCATCGTAATGTCCGTTGGGTAAATATAGCTCCCGAATCTTTATTCATATTTGTTACTGTAAGTCTTTTCCAATTTTCTGGATTAGTTTTTAATAATTTTTCTTTTTGTGTTGCTCTCTTAGAGATGATGTTAAGTTAAATCAGCGTGTTTTTCCTCCTAGGTGGCTCATAACATGAGTCAGAGTGTCAGATTATCAGCCACATGGTTATTACATTGAGAGAATTGTCTCAGTACCACTAAAATTTCTACTACTCTTCAAAATACCATTCAAACATCACATCTCTCCAAAATACCATCCAATTCAATTTCTGTAACTCCAAAATAGCACTGCTATTTATTTACCACTCAATTCCGTTAATCAACTGCTTGGTCAAATTTTTGAACCCTAGAATGTGCTCGGCTCGGGTATGCCGCACCACCCGCGTGCACCCGCTTGCTCCGCTCGGGGAGGCCGCACCGTCGTGCTGCCTGCATGCTCGGCTGGGGGAAGCCGCGTGCCGCTGGACCAGGGGGAGCGGAGGCGGACGGGATTGGGGAGGCGCCGGCGGACGGGATTGGGGAGGCGTCGGCGGACGGGATTGGGGAGGCGCCGGCGGACGGCTCGGGGGGTGGGGGTAGCGCCGGCCGCCGGGGGAAGTGCGCCATTGGGACAGGACGGGGGGAGAGGGGCTGGGTGCGTGCTGTGCTAATTGTGAGAGAGTGAGAGAATGAGGTGTTTAGGATTTAGGGGTGTTTTGGGTACTTTGAAAAAAGAAAATTTTGACCAAGCAATTGACTAACGGAATTGAGTGGTAAATAAACAACAGTGCTATTTTGGAGTGACGGAAATTAAATTGGATGGTATTTTAGAGAGAGGTGATGTTTAAGTGGTATTTTAGAGAGTGGTAGAAATTTTAGTGCTACTGAGGCAATTCTCTCATTACATTGGTAATTCTCTCTATTACGTTTGCATGCCAATTTCTCAACGAAATGTGCAAGTAAACATAAAACTGTAGGGATAGGAGAGTGTAAGCATTCATGTGTCATTTACCCATAACCATGTTCTAATTGATTCGCTCATGATTGCTATTGAAGCATAATTTTAGCTTCCTCATATTCTTTTCAATTGCAGAATGGCTTGCCCACACATCATTTTAAATATCCCTAGAACTTAAGATTTACGAAATATCCTATGAATTTTCCTAAATATATATTTTTTGAAGAAAATGGCAGGAGCTCTGCCTTTCTTATAGAGGATAGAAAACAAGTTTTACAAGGTTTATATTTAGGATAATTACAAACACCTCACTCAGCAAAAGGATTAGCAGCTACATGTTACAAAGCATGTTCTTCGCTGTCGGTATCCTCCCATCGGACGGCTCTGTTTCTAGCCCTAAAGCTATCGGTTGCCTGGGTAGCGACTTCAGCGATTGTTCGGAATTGATTCTGGAAAATCCGTCCATTTCGTTCCTTCCACAGGCTCTAAAGCCCGTATATTAGGATACCGTATCTCTTCCTCTTGTCGTTGTGATCCAGATTTGCTCCACAGGTTTCCCACCAGGAGTGTATGGTGTCTTCTGCATCTCCTAGGAGCTCATGGGGCGCCAGTCCGTTTAGCGTCACAATTCTTCTCCAAACCTGTCTGGCGAAAGCACAACTCAGGGATGTATGCAGTGCGGTCTCTGGATGGTTTCCGCAAAGCGTGCATGTCTCCCCATTTGGCCATCCTCTCTCCTGTAGTCTATCTGCTGTCAGGAGCTTGTTTTGGAGAGCTAGCCATGCGTGTACTTTACATTTGTTTTCTGCGTTTGCTTGCCAAATGCTTTCGCTTTGCATCGAAGGGAAGGATCCCTGAAATTGAATCTTGTACGCTGAGTTTGCCGAGTATTGCTTCGAACTAGTCCAGCGCCAGGTTATGGTGTCTTCGTCCTGTATATTCCGCGGAGTGTGGGTGATTAGGTTCCAAAGCTTGATGAATTGCCTCACTTGCTCGCTTGTGTTGATTTTGCGGAGCGGTGTCAGCCATTGGTTATCTCGAAGCTCAAATTGGACTGATCTGTTTTTCCTCTTGACGATTGCAAAGAGCGCCGGCGTCTCATCTTTTGGTTTAAGTCCATTTAGCCATTTGGAGGTCCAAAATTTGGCCTTATCTCCTTTACCTACTGTGATCTGTGTTGAGGCTTCGAAGAGAGCTCTGTCGTTATCGTCACAGGGAGTTGTCTGTCCATGCCATGGTTTCGGGTCTGAGCTCCATTCCATCCATAGCCACCTTAGTCTCAAAGCTGCTCCGAACTTCCCAATGTCTTTGATGCCGAGTCCTCCCATATTCTTTGGTTTGCAAACTTGTCGCCAACTTACTAGGCAGTGGCCTCCTGAGCAGACTTCATCGCCCTTCCATAGGAACGCTCTCATGAGTTTTTCAGCCTTTTTGATCGCCCATTTCTGAACTTTGAGTGCTGAGAGGAGGTAGACTAAGCATGGCGTGAGAACTGATTGGATCAGAGTCAGCCTGCCCGCCCTGTTGAGGAACTTTTCTTTCCATCCTGCCAGCTTCGTTGATAGTTTATCGAACATCGGCTGTAGATCTGCTCTTCTTAGTCTAGTTGTATGCAGTGGGAGGCCTAGATAGGTGCATGGGAATTGTTTGAATTCGGCCGGGAATAATTGGGCGATGGACTGAAGATCAATTTCCTGACAGCTGATGGGGTAAGCATCACTCTTAAGCACATTGGTGTGCAGTCCCGTAGCAGCTCCAAAATCTTGCAGGCACTGAAGTATCGCTCTTATCTCCCGAATATCTGGATTAGCAAGAATTGCCGCGTCGTCCGCATATAGAGAGATCCTGAGCTCATTTGGAACTCCTCTGATTGGATTGATCAGGTTTCTTTCCATGGCTGTGCGAATAATCAGCTGTATCGGTTCGATCGCTAGAATGAAAAGGAGGGGGGAGAGAGGATCGCCTTGTCTGACTCCTCGTCTGTGCCAGACTCGGTCTGTTCGTTCCCCGTTGATGATGATCCGGGAAGAGGATGTTTTGAGCAGGTTAGAGAGCCAGTTGCACCACCTGTGTCCGAATCCCAGTTCGGCAAACCCAGCTTACTAAGTCGAAGGCTTTCTGTATGTCAAGTTTAAGGAAGAGGGCGGGGATCTTGCGTTTGTGCATTGATCGAATGATGTTCTGGGTGAACAGGTAGTTGTCCTGGATACCTCGCCCTTTTATATATGCACTCTGTGTCCTAGATATGATTTTGTTCAGCTCCGGAGCTAGCCAAGCAGCCATCATTTTGGTCACGATTTTTTCGAAGGAATGAATCAGGCTAATTGGTCTGTAGCCCTTGAGGCCAGCAGGTTGTGTCTTCTTCGGTATGAGTACTATATCTGCTTCGTTCAGGAGGTTGAGCCTGTTGGTTCGAAGTTCAAAGAATTGCTTGATGGCTAGGATGAAGTCAGTTCTTATGATCTGCCAGTACCGCTTGAAGAAGCCGGTGGTGAATCCATCTGGTCCAGGCGCTTTGTCTGTTGGCATGCTATTAATAGCATTTTTGATCTCCTCTTCGGTAAAGTCTACCTCCAGATGAGATAGGTTCCTTCTTTGTATACCGATCACTCTCCAGTTGAGGGTGTTTGTGCGCTGTTCCTTGGATCCCAAGAATTCGGTGAAGTGCCTTTCTGCGATTTTCTTTTTCTCTTCTTGGTTGTAAACTTCCTGACCATTGGCCATGAGATAGGGTATTCGATTCTGCCAGTTTCTTGCATTGATCTTTAGATGGAAGAACTTCGTGTTCGCGTCCCCTTCTTTTATCCAATGTTGATGGGATCGTTGTCTCGCTCGCGCTTTCTGTACCGCTGCGAGGCCCAGAAGTTTGGTCTTTAGGCAGTTCCTAAGAGCGTGCTCTAAAGGGGATAGGGGTCTGTGCTCCTGTGCTGCATCTAGCTGTAGAATGATTTCTGCCGATAGAGCGAACTGCATCTTTGTGTTGCCGATAAGAGTATGCTTCCAGTTTAGGAGTTTTTTAGAAAGGCGACTGAGCTTTATGTGAAGACATCGAAGAGCATCTGTGGTTAGCACCGGTTTAGACCAGCTTTCTTGGATAACCTGCTCTAATCCTGGTAATTTCATCCACCAGTCTTCAAATTTGAAGGACCTGGAACTCCGTAAGCATCAGTGGGCAGTGATCTGAAATCATCGAGGATACGGCTTGAAGGATTACATCTGGAAACTGAACATCCCATTCTGCGGAACATAACATTTTGTCAATATTCGACATCGTCGGAGTAGCCTGTCCGTTGGAGGTCATCAATTGTTGTTCTAAAGGCACGAATTAGTCGCGTGTTGATCTGGTTGTTGCTTTTGTCAGATGCTTTGAGAATGAGGTTAAAATCTCCTGTGATTAACCACTTATCAAGTGTTGCCTGGTTTAGCTGCCTGAGCTCTTGCAGGAAGAGGGATTTATCCTGCTCAGCCTGTGGCCCGTATACTCCCATGCATGACCACTTAAGGTCAGAGTCGAGGTGGTTAATTGTGACTGTTAGGGAGTAGGATTTAGGCATTGGATCTGTCATGTTGAATAGCCGGTTTGAGCAGGCAAGTATAATTCCTCCCCTGGTTCCATTAGCAGGTAGGAAGCAATAATTAGGCAGGAAGTCCCGCCCTAACACCTGCATGATTAAACTGTCATCTACGTGGGCTGATTTTGTTTCCTGTAAGCAAACGATGTTTGCCCTGCACTGATGGACGGCTTCTCGCACTGCATCCCTACGCGCATTACTATTTAGGCCTCGTACGTTCCAGGAGATTATTCTTAGTTTGTGTAGCGACATGGGGAAGATGTCTTCGCTTCTTTGTTGTTTCTGTGATGGGTGGAGCTGGTTATTTGAATCGTTCTGCTGAGACCTGTATCCACAACCAGGGGGCAAACAACTAGAAAGAGGTAGGGAATTGAAGTCATTACATCAGGCGCATAGCGCTTAGCTGAGGGAGCCTGCGCCAACAAACTGGCCGGCAAGAGTCTAACAGAGCTCGCAAAAGGGGGGCGGAGCAACAATCGATCGCCCAGTAGAACATCCTGAGTCCGGAACACCACAAAATAGATAGCTAGGTAATAAAGACTAAACATAGGGAGAAGTCAAGCTCCTGAGATTCGGCGAAGGCCGAGCTAGGCTGCAGCGCCAAGCGCAGCGTTAACGTCTATCTTGCCCAGCGCTCCTGCAAGAGTGGCAAATGCTACAACTGTATCTTCTGTCAACGGCTCCTTAAACAGGTCTTTGTAGCGGGCGAAATGGGCTGCCGCGGGATCGTCTTCAGCCTGAAGAATGCCGAGCTTCTTCATCAGCAAGGACCTGGCTTTTTCCATCATTGAGAGGCCCACTGCGTTTGTTCCTTTAGAGCTCCTATTTAGCTTCTCCTTGCCCTTGATTCCTGCTTGTTCTGCTAGCTTGGCTTTGCTTCTAGTACATGGCATGGATTGGATCGATCAGTGGGGGCGGTAGCGGGCACGTCACCAGTTGTCTAAACTGGGCTAGCGTCATGTCGTCATCCACCTCCGATCCTCCTGACTCTGTTTCCATTGCTGGGGCTTGCAAGTCTTCTTGCTGGATGATCTGTTGCTCGTCTTGTCGAGCGCACTGCCTATCTGTCACCGGCATCCGGGCTGTAGGGAGCACCGCAGCTTCGGCCTCTTCCATCATGGGGTCTTTGCTACTAAGACTGTCAACCGAAAGATGCTGGACTTGTGCGATGATCTCTGTTAGTGGTTCAAACTCCAATTGCATCTCCTCTCGAGCGCGCGTAGACTTGTGGCGCCCTGCTGGAGATCGTGATCGTTCTCGTACTGTGTCGACTTCCTCTGCATGATTATCTGCTGGGCTGGCTCCTCTGGCCGAGTGGCCTCTGCGGCGCCCTCCCCCTCTCCTATTGCGTCCATACTCTGATCGTTCTCCCTGCTCGCCGCCTCTGTTGGTGTTCCTTGGAGGGCGCACGTCCCATCCAGATGCCCGCCTACCAGTCTCACGCGGAGGGGGGCTGCGACTGCGGCTCTTGTCTGGAGCTCGGGGCCGGGATAGGCGCTCGCGCATCGGCCGACGACGCGTTGGGGAGAACTCATCCTTGACGCCAAGCTCCCAGTGGAAGGACAGAGCTTCTGGGCCTCTGAAAGAGCCCGAGGAGGGAGGCGAGGGCTCGCCGCTCCACAGGCTTGTCGAGCTTGATCCACTGAAGGGAGGCTCCAGCTCCGGCGGGTTGTAGTCGATGAGTTGGTCGATGTGGATGAGGATCGGGTGCGCCATCAAGCGGAGTGGCTGGTCCCTGGGCTGGGAGCGCTGCAGTCCCTCCAGCGAGCAGTTAGAGAAACCCTGTTCCGGCGACAGCGGCCTCCTCAGGCTCTCATCTGTGTAGTACACACCGGCTGTGGGAATTGCTTCAGGATCTGGAGTTGTTATCCATACACGCATGCAGCCTGTTTCCTTTTCAGCTAGGGGCTCGTCAAACCCGCCGTCTTGCAGGCCAGCCTGTGCGAGAATCGCTGCGACTGCCTCTGGTCCCCACTCTGATCTGGGGACTATACGCTCTTTTCCTCATTAGTAGTTAAACCAACCTATCTTACCTTATCTTTTTGCTACTTCACTTAGATGATACACCTTTCTATTCGCAATTGGTCGATCCATTTATACTTGCATCATCTCATCCGTCCAAATTACTCCTTTTCATAGCTTCAATCCATCAAATAATTAGTCATTTCTTCTGTGTGGTGCATAATTGCGTAAGTAACTAGATAGGGTTTTATTGATCTTTAGATCCAAGTATCAGAGCTCAACCAAATACCTAAGGCCTGTGATACGATGGTTGGTATTTTCGCTCTTTACTACTACTTTTGGGAACACCTATCATCTTCCGACTATCCAGTGATATATTCACATGGCACTGATACAATAATCATCGTGTTACTATCTTATTTCTTTGCTTCTTTTGTGCCTTTTCAGTTACCCCGTTAAGACTTCATCATGATGTAACAGCAGTCTATCCAAAGAGATGTCTTAACTTTACCATGACAACCGGTAAGTTGAGATAAACAAGCTGATTTACAAATTTGGCTCGACTATTTGCTTGGTTGCCTTTTTTTACCATAAACTGTCAGATATGCTAGCCCTTTTTTGTTTGGCCTGCTACTACAGTTGAACTTTTTGTTACGTATGCTTATTTGGGGCTATACATCAAAGGTCATATCTTATTTCAGTAAAAAAAAGTTATGTTCAGCTAGAAAAGGATAGTTAATGGCAAATTTGAAAGACCGCCATAGTGGATTATAACATTTCATCTCCTCAGGGCTTTTAACCATGCCCTCAAGCTAAACAATAGCTGAAAAGGAAAAATGATTTGGCGTCTATGGCAGGTAAGGAAATTTCCTATTTCTACATATTCAAAATTAGTGCATAGTTTTTTTGTGTTTCGTAGATGAGATTGACAAATTCTTGCCGTGTCATGATTTTTCAGCTATTTTAGAGTAGGCTGTGTCAACGTCCTTTTATTGGATTAATGCTTGATGTAATCACCGTCATTGCACAAAGACAGCTCTCACAAATGGCTGAAACTAAAGGATGTATGTCTTTGTTGAGCAACTACAGGTGCGGCACCAATCTGTCCATGAAAGTTCCAATTTGTATATCTTATAGCTGATCGTGATGTCTCATATCATTAGGAAGGATGTTTAGAGCAATGCGTGAGAGTAAAAGTTGGTTAAGCATCTCCATATTATTTCATATTATTGGGAAAAGATGTTTAGAGTTGCGCGTGAATGGAGTAAGGAACATATTCTTCTTGCCTATTGGATAGATAACAAGCACGATATTAACAAAAGAAAAGCTTTTCTCCTTTGCCACCTACGTTGTAAGTATCTGTAGTTCAAACTGTATTCATACCTTCCTCGGTGTTGTAACCTATAATCATTGCAATATACTGTTTCAAATTAACCTTCAACACCATACACTCCATTTAGTGTTGCTTTTTCTTTGGGATAAATCCATTTAGTGTCGTCAAGGTTACTGCCGTATTGATGAGTTGTTTCGTTAGCAACGGCAGTTATTTTATATTTCAAAACTCAAAACTGTATGCAGAGCTGCATATACATTTTGTTATATTTCAGAATATATCACAACTGAATGCTTTGCTTCATGTGGATCATGTCGCAACTATGTCAAGATTTATTTTTTTCTTTAATGTTTTTCCTTAATAAAAGATAACATGTCTCCATAGATATATCTAAACATCGCTGCAGGAATGCGCGGGGTATCATCTAGTATCATCAATGGCTGCAGAATGCGAGTGAGCTCTCCTGGCTCCATAGAAACCCTGCAGAGAAAAAAGGTGGGTTAGTTCAGAAGTTCGAAGAGATGGTACGTTGATGGAAGTTTTATTTGCTTGCTTAATGTCATGTAGCAGGGCCGTGCACTGATGAATGATGTAACTTATTAGATAACGAACATACAAGAGCAAGTTAGAGCACACACGACACCTTTCAAGACAATGGACTATCCATCTTACTAGAATTATACCACTTTAGATTCATTTAGTACTGCAAGCCACGGGTCAATATCCAACAAATCCCCAATAGAAATTAAAGGCCACTTTTGTGAAGGTCTGGTGGCCAAATACTCCAGTGTTATGAGATCAGATGTGTCATCATATGCAGCCATAGCTACACCATTAGCTATTTAGGTTATCACAGACATATATATACACACTAATAAGATAGACCAACAAATCTCAGTTGTGCGATCTTGATGAATTTCCTAACGAGCTGCTATCCAAATCCTCATCATTATTCAGGAATGCTGGCTTGATAAACTCAAAGAAGAAACAATGATCAAGTGGACAAGGGGAAATTCTAATGACCCCTTATAACAAGGAACACTGGAACAGCCAAAAAAATGAATTTGTATGCGCAGGGCAAACAACTGCATGAGGACAACATAGCAAACCAAAGCCTCAAAATTGACAAATAAATTTTGGTGCACTCGAATCGCGAAATTCACGAGGCTGAACAGAATATGGTACAAATTAATAGAGGGCGTGATTGGTTTGAGCCCAAGCTTACCCTGCCAAAATTTTGGCCCAGGTTTTGCATGCCCATGATTTGGCCAATGTTGGCAAGAAAAATGAAGAGTGGGCAATGGGGCATTGGCATGCCAAAAAATTGGCAATCATCCAAACAAGGACCAAATTTTTTGTCATGTCCAAAAAATTTGTATGGTAGATATTGGCCACAATCCAAATATCCCCTTGGATACTACTGCCTTACTCACAGATGGAGAAGGACATATGTAATGCCGGCTTCACCTCTAACTATCAAAAGCAATAGCCTAAGGCCACTTAGAATGAATCCCCTACCTGTGTCTTATCTTGACCTGTTAGATCCAGTTTGTACGTATATAGCGTTGGTTAATTCAAATCAGATTGATTATCAACATAAGCTAAGCTTGACTAGTGAATAGTGATGACCTCAATCAGATTCAAGCCACTCTCAACTACAACTGCAGATCAAACTAAGTGGATTCGTAGATTATCATCCAAACTATGGGAATATTGTACTGATTGGCTTCAGCACAATAGCACAATCTGATTGGCTTCAGAGCTGGGGATGCAAAGCCGCAGAGATTGACCTCTAATCTCATCAGAGCCTGGAAGCGAAGTGCTTCCTCTTCTCCTCGTCGCTCTCCTCGACAATTCCAACGGACCTGCACGCCTCGGGGGGTACATGGAGATCCTTATGGACGAGTACACGCTGCCGTCCCACTTCCTCGCCGCGAGCTGCTCGGCGAGCTTGATGGCCTCGGCCGCCGTCTCGGGCGCACCGGGGCAAACAACGTCGACGATTCCCATCTCCTTGGCCTCCGCGGCCCTGAGCTTCTTGCCGCGGAGCAGGACATCGCGGAGGGCCTGCCCGGAGGTGACCTTGGCGCGGAAGACGGCCATGAAGTAGGGCGGGAGGGGGAGGCCGATATCGATCTCGCTCATGTAGAGCACGCCGCGGTCGGCGCGCATGAGGCGGTAATCGTGGCAGAGCGCGAGGAGGAAGCCGCCGGCGGAGGCGTGGCCGGTGACGGCCGCGAAGGTGGGCATGGGGAGCGCGAGGAGGTCGGCGGCGACGGGGCGGAGGGCGTCGACGAGCTCCCCCAGGCGCGCGCGGGATCCCCCGGTCCAGCCGATGTCGAGGCCGTTGGAGTAGAAGCGGCCCTCGGCGAACGGTGACGAGGGCAGCACCAGGGCCGGCCGTGGCCGCAGCGGCCGCGACGGAGGAGAGGGCGGAGCGGATGGAGGAGATGAGGGGGTGGCCGAAGCGGTGCTCGTCGTCGCCGGTGAGGGTGAGGACTGAGGACGAAGAGGCGGCCGCGCTGCTCCAGGGTGCACATCGTGACTGCAGCTGGGAGCTTTGGGTTTGGATTTTGGAGGTGGTTGGCGTGCGGAGCCGTAGATGGAGTTGCGTCTGGTTTTAACACTTCGCAGCAGCTGAGAATTCGACGAGGAATTGCTCGTCTTTTAGCCAAGGACCTGAACTGCAGCTTACCTGGAGCTTGATGTCTCAGAAATCTCAATTAAACCGGATTGGAATCTCTGGCGACTGACGAACGCACCAACCACGAGCATTATTATTCAATTTGCGAAATGGACAGATCGTTAAGATAAAGATTAAGCTGAATGACGGACGAGCTAGTTTGGGCGCGATAAGGATTCAGTTGTGTCCCATTCCAATTTCCAACAGCAATGGTTAGTCCCAGTTGAGCACAAATCAGTTGTACTCTTTTATGGACTACTGATATACTGCTAAACGTATGAATAGTAGTAGCAAATTGGCCTGTGTCCAGCTGCGCCTTGGGCGACGTGCACTCAATGACACAGTTTGCATCACCAATCAATCCAGAGAAAATCGTTTGACCACATAATGCATTAACTTGCGCGGTTTATTAATCCATGGAAAAGCCGAAACATCAATCCGCTGGTGTGGTCATATAGCCTAACCTGGCATCATTCTGAAGCTTCGTTGATGGTCAAAGCTCCAGACAGCACAAGTTTCTGGTATAGCAACGAACAACAATACACATAGTTCGAAGTGCACTGCTTTTACATAAGCTGGCAAGACCACTGGAAATCACATTGTTTGTTTACAGCAAATGAAATAGAGCGGACAAACAACAAACCAAATGAATTGGATGTGATTTCCATCGCAGCATGACGTACAAAATGGAACTAGTCTATTTCTGTGCAGTAGCAACTGTTAGCTTCTGAAACTTAATAATTTTGCCAAGTGAAACCAACAATTTGAATGTATCAACTGCAGCTGCTCACCACATTACCAAGTCTCCTCCTGCCAATAATATCAACTACTTTCGATAACACTTCTGCGTCATGCAATGAGCACCTTTGCTGGCATGACCAAGCAAGCTCAGGCAGGCAACTCGAGCTTCACGTTGTTCTTCCAACTGCAATGTTCAATATAAAATTGTCAGCAGCCAAGGAGTGTGTGCATGATGTGTACAACAACATTATGCAGTTTACCTTAAGAAATAGTAGTAGAAGAAATCTGCATATAGAGCTGTTTGGACCAAACCAGCAATCCAAGCTGAAATAAACAGATCATTAGGAAAAAAAAATACTTGTGATGACGTGGGGCATCAAGCATAAAGAAGATATGGACTCACGGATCCATCTGCTGTGGTGACCCTCCGTGAAATAACGGTAAATCCAGTTTAGAATGTAGAATGCGCGGTAAGCCCTGCAAAATAAGTATTGCGTAACTAAAAGGAGACAAAACAACTGGAGGTTCATGCACAAAGTTGTTTAGAAGAGTTATGTTCTTTTCGTGTTTTGAAACATGCTTGGTATCCAGAATCTATTTCAAGATTCCAAACTCACATTTTATCAACAAAGACTCAACAAAGCTTATTCAGATCTGGCTACACCATATACTACAAATGTAAAGTAACCTAGGACTAGAAGTAGCCCAGGGCCAAATGGGAAGTTTAAATTCAAGACTGCCCTAGCTCAACCTGAATGCACCCAAAAAAAAACCCTACTAAGTGTGGATGAGATAAGTCCAATGTTCTCAAATTTGTTTCCAACGTAAATTATGGGCAAAGATCAACTCAGCACATAGCTATACCCCAAATAACCAAAATTACAGGGCTCAGCATTTTCTGCCAAAATATCCAACAAAACCAAAGTACACATATATTTTGCATCTCAATCAAAATGTTTGAAGGCTGGTATCCATGCAATGCTGCCAAGGTACAATGTCTCCCTTTCGCATGCTTGTTCCATTTATTCCCTCAAATTTCAACTTAAATATCATGTGAACACTCAATATTGTATTTCTAAAACAACTCAACAGTCTATTGCACATAATATGAATACAAACTATCTAAATAAAGCTATCATATCTTCTCTATGTCATCATTCTGTGATTTTTTTTGGAAAATATAGGTTTTTCCCACTTTCCATAGACTCAAATACACACAAACCAATATCTTTTGTGACCATAACACACAACAGAAACTATATGAAGCATGAGATGAAAACTGTCTTCCTTTCTTTGTGAAAGGGATGTCAAAGATAAGCAAATATGTAATAGTGGATTGCCTATTTGGAGTAAAACTCATACCCAAGTAAGAAAACATATTGTCCGGTCAAGTTATCCACATTTCTGCTTCTCTGTAATAGAACTAACTGAGGGAGAATCGCCACCGCCTCCAGGTAAATCGAAAATGCCCAGCATATCTGCATAGTAACAATATTTACGATAGACGCTAATGAATAATTTGGTTATATTTCACTAATACACTACCATTGATCACTATGAGTGCATGACTAGGTAGCAAAAATCCCAGCAAAACAAGAACAAGGCCGTGTTTCCCAAAAAGAAAGTTGCCACTTACAAAAGAAGATAAGCTGTACCACGCAAACAAATATACAGATTAGTGGATTAAACTAAATTTACCGAACATGAAGAATTGCTGATTATGCACATTGTTTTGGGCGGAACAAAGAATGGGTAGAATTTTTAAGTTAGATATAGGTGTTGTTCACCTGCTGTTTTGTTTAGTTTCTACAATATACTATTCTAGGGATTATGGTAAATTCAGCTTCAGGAAGTTAACAGTTTTATTTTTTTGTATTCTCAAACAGACTGCTCCGGAAAATGATAATTCCTAAAACATGTTTGGTTAGAGGGAATTGAGAAGAGGGAATGGAAGTTTGGGGGTCTAGAGTTATAAAATCTTCTGTTTGGTTGGTAGACATGGGAATTTAGGAGGAATAGAGCATGGGAGTTGAGGGTTTAACTCTCGAATTGGGAGGGAATTGTTCTCTAGAGAACATCTCAGAACTTCATCGTAACTTCCCTGCTCTAAACTCCCATTCCCCTTCCCTAAGGTCGCCAAACATGCTGTAAGAGTTCCCAGTAACGAATGGAGCATGGACAAACTTACTAAGCAAAAACACCAATTCTTAAAAGCACGTAGACTTAGCAGAACTAATTATACCATCACACATCTCGTAACACCATCAATTCAACAATGCAACGAACAATCCAGGACAGATCAGACCACATCACCTCGCGGAAGGTGAACCGCTCGTTGAAGAGCAACGCGAGCACGAAGGCCGCGGCGGCGAGGACGACGTGGCGGAAGGTGTCCTGATCCTTGTCGTACGTGCGCCGCACCTGCGGGTGGCGCCGCATGTACCACACGATCGCCGCCGAGCTGCTGATGAACACGACCTTCATCACCGAGTTGTAGAGCGACACGTAGTCCGTGAACAGGTCCAGGTACCTCGCCACGAACACCGCCAAGTACAGCTCCTGCGTCTTCCTCGAAACCCCTGCGCCAAGCCCCCAGATCCGTGAGCGGCGGACACCCCCATGAACGGCCGAAACCCTAGCGCGCTCTACGGCTTACCTGAGCAGGACTTGTTCACGTAGATCTTGAGGAGGAGGACTAGCACCGAGAAGAGGTGGGTCATGTCCCCCAGGAAGCGAAAGGCGTTCATGGCTGCAGAGCCGACAGCGATGGCGACGACGGCGGCTAGGGTTTGGGGTTCAGAACTCTAGATGCGGAGGGAAATGGCGGAGAGGACCGAGGTGGGCAGGGATGATGGAAGGAACGGGAAGGGAGGTGCGAGCGGTGGACCGGTGCGGTCTGAGTCTCGGCGGTGGGGGCCATATGGCAGCGGCTTGCAGTCCAGTGGAGTGGATGTAGGAGGAGACGAAGTAGAGGCGCGACCGTCGTGTGGACCGGCGCGAACCGGGTGTGGGATCGGGGCCCATACGGCAGTGAGATAGCGGTGGTGGTGACGTGGCTAC
Source organism: Stipa capillata (assembly GCA_019208055.1). NCBI lineage: Eukaryota > Viridiplantae > Streptophyta > Magnoliopsida > Poales > Poaceae > Stipa > Stipa capillata. The sequence goes on from JAGXJF010004402.1 coordinate 177,454, forward strand.
GTGGGCCATAGCAGGACGCTTCACCGTGCGGATGATCACCGCACCGGTTTTTCTCTCGACTTGCCTTCGTATAGGTTCGGACCTTTCAGCTTTTTACTTAAAAAAATATATAGCTCAGCTAAATAGCTCGCTTTAGAGAAGTTTTTGTCAACAGTAGCTGTAGAATTTAAAGTATAAATTTAGCTATTTGAAAAAGTTGTCTTTCTCTAACTTTTTGTAATGTGCTGAAACTTCAAAATTTATTTCCTAAAATGTTGTAGATAGTTTGGATCAACCTAAAACCATAAGTTCACTTTCCGACAACCACAACAGTTTTTCTAGACAGTCAGTCAACAATAGCTTTGTCAACAGTCACAGCCCAACCAAACAGGCCCTAACTCTGTCTGTCACTCTCATGTCACTGATGCTTGCATATTCTGGTCCTCGCTGCTTCCGCTTTAACCCAACCGTTCTCTCCTTCCCCGCATCCCCGTCTTGCTGTGCAATATCTGACTCTCCTTTTGGAAGGCCCGCTCCATGAGCGACTGATCGGTAGATCGACCGCCACCATGGGCTGCACTGGATCCACACCCGAAGTTGATGGTATTCGTCCTTGATGCTATCTTGCTTTGTTTCTGCTGTTTTTGGTTCTTGTTGCCTAGTTAGGTTCTACGATCCAAGTTGAATTGTTCCCGGGAATTATGACTAGGGTTAAAAGTAGGGTTAACATGTCTGTTGATTAGTCTTCTCCGCTCTTGTTAAATTGCATTTGTAACTGTTTGACTCCGATAGTTAAAGGTGTGGATTCACGCGCTGCGTAAGAATTCAGTGGTAGAATTTATTTATTTTTGCGAGGATGTGCCTTAATCGTTCATTGGGATGAGGTTTAGTGTCACATGTGGTTTACTATGATATGGTTTGTACTCCCTCCGTCCACCAATATAAGGTATGCACATTTCTAAAATATTTTTGACCAAGAATTTGTTTAATAATCTATGGATTATATGATACAAAACTGACACCATTGAAAAATATTTTTTAATATAAACTCAACGATATCAATTTTGTATTATGTAGTCTATATATTATTAAATAAATTCTTGATTAAAGATAAATTTTAATAAACATAGGCGCCTTACATTTATAGATGGTAGAGTATTAGATTTGCTAGTGTGTTGCATAATTTCTAGGTGTCCTCATGGTATTTTTTTTTGAACCGTGGTCAGCTTAGTGCAATGGAGTGCGTAGTGGAAATTCCTGCGTCAAGGAGAGGTAGCATTTGGTTAGTGGGGGTCTGGGGGATAAAATTATTGATATCCTAAAAGACGAATTGTATGATGGTTATATCTCGGAGGACAAAAGGATATTTAGCATCTATTTTGCAAAAGCAATGATGAGTTCACGAGAGAAATGAAGTGACAGTCTATTCTCACCGTAGGGAGCATTTGTTCGGATTAAGTAAAGTTGCTTTTCATCGATTCCAAATTTTTCTACTGGTTTTCTTAGAGTTTTAATAAGACATAGTTATTTTATAGTAATTATTTAATAAGGAGTGTTATAAAACCGGGCTTCTTAAGAGGTGGACTGGCTGGCCCACCGCACATCGTAGGGCCCATATGGTTAATTACTAAACTCTAATTGTCACATAGATGGTTCATAAAAAGAAATGTGATTTCCATGTTATTTTACATGTATTATTGAGAGCTTGTACTCAAAGAAAAGAGCACCACCCTATATTCTAGTGTTTATTTTACCTTATCTATTTTATTTTATGTACGTGTTTGATCTACTACTCATTGTACGGTCATGAGATCACATCTTGTGATATTAATTTCACAACATAGTTAACTAGCACTGTCCTTATTACTGTAGAGTTGGTAATTCTTAAAATTGTGACTGGATGTCTCAATAACATGTGGGATCTAAACACCGAGTGTGGAGTGATGTTATTTCGCCAACACGGTCTTGTGGTCATGCAATCGATTCTGGTAACTAAAAGATAGCACACGGAGAATGCATGTTTCATCTTCCTCTCCTGTGCACCTTGCCCCGCTCTTTTCATCCCTTTAGCGAGTCCCGTGTGTGCCTCTCCCGCTCCTTTCCTCCACTTTACATCCTCTTGTGAGCACTTCTTCTCCAGCTACTCGCGTCATCTTCTCTCCGGTCGCTATTGCCATTGCTGCTCTTCCGTCATTGTTGGATCCTCCATCGTCCCCCAGAGTTACCTCCTAACCATAACCACTCGCCGCCATCTCATCCTTCTAGTTAGACCCGTTCATCAATGCTGCCACGGTATCTTGAAGACCTTGCCAACAGGCTCTGCCTCCTCTGCGCTCCATGTCACAATCCCCATCTCATAGCCAATGGTGTCTTTTTATATGAAAAAACATCAAATTTCCAGTGGCACGATTTCCCTAGTAGCAAGAATACGCAATTGCTATGGACTAAAATTAGGAGATCTTTTACGGTGCATTTTACTGCTGTTTAGAAGGGGTAGTATAAAATCAGATCCACCGTTGATTTGTAGGGGTATTTTAGACATTTTTGTTAGTTTTTTTTCTACCTAAGATAGTTTGAATCGGTATCGATCTGCATCTCTTCGATCGATCGATCCCCCGCCGTCGCTGCCCCTATCCCCGCGCGTGAGCCGCTGCCGCCGCCGCGCCTCGCTGCCCCTATCCCCGCGCGTGAGCCGCCGCCGCCGGCGGTTCCTCGGCCCTCCAGTGCTCTTCGTGCCCCCTAGAGCTGCCGCCACTTCTGTGGCATGCTCGCGCGGGTCTGCGCGTGCCGCTGCCACCGGCGCTTGTCGCCGTCGCCGCTGCTCGCCGTGAGCTGGCACCCCGTCAGATGCCGTCGTCCTCCTCCAAAGACGCAGGCATCGAGATTCCCTGGATTCGTCCCTTATTCTTTCTCTCCGTTGGTGGGCATTCGATGCTCGTACAATGCCACGCAACCGCTCGCCGGCGCCACTAGACCGACTCCAAGCACCGCATCCGATCTCCATGCAGGCATCCATCTTCCTGATGCGCAACTTTGGTGAATTAATGGCCATCTAGATAGGATTTGAGAGGATAGCAATGGATGTCCTATGGGGCTGCTTTTTCTAGATATTTTTTTCCCTTTTTTGTCTGCACTGTCATCAGACATGTTCTTAGCATGAATTAAGGACTGTGACTGTACATCCGAGACATTTTTCTTGGTATAATGGAAGCCAAAGTATTGCGATGTAATGATGATATTATTGCTGTGAATCTTTCTATCTTCCTGATTTCCGGTGTTGAATGTGTGCTTGTTGTTCCTGAGTGTCAGTTAGTAAAACTATGAATGTTTTCTCTTATCTAGGAACACAGATCATTAGTCAACTTGCATGGATTTTCCAGGATGAAATGTAAAACTTCTTGAAGTATATAGGATGGAGGAACCTGCATTTGTTAGATATGACAGCTAAACTTCTGTTTAACACTATCATACTATCATAGGCTAATTTGCTCACTAAATTTGCATGTATTTGCTCTATAACTGTACATCACAAATTTGTACATGGAGAATACATTCCGGCATTCCAGAAACAAGATACATGAAACCTCGCATTTCAGAATATTTTTCATTCAAACAAGAGCTCATACACTGATTCACATCACTTCATTTTACCGATTTCCTTCTATTCACAAATCTAATAAAAGCCTAGCAAACAAGAGCTCGGTCACGGTTTACATAAGTACACTTATTCTGTTCTCTCAAACAAGACCATAAGCTTCTGATTCACAGTGTAAAGAAAAAATTCAGAATACTAAAGCACGAAGATGGTGGCGCTGAGGCCACCTAGCCTGAATGTATTTCCCAGCTGCATTTATTCTGCTTGTCGATGGATTTACTGACCTCTGTTGGAGAAGCGGAATGACGACCTATTATTTATTTCAGACAGAGAAAAGCGTGGCAATAATTTCCCGCATTTTTGCAATTTACAAATAAGGAATAAGCAGTCTTCTTCTCCCTCCAAAAAAAGAAGCAAGAAAACTCTTGTCAGGAAATGCACCATGGACTCCATTGATCAAGAACGGCGGATTCAGGACCGTCGTCAACAGGGCCACCACGGGAGCACTGATCATCAGACTGACAACGATTCTTCCACCGCAATGTGCGATCTGAATACTGCAGACTGCAGTTGCCAACTTCGATTTGGGATCTTCTTGGCCGACGTCGTCGAGGCATCCGATCCTGATAGCTGCATTCTCCATGGCACTAGCGTTAACTGTCAGTAGTTTGATTTTTGATAATTGTTACTATGATCTAGATTAGTTGTCACAAATTTTCCACAAAAAAGATCACAGTTGTCGCCCTTGTATCATGTACACATACATTGCATGCATGCTCAGGTGAATCGAAAAACCTATCTCAAGATGCAAGAATCGATTGACATGATTTTTGGCATCTAAACATTACACAAAGTTTCTACTGTACTCATATATGAGCCACTCCTGGTACGTTAGAAACTAGAATTGCATTTGCAGTTCAGCAACAACCAGTATAAGTAAGTGCAGATACTTAATCTTCTTCGTCAAAAGGCACTCGTGCTCCGTCCTGACCCGCAGCCGGCCGCTCACATCTAGGGACGGCGCCGGCGCCGGCGCCGGCGCCGGCGACACCGACGGCGGGGACGACCGCGCAGCGGCTGTGGCCCCCGTGCCCCGCGTCGCCAGCTAGATGGATCCGCCCGCCCGGACTCGGCGGGTCACAGCCTCGCCGGATCCGCCCGCCCGGACTCCGCAGGTGTCACCGCTGTCGCCCTCGTCCGGCCACGAGGATGCATCGGGTCGCTGGTAGCTTGGCTGGACACCCAGGCGCCGCTGGTGCTCGGCAATGGAGAATGCATCGGGTTGGCTCAGATTCAGGCGGCCCCAAAAATTTTGGTCTGATCTTTCCAATTTTACCCCTAGGCTCCATATACTACCTCGTACTACTCAAGTTAGATCATATATACTACTGCTAAAATCGACAGTATAGATTGATCTCCACCAATAGATCTTTCAACATGGACGGCTCATATTTCTCGGTGTGCACCGTAAAAGAACTCAAAATTAGACATCATAAGACAGGGTAGCTCTAGCTCGATGCACCAATGCAATGCATGCCCAAGACGGACAGCCTGCGACGACTCGATCTCATATTTCGTGCCTACACTATACGCTCTGTTTCATACAATTGTCCGGTCTGTGCCATTGGCGCTTTGGCCGGGTGGATCGGAACGCCGGGAGGCGTGCGATATTGTGTGGACCTGGACGTGAGGAAAGGCACGGGACACGCGAAGTGGAGCCAAAGGCACGAAACGGACTGCACATCGTTTTATTTTCCGTGCACAGACTCCGAGCTACGTAAGTGAACTTTTGTTTGTGTCAGCATTGGGGTTAGGCCGGATTCTGGCTAAGCACCCTGGTGTTAGGCCATAATTTGTCATTTTATTTCTTCGTAGAATCTATTAAATGCAGAATTAATCACTCGTCTTCGTAATAGAGTATGTGGTACATGCGTGTGACGCCGGGTGTGAAAGGCCAAATGAGTATGGATTACGAAAAGAGTTGATTGGAGTTAGTAATAATACGTACTCTTGTCGCTGACAGCTATTAACGTAAGTAAGCAGAGTGAGAAGCCGTTCTTCGTACGTACGTACGTTACTACGTTAGGTTAGTAAGTACGCACTGCTTGAGGTGGTGTGGTGGTCACTGCTCACGCTTTCGTAGGTAGGAGGGCAGCTGCACCATGCATTGGTGCGCTGCAGACCATTCAAGTGATGCAGACGCTTCGTATTTTGACTCACGGCAAACTGAAGCTACTGCTACTGTTCATCTGACTCCGCAGTGGCATCTGCCCCTATGTCTCCCACGTCGATCTCCATCCCCTCAGCTTCCAGTTTCCAACTGCGGTGGAGGGACAGCGGACTGATAGTCCTCGTTCTTCACCAACTTATGTGATAGGCATCGTTTCTAAATTTGTAACGCTGCTATGCGCACAAAAGATAAACACTCATAGATAATGAGATTTGGTCCAATTTAAGCCTTAAACTATGACACTTGATGCAACTTCAACCATAAACTATAAAACATTAAGCTTTTCAAAATTGTTTAATCTAAACCCTGGTTTTAAGTAGTGGTTTCGTATTTTGGGATTTGAAAGATGTAAAAAAGTTCATGAATGTATAGAATGCTATGAAATGGTAACTTATAAAAATTCATTTAAAACTATGACTAGTTGTATCTTGTAAAAAAGATAAGAGATAAATAAAATTTTATTGTCCTTTTTTAGAGTAAATTACAAAAGAGGTCCGTTAACTTAGCGCGTGGGATCATCTAAAATTGTGTAGGTGCTTGTCACTGCGACCTACTACTCATGGGTAGCACCCAAGGCCATCATGGTCAACTCCAGTGCCCTAGCCTCCGAGCAGCGGTTTTGCGCTGCATTTGACGTGACTCTCTAGATCCCCCGCGGCTTTAGTGCTTCATAAGCAGTGTGTTGGCGTGAGAGGATCAAAAGCTGGTTTGAGAGCCGCTCATCCTACTGGAGAAGAAGCTAGTAATGGCAAGTTGACGCAAACCTTACACTCGTCGTCTACTTATTGATGTGTTGTGTTGTGCCGCTTGCTTGGTCTGCTTACTTAGCTTGGCAATGTCGTCTGCATGTACTCGCACACCGGCTTGGTGACATGCATTAGCAAGAAAAATGTCGGGAGCATGCTCCCACACCACCGCATAGACGTCTAGCCGGGCTACCGCATCAAACAAAAGATGCCCCATCGTCATCTAACTTGTTGCAGAAAAAAAAGGAGAAGAGCATAGTGGTGCCTGACGTGTGAGGCGCGCCTGCCACCAAATGTCATTCATTTGAGCACATTTTTCCTAGTCTAACTGCTCCGGTGCTCTACTAGTTGTGTTCTTAGTACTCCTTTGGATCGTTAATTTCGAAGTTATTCCTGTTTATTCACTCCTCTTTTCTTTCATTGTCTGTTCTCTTGGATCGATCCATTACCACATTTGTTGTCAATAGTTCTCACGGACATAGTACACCATGTGTTTGTGTTAATGCTTGAGAAGCAAGCACTATGTGGCACATCGAACGCTTGTGTTGGCTGCATATTCTTCTGTCCAAACTAGAGCAAAGTTCTGTGATTTTTGCTCCAAATATTTCCTTTGATCATCAAAAAAGACATGCCAAGAACTTGATAATCCTCGTAGGTTGCTTTTGAGCCAGCTCAGCCGCCACGTGTGTATTTCATCTAAAGTGCCCTGGTTGTGGACATTTTTGAACCAAACATGAACCATTCAACCAAGTTTATGACGCTAGATTTCCATCTCTCAAGTTGATGGAACTAGATGTCCCATGCGCCAAGATTACAGACCTCCAGTGCAATTTACTCTTTTTATTACAAAACACAAATGATAATATTTTGGAGTAACATTTGCAATTTTCCATTTTATAACATTTGCTACATCTATGAATTTTTTTCAAATTTTTTTCTAAAATTTCGGCAGTGCAAACCCACCCTAAAGAATCGAGCTAAGGTTTGGAGGGTTGCTTTGTCTCCCTAGGTTTCCAAATTTTTTGAAGGAATTTATGGATATGAGGAATGTTATGTAATAAGAACCGGCAAAAATTCTTCAAACAAAAAGAGAAGAGATAAATGAAATTGTCTTGTCATATTTGCATAGGACACAAATAGTCATATTTTTAGACGAATTTTTATATGTTATTATCTCATAGCATGCCCTATGGCCATAGATTTTATTTTATATTTTTATAAAAAATTTAAATGCAAAACCACTATCCAAGAATGAGCTAGGGTTCAAGTTAAATGATTTTACAAAATTCAGCATTTAATATAAATGACTTCACAGTTCAGTTCAAATTGAACCAAACATTATAATTCAGAATTTAAAATAGACTTTTTCCTAACCCATACGACCTTTTTCGTTCCTGTTCAATCTTTATGCAGATAAAAAGAGAAGTAGCCTTCCACTGATGACAGGTGAAATTTGTTTTTTTTTGTCAAAGCATATCATGGACCGAGTGATTACTGAGGTTTTACACTTTTACTCCATCTCTCGCATTTACATGCTAACAAATGATCTCTCTGCGTTGCAAGTATAGTAGCATATCTTTCATCATATTATCCAATTATCTTTCCCAAATTCATCATTCTGATTCCGATCGCAGAGGCGCAATCACCGTAGACTACTGTATAAGCCTCCTCATCACCTAGGAAAGATCCAATAACTATGAGTCCAATCGAGCCTTCTCTGGGCCACGTCGTGTGGGTCTAGCAATTTCTCCCCCTTTCTAGCCGGTCGGGCCCGTGCGGTGCTGCCTGTCCTCGCCATGTGGGCTTCCTCCTCCTCGCCTCTGTCGCTATCTCCACCTCGTCCGGTGCGGCACGCCCGCCAATATCATTGCCAAGATAAAATGCGGGCCCCACTTATAGACCACGCAGTTGCTGAGCAGCTATCGGCCCCACCAACGGTGCAGAACCCTCCTCACATGCGTTAATTCGGAACGTTCGATGGGTCAATCGGACGGTAGCTGAGGATGGGCCGGGGAGAACGGTGAGGGTGGGTGATGGCTGTGGTGTGCTCGTGTCCGTCCGATGGACAAAAAGCCAGGGGACATGTGGGCGGGTACGACGAAGAGATGTGCCACTTCGTGTCAAGCGTACGCAGTGCACTAAATAATTGATGATCATATGAGTCATGCGGCAATTAATCATACGGTAATGCTACACCTTACGAGTACTTAACTCGGTTAGTTAAGGTGCAGTGATGATCGGAACACCCTGTAATTGGAGTAATAATTGACAAGTACTTTACACTCTTAATGCAAGCCAAGAAAGCTCACGGTACTCCCTCCGTCTAGAAATGTATGGCGTATTTTGATTCGTTAAGACAATCCTTTGACCAATGATTATTTTATTAATATACAATTTACGTGATATAAAATTGTTATCATTAGATTTATATTCAAAAGTACTTGCTTATGATTATGATTTTGCATCACATAACCGCATATTAATAGAGTAATCGTTAGTTAAAATCTTGTCTTAACGAATTAAAATATGCTTTACATTTCTGGAGGGAGAGAGTACTATCAAAGAATAGAGAATCTCACTCACTAAATTTTTCGTCGTAACTCACAGAAATAAACTACGGTCTCAACCATCCCTATCATGTCACGAGGAATAAACATACTGAAAGTGTAGCATGAGACAAATTAGTAACCCAAAAGAAACAACGAACCGAATAAAGGTATGGTAAGCGCCATTCCTTTCTAAGCAGAAAAGGAAAGGCATGCATGACAATCAATCTCTGTGTACACCAGTGCTGTTTTTGCTCACTGAAAACTGATAGCGGAAAGCACTACCAACTTCCACAGCAGAATGCCAGAATCAGAACTATGGCATGTCAGCAATTTCAAGGCTCAGGGAATTACGCAGATACCATCATTCGAATGAACTAGTTAAGCATGGTCATTTGAAGTTTTGAGCTACACGGCCGGGAAGAACATCTAGGCCGTTCGGAATTAAGAGCTTCTCGCGGTTCGTGCAGAAAATGAAAGACAAAACAAAAAATGAAACTTCATATGACATATTGCAAATATTTGAGAAGGAACTGTGTGCCGTGGCGCGCGCGGAGCTGCGAGCCCAACGGCCTGCTATCCCCGGCTCGGACGTGCAGCCCTGCCACTGTTCCTACGGCGCTGACGCGACGTCGATAGCACAAGAGCCAGCCCCAGCACGCGGCCCGGCGCACGGCCACCTGCCGTGAAACACGAGCCAAAGACGTAAATCTCCTTGGCTCAAATGATTTGAGCCGAAGCGTTGGTTTCGGATCAGTGCAATGCCGGCGCCGGTAGCGGCGCCCGACCGCGCGGCGGCGGCGGACGCGGCGGGTGACAGCGGAGGCGAGCACCTCCGGGGTCACGCGCACCTGACCAACTGCATCCACCTGCGTCACCACCACGCGCACGGGCATGGAGCCGGAGCGGGCAGCGGGTCCGGGCGGAGGCGCAGCCCGACGGGATCGTCCGCGTCGGCCTCCGCCGGGCTGATGTGGGACCTTCTCGCGATGCAGCGCTCGCGCTCGCTCCGTGACCCGTCGACACGCCGCTCGGTGGACTCCTCGTCCAGGGGCGCCGCCGAGCCCGAGGCTGACCTCCCCAGCCACCACTCCCGCGGTGGCGCGCTCAAGACCCTCCTCGACCAGCTCGCAGAGAACCACCCACAGCACAAGCCCTCTCGCCGCCCGCGGCGCCGCTTCAAGCGCGGTGCGGGCCGCCGCGCCGCGCCCGCTGCAGCCGCCGGCGTTCTAGATCGCCCCGCTGCCGCCACCTCCGTTAACTCGAGCTCCCAGGAAGCCGTCTGCGGCAACAAGTACCTCTTCGGCGCCGGGGGAGGTGACGACGACGGCAGCAGCGAGGAGCTGCAGCAGCCGCAAGCGTCGCAGGACTCGCGCAACGTCTGCGGCATCCCCTGGAACTGGTCGCGTCTCCACCACCACAGCAAGTCCATCCTCGATATGGCCGGCCGGAGCCTCTCGTGCGTTCTGTCTGACCCCAGGTCAGCGTCGGCGGCGCGGAGGTCCGAGGCCGCCACCTCCGCAGCCTCGTGTGGTTGCATGAACGGGTCGCGTTCGCATCCGCATTTCCCGGTAACCGCGAGGCTCACTTCCTTGACCAGTTCAGATTCCGACTCATTGCCGCTGCTCGTCGAGGGCGTACGCAATGGAATCCGTGAAGTTTCCAGGAGCTTCTCCGGGGAGCTCGGGATTTTTTCCAATCAAAGTAGCGAGCTGGATTCCGACCTCGCGTCCGAGGCACGCTCGGGGCAGAAGTCGCGGGGCTCACAGCGTGGCCGGCACCGGAGCCTCACGCAGAAGTACGCACCCAGGACTTTCAAGGATGTTGTTGGGCAGAGCTTGGTAGTGCAGGCGTTGTCCAATGCCATTCTGAAGAGGAAGATTGGTTTGGTGTATGTCTTCTACGGGCCGCATGGTACAGGCAAGACATCGTGCGCTCGGGTGTTTGCGAAGGCGCTGAATTGCCATTCTGCTGAGCACCCAAGGCCCTGCGCTTCATGCGCGTCTTGTATTGCACACAATCTGGGCAAGAGTAGGAGTTTGGTGGAGATTGGGCCTGTTGGTAAGATTGACCTGGACAGCATTGTGGATATCCTTGACAATGTGATGCTTTCGCCAGTACCTGCCCAGCACAGGGTGTTTATAGTGGATGATTGCAACACATTGCTGCCCGATACGTGGAGTGTCATATCGAAGGTTGTCGAGAGTGCACCGAGGCGTGTAGTTTTTATTCTCATCAGCCCCAATCTCGATCTCCCACATATTATTATGTCAAGGTGCCAGAAGTTCTTTTTCCCCAAACTGAAGGAGTGTGACATTGTCAACACTTTGCAATGGATTTGTACTAGCGGTGGCCTAGATGTTGATAGAGATGCATTGAAACTTATAGCTTCCCGGTCAGATGGGTCATTGAGGGATGCAGAGATGACCTTGGATCAACTGAGTTTGCTTGGGCAGAGAATTTCAATGTCACTTGTTCAAGAACTTGTAAGCTATCCAACAATAAGTCATGAAAATTGCTTCTTTATTAGATAATATATATTTGAATGCTTCTCAAAAAATATATGTTATTGAATAACTTCAGGCTAAGCAGAAATGATAAAGAATTCGTTAGTTTGGACTGCTGTTGGTTATATAACTCTAAACATGTTATGAAGCTGATTAATGATACTTCAAGTTTCTCTTCAAATGTGTGTATAATTTGACATATATGGAGTTGGGCAAAAGAGTTCAATGGGAAAGTTAGAGTCACAACTGGAAACACCAAAGCCTTTTTTAGTAAAATATTTGATCTTTTTCTAAGTAATGTATGCCTTGTAAATTAAGTGTAGTGATATGCACCTAACAAGAGAAGTAACCAGTAATTATATGATATGATTGTCTAATACTTCATTTGAAATTGTTTGCCTGTGGACAGGTTGGCTTGGTTTCTGATGATAAATTGGTAAATTTGCTTGATATGGCACTGTCTGCTGACACTGCAAACACAGTGAAAACTTTACGTGATATTACTGAAACAGGTGTTGGGCCTTTGTCCCTGATGCCTCAACTTGCCACAATAATCACTGACATCCTTGCTGGCACCTACACATTCACACAAGAAAGAATTCAAAGAAAATTCTTCAAATGTCCAACACGTAAGCAACGTTACTCTTTTCATCTTTCTTTTTTCCTTTGAAAGGATTTTACAGTATAATTTGTACCTGAGCCATGTATTGTAGCAAAGTCTTACTCTAATTTTTCTCTTTTACCATTGGATTGTTCAATTCTTTTTTCCACAAATCTTCCTATTGGTGGAACTTACTCTATTGACACCTTTCTTTCACAGAAATAATACTGTATTAGTAATAGTGTGGACTAGCTATGTGGATAGGTAACCTTTCCTTGGGAAGTCTGCTACTCTAAGTATTTGTTTTCACAAAATGTAACATTTTGGTACGCTGATTACAGTATCAAAGGAGGATATGGAAAAACTGTGCCAGGCCTTGAAAACACTATCTGAAGCTGAAAAACAGCTGAGGGTCTCTAATGATAAGATGAACTGGCTTACAGCTGCTCTGCTTCAGCTTGCTCCTGATAAACAATATATACTGCCTGGTTCATCCGCAAGTACAAGTTTTAACCAGGGTCTGCAAGACGGGGACATAGGAAGGAACTCCACTACAGATCATTTTGAGATGTATGCTGGTCCCCATGGTTTACCGAGAGCATCTGACCAGGGAAATCAGCAGTACAGAAATGCTAATCCGGGGACTTGTTCCAGCAACGTCGTGGCAAGCACTTACCATGGTGGAAGGAGACCCAGGGAACATACACCAGACGGTTATACATTGTCAACAAGTGCTGCCAAAGTAAATGAAGGATCTAAATATAGTAAATCTGACAATGAGATGATTTGGCAGGCTGTTCTAGAGAATGTTCAGTCAGATGCGTTGAGAAAAATGATGGCTAAAGAGGGACGAGTGATATCTGTCAGCCTTGGCAAAGGTAAGATTCCCTGTTATGCCCATTTCTGTTTGTATTACTGGTTATGCCATGTCAAAATTTTCATTGCAGAATATGCCCAAGGACAACTTTGTTCTCATAACTCTAAATTTGCTGAAAACAGATATGAGTGTGCAAGTACAAGTAGTGCTGTATAAATAAGATAATCAAACAATAGAATAGAAGTGGCTTGCTTTTATATGTTAGCATTGGATAATCAAGTAATACAGTGAAATTTATTGATCTTAGTTATGGTACTGATGGATAAATTGCTTCTAGGCTGCATAACTAAAACATGGTCCATCTCCACAAGGTAGCGGAATTTTCATGCTTGGCTTGATGAGTTCTTCTGGATTGCGAGCAAGTTTAAAACTTTGTTGAAGTTATTATGAAGTGGTTCAAGTTATTCTGAAATGTATTAGAAAATTATAACTAACTAAGCATGTTCTATTATTACCAGATTTAAAGTATAAATATGTTAAATTGTGCTGTTTTAAGGATACTGGTTGGCAAAAGAATATTTTGACTGTTTCTAATACAGCTTTCTTTAACATTGCGTCCTTCTCCTCCTGCAGCACCAACTGTGCAGTTAACGTTCAGCTCTCGTGTGAATAAATCCAAAGCCGAAAAATCTAGGGGTCAAATTTTGCAAGCATTTGAATCTGTTCTTTCTTCTGCTATAATACTTGAAATCCGATATGAATCAAAGGACGATGCGAGAGGTGTTCCAGCTATTTCACCTTACCCTGAGGATAGCAACATGGCATTAAGGAGGTCTTTCACTAAACATAGTTCAGTTTCGTCCGGAGGTGAGAATTTAATTAGGAGGCTTCAGAAAGGCAGCGTGGCCCATGGTGCTACCTCAAATCGGATGCGTTGGATGCAATCTGATCCACACATACTGACTGAAGGTGAAATTATTGAAGTGGGGCCTTCACAAATGGAATGGTATGGTGAACAAGACAATGGTGTTGTTGCCATAGATGAAAGAAGAAAAGAGAGTGTATGGGAAACAGCAGCTCTGTCATCACAAGACCAAGAAAACAAAGTTCCTCAAGGAGGAACAAATGAGAACAATGAACGTGATCGACAAAAAAACATAGTAAGAGGTAAAGTATCTCTTGCTCATGTTATTAATAAGGCGGAAGCTTGTTCTCAACAAGGAGGCTGGCCCAGACAAACGGCCATATCAATTGCAGAAAAGCTAGAGCAAGAGAATTTGTAAGTATGCCATGCTACAACCAATTACATTTCTTCAACTCTATTATACTATTTGACCCATTTAGTGTGAAATATTCTCTATGAATGGAGCTTGGAGCCTAGATCATGTAGTTTGCGTCCACACAATTGAAATGTGAAAAGTTCCAATTTTCAATCATTTAATATGATTAAATGTTAATCTATTTGCAGGAGATTGGAGTCTAGGTCGAGTTTGCTTTGTTGGAAAGCTTCAGGAAATACTAGATGGAAGGTAATGATCTGAGATCACACTAATTGAAAATTTTCAGTCCTAACATATATTTTTATATTTTCCCTTTTCCAAAAGAACCAGTGCTTGCATGGCATTTAACATACGTGGCTGATTTGCATATAGCGTGGAAAGATATTGGCAGTAATCAAGGTTATAAATGTCCTGCAAGCCTGGATAGCTTGAAACTTCTTGGCTTGTCCCTGTTAAACCGACCCTCTTTGAAGAGTTATTTTCTTTAGGAATCACCATGCATATGGTTGACTTACTGAAAATGATAGAATATATGCTTCCAAAAGATGAAAATGGGTAAATAGTAGCTTCAAGGGAGCACCAACTAGAAATAACGGTAGTTCTTAAAAGGATAATCTTCAGCAAGACTTGTTTGTGTAATACTGACTGAAGAGTTGTATATCATGGTACAGGATTCAAGTATTCTCCTTGCTGATGATCAAACAGTGATAAAATATATATCTGGATACTGTTGACTTGTAACCTTTTTGTTTGTGGTGATATTTTATGATGACTGACATGGTATCATTTCACCTCAGCTCTCAGCACTGAAGATCAGGACGCGAAGATCACGAGCTCTATCAAGGCTCGTTTTGTGTGGAAGGTGCATTCCAACGAAATCTCCAAGATAATACGTTGACGTGCGGGCCACCAGATTATACATGTAGCCAACTTAGCATCTATGATTTATTTCTCTGTAGTTGTAGCAATCTGTAGGAGTGTAGGTTATTCTGTATATGTTTAACATGTAGAAGAGTGAGAAATTCCATTAAGCCTATTCTTACCCATGGATTTTTTTTGGAAGTCAATAATGCTTGCTTGAGGTTCTTCATTTTGAAAGCATATGCTAATAAATCCATCCATTGGTTCCCTTTAAGTTCTGCAGAGCAACATTGCTGAACAGCTGAAGTGATGTTCAGAGTGGGGTCGCTGGGTGTCGTCGTCGTTGTTGAGGCAGGCGGAAGTAGGCCTGGGCTTGGGGCATGGGAGCAGCAGCTCCAAGGGCTGCACCGTGAAGAAGCACATGGAGCGGAACTGGGCCGACCCCCAGTGGTGGTTGTCACGTACTCTTCCGAGCACAACCGCTCCGTGAAGGTGCCAAGCCACAGCCGCCAGGTCCGTATCTGTACGTTGAAATTTCATGACAGCAACTTCACATCAGATTGACCAGAAGTCGGCTTTGAATGTTTTTTCTGCCAAAGAACAAGATGAAATAAACTAAAACTAACTATTCAACTGCCGAAGTCAAACATAAAGATAATGCAGATGAACGAAGCATAAGGAATTCACGAAATGTGGTATTCTGGTTGCATCTGGCAAGCATTGATAAGCTTGGTTTTTAGTTGCTTCGCCTGCAGCATCAAACTTATTAGTATTGCTTTTTCTTCTGAAACCACAACCACCCTATTGTCGTCCAAAATTGTGCAAAGCATATGAACGTACTTGCATTGCAAAGTTACAGAGCAGCGAAGTTGAATCGCAGGGCAATTCTCCTTTGGCACGCACGGCTTGGTAGCTGCATCACTTAGCCTGGAGCCTGGAGCTTCAGCTTCATATACTCACCTGGCTAACTCCATCATCAGTGCATGCATGGCTGCATGCCTCCGTGCCAAAGGAGAAGTGCCCTGTAATTCACACGCTGACAGATCGATCAATTATGCTCTTCCCGACTCAATGTTCTGAAGTCCGTCGATGAACACATCCGCGCCTTGACCTAGCTTATGTAGTGCTCGATTGGCCTCGGGATATGGATCTGTGACGGCATATGCTCCGAGGCTGATCGACTATTCTGGAGTAGCTGCCTTTCCTGCCGGTGGTCTCTCTCAGGTTTCCTTTGGAATGTGCTCCAGGAATGGTCCTCCTTGTCGCTCAGGTACAGTTGCCCTTTTGCTGGTGCAAGCAAAACAACGAATAGATTTTGTAGCACTGAGTACAGCATAAACAACATGTGGGATGCAATCATGCAATGCTACAGCATAATTAAGCACAAGTTTTTAGAGCAGAGTAGCACTGAGTACACACTGCTGCAGCAAAATATATATCAACTAAAATATGAATAGATTTTGTTCCTAGCTATCTAGATAGCTTTTTAAACTGAGCTGTTGCTGTTGTACTCACTGAGGCATTCCACATGGAGCAAGAGAATAACTGAGCTATGCTTTATGTTAGCCCTTCGCGAGCTACAAAGGCACAAACTCAGATCTTCTCATGGTTTGAGATGATACTGCTATAGGGTACATTCCATTGGATCTTCTCCATTCGAGCGAATGCAGCTGCGTAGCTTTTCCTGACAGACACAAAAGGCATAAAGGGGCAGACCTCTCCAGGCCCAGGACTGGCTAGCTTGCTGTATGTAGCTACCAGACTTCGTGTTGGGAGCAATAGTGAAAATGAAATTTGCTAACAAATTATCTTATCGTGAGGTCTGTTAAACTCTGGATACTCTTGCCATCGGTTCACGTAAACTCTGAATTGAGTTGTTCATATTTCTATCAAGCCTGGTACTGAAGCTTCACCTACTGAACCTTGTTCCCAAAGAAAAAAGGGTAAATTTACTGCTTTGTAGTGTTATCTGAACAACTTTTTTTTTGAAATGCACTCAGCAGTCTGAACAACCATTTCCCTTCATAACGCAGATCAAGCCGAGTAGCCAACCATTTACCGTTAATTAATAAAAAATAGTCTGCCTTTCTTTTTGCCACGAGAAATAGTCTGACTTAACGAAATACGTCAAATCATGCACTCCCTTTGTGTCAACTATCAATTTTTATTAAAGCATGTTTCTTTAAAATAAAAATAAGTATATGTTATAAAAATATATTTCATGATAAATCAAATAGTATCAATTTGATGTTGTAGATGTTGGTAATTGTTTTCTATGTTGTTAGTTAAATCTTAATATGTTTGATGGACGCAGACTCTAAACAACATGTAAAGTGAGAAGAAATCCTGCGAGGGTAAAAGCAAAAATAATGCTAATCTGACCTTGAGGATTGATCGGAGAAGATGCTACGATCGAACTCGTTCCCCCATCCTTTCAGCTGCTTTCTGCAGCATATGCTAGTGATCAGGCATATCCAAGAGTAGTACATCAAGAACACGGATCGGTGATCACCAATTGACCATTACCGCCAACCCATGCAGATCGATCAAACACACATGATAGACAGCGAACAGGACTCATCATTATGCAAACGCAACTGAAACGATTGACCGCGTGTAAAAAATATATTCAAGCCTGATATATCCTCAGATATCTTCTTCTTTTACAGAAAACACATATCTGCAGATATCTAGCTTGTGCTGCGGATAATGCCGATTCGATCTCTCCCCGGTGCACGCATGCGCTACGCGGCCGCGCGCGCACCCTATATATTCGCTGAGAAGACGAAACTAGAGTGGTGCGCTTATAGCCGGCCGGCACAATCCGGCAAGGCCAGACGTGGATTCCTGCGCGGGCGCGTGAGTACGACGAGGCCCATGCATTACTGGGCGGTTCTCCTTTGGCAGTGGCCTGATGAACAGCCAGCCACTGCCAAAGGAGACTTGCCCAGCAATGCAGCTTTGCGGCCGCAAGATCATGTAGTTTGCGTAGCTAGTTGCTTCCTTGCAGTTGTAATCCGCGTCGCCCACTTGACTGCATTATTTTCAGTTTGGAGTGCTTCCTCTGCAGATCTGGACAACCAAGGCGTGGGAAGAACTGGTATGCAGAGCATGCAGCACGCCGGCGGCCGGCCGACGGTGCGCTCGCGGTTGATATTGACAACTTGGACACAGTTGCATCCATGCCCAAATGTGCATGCACACAACTCATTACTCCGTAATTTTGTTATCGCATGTACCCGTACAGAATTAAGCGAGCGCACATGAAGGAGGCCCATTGACATGAGAGGTGGGATGAACTTCTAATCAATAACTTGTATAGATGATGTACTACGGCTATGAATTTTCGATATTTTTTTGGCACATACCTAATGCCACAAAATCATGCTTTAAAGTTAAAGGGTGTTTGCCCTTTCAAAATAGGCGCGTTAGAAGATAGACAAGATAAGAAAGGGCTTCATTTGGAAAGACAATGATGGAGAGTACCCATCCGGGGGCTACTCCCTTGTCAATTGGAACATGTGTATAGACTGAAAGGCATATGTGGTCTGCACATTCTTGATTTAGAGCTCTTTGGCAGGGCGCTTCACCTCAGACGGTCATGGCTACAGTGGACTGCCCATGAACGCCCTCGGGTAGGCTTCACCTTGCCCTGCGACAACATCAACATGGATATCTATAGGGCAGCCACAAAAATCACTGTGGAAGATAGGGCAAATACTAGTTTTTGGTTCGTCAGGTGTAAAGAGGGCGTGGCGTTGAAAGATTTGGTGCCTTCAAGTTTTATACTAGCTAAAAGGAAGTGACGGTTGGTTCATTAGGAGCTCTAGGAGAACATTTGGATGCGCTCTTTTCGCACAATCTCTACCACTGCCTAGATTTGAGATTATGTGCTATGCAAAATGTTCACCCGAAGCTTGGTATCCTGGACTCAATCATTTGGCTTTGGACCGACAGCAAGGAATACTCCACAGCCTCGGCTTATAAGTTCTAGTTCAGTGCCGCTTCTGCTCTATTCGTGGTGAGCAATGTTTGGCGCTCCCAAGGTGGAACTGAAGTAATGCAAGCTTGTTGCCTGGCTCCTCCTCCATAGAAATGCCCTCACTGTTGGCAGGCTAGTAGTGAGGGGGTGGCCCCATGAGCAAGTTTGCGGGCTTTGCTCCACGGAGATTGAAACAAACCAGCACCACACGTGATGATGTATTTTTCTAGAGGTCTATAGGGGCATTGTTGCAAATTGGCTCGTCATTACATCAAGCCCGTCGTCCCACTTTTCCCGCTTGATGACTGGTGGGACTCAAACATTAGGGATTTGGAGGGCTCCTAGTGGAAACTTCTCGGTAAAACTATTATGTGTGTATTGTGGAATGTGTGGAAGAAACGAAATCGACGTATCTTCTAAAATACCCCTATAAATGTGTTGGAGATCTCTTATCTGGCAAAGGGGCATATTGAGCAGAATAGATTATCTATAAGTTGCGAGCTGTAGTTTTGTTTTTCCTTTTGTGCCTTTTTATATAAACTTATTCTCCTGACTTAATAAAATTGGTAGAGCGCCGGCCTTTCTTTCAAAACAGGTTAAAGGGTGTACGTCCATGGCTTCATCCAGTGCTTAGCGGAAACTTAGCCCTTCTAATAAAGTTGAGAAGTCTTAGAAGAGTGCCACGTCATCTAATTTTTTGGGTCCTTCTCGACAAATGTGCATGCAATCTACCTTATCTAAGGAATAGATATACCTACTCCTAAGTATCCATCACACGTCATAAAATACTAGATTTTTCTAGGGTCTACGTTGTTCATGTCGTATAGAATTTTTCTTGGTAAAAAATTAAAACACCAAGGCTTCAGTATGCGTAACACATATACAAATTAACAACTTGGCGAAGTATATAAACCATCCACTTCATCATTAACGAAAAAGAGAGAGAGAAAATTGTAGTAAAGCGCGCGTATGGCACCAGTACATACGAAATACAATGATGCTACTTACCTTCATATGACAAAGGCACTATATAAATGTAGAAGCCCGACACGTTGAGCGAATAGTGCCTAAGAGCATCCACAGCAGGTTCCCAAAACGCTTCCCTATAGCTAAAAAATAGCTTTTTCCACGAAATCTCTCCCAGCAGGTTCCCTAAATGATTCCCTATCCCTGTTCGTTCCCTATCTCGCTTCTGAGAATCCTCATTTCTACCACACATCGTTCATTCCCCAAAACCCAACCGCAGCTCCGGAGACCTCCTCCCCGCCAGATCCCGCATCGCCCTCGCCGTTCCGCAGAGGCCGAACTCCCCCCTCCCCCCGTTGTGCTCTGCCTTCCTCCCCCCGTCGTCCCCGAGCAAGGAGCCGAGGCAGCGGAGGTTCGGCGGCCACTGCCCTAGGCAGCGGAGGGAACGGCAGAGGGCAATGGCCGGCAGGGTCCGTCAGTGGCGGAGCTTGGCGGGCAGCGAGCCTAGGGCGGGGCGGCGCTAAAGGAGGGGAGGAGAGGCGGACGCTGCGGGGGCGAGCTCGCCGGCCCGGGGAGGGGCTCAGGCGGCGGATGGATGCTGGGGCGGCGCGGGCGGAGCTCGGCCTGGAGGCGCCGGTGGCGCTGGTAGCAGAGGCGGCTCACCGGAGCTACTGAGGGAGGCCGGCGGCATGGCAAGGGAGACGCGGCACGGGGAGGTGGCGCGGTGGGGGAACGGCGGGGGAGCCGGAGCTCGGGAGGCCGGCGGGTAGGGGCGGTGGATCTGAGGGACAAAGGAATTTTGGGGGGGGGGAGAAGAAATAGCTGCTGCAGGTGGAGAAAAGGAGGTCTGCCGGCCAGCTACGTGGGGAAGAAAGGAAGGCCACTGTGGGGAAAATGGCAGTTCAAAATTAATGTGGTAGTTATAGGAAATCAATAAAATATAGGATTGTGGGATATAGGGAATGAGATTTAGGGAAGCTGTTGGAGTAAAAAGAGATATAGGGAATGGATTTTTTAGGAAAGCTCCCCATATGGAGATATAGGGAACGGGATATGGGGAAGCTGCTGCGGATGCTCTAAGTCATCCCCATTTAACGTGTATGTTTTAGGGGAATTTTTTATTCCTGCCACTCAAAATTTGTGCAATTGCCATCGCTTCTAACTTTTTTCGATTATTTTTTCTATTTAATTCTTAGATTTGTTATTGTTTTTCGCCATCTCCGTCAGTCAAAAGATACGTCGTCTCCATGGCCAATTACCCTAATTCCTTGCTTTTCTTATTTTGGCTTTAGACTAAAATGATGGACGGGGAAAGACCAACTTGACATGAGGCATGTGCCATCAAAAACCATCAAGACCAAGACCAAGACCAAGGTGCCATCAACAACCATGAAGACTAAATTGGTTGTCCTGAACCAGGCCGAACCAGCTTAGCTCAGGGGCATTTTGCCTATTTTGAGAAAAATATGTAACAAAGAGAAAGCAACGCAAAGGGACGAATAGTAACGAGAGTAGCACAAACAACACATCTAAGAATACAATGGCAAAAACGAAAAGAGTGAATATTGATGGAAACCAAAAGGGCACATATTTTGAGTAATGCCAGGAACAGTTCTTTCCCCTATCTTTTGTAGAAAGCATAAAGAGTCTGATCACCATACAACAACTGCTTATGCTCTGGTGCTCCATTCTCTGCTCCTACGCATAAGCTTGCAACTCTAGCTTGCTCCGTAGACACTATGATTCGACCTCCTTTCTTGTTATTTGGGAAGCATGTTTTAATGCGATCCCACTGTTCAATGGTGTGTATGTCATCAAGCACAATCAGGTAACTCTTTTCATCCAGATATCTCTTGAATTCATGAGCCAAATCATCTTCCTTCGTCATCTCCATCATCCTAACAACTTGGGCCCCAAGACTTGCCTTTTCTTCTTCCCCTGCCTCTTGAAGAGAATTAACGTAGAATTGTCGACTATGTTTTGCATGAATTCAGTCAAAATTGAAAGGACGCATCAACCCGATCCATGCTCGGCACTCGAACTTCTTCTGTATCTTGGTATCTTCGTAAGCCCTTTGATGATGGACATCTCCGCAAGATCACCGGTACATTGCCCCCACACTGCGATCACTCTAAGGTCGTTGTCCGTCTTGTTGATCAGTTGAACGAGATCCCATTTTGCTTTGTCCCGCTGCCGCCTTGCTTCGTCGGTGCCGGACATTGTTGTTGCACCGGCGATGGCAGACCGCCCATCGGCGGTGGCAGGCTTGGAGCCGGAGCCCTTGATGAGGTGGTAGCGCATGTTCCTCTGGCTGACATCCTCAACATTGGCTCTGAGCTCCTTCATTTGCTTGGCCACACGGTGTCGATCTAGCAGCGTGCGACGGATACGCCACCAAGACTGCTTCTCCAGACAGACAGCGAGATCCAAGAGGCAGTCCTCGACGTCGTAGGCCACGTCGCGGACTTGCTTCACCCAGAACTTGACCACCTTGTTGTCGTCTCCCTCGTCGTGCGCGGCCATGAGGAAAGCCTGCATCCATCATCTCGAGCTCTTTGGTGACGAAGACCTGATCACGCCGGACCCCGAGCTGCAAAGCCACCTCCTCCGCCAGGACGGATTTGGCGTAGCTAAGCGCTCCATCCAGCACGGACTTGCCAACACTCAGCGCCGTCGCCTCCATTAGTTGGCCGTTTGTGTGGGTTAATTGGTCGTGATCTGCTAATGCTGGGTGTTAGTAGCGGAGCTTAAGCAATAGTTGGTGGTTTCGAGTGGGTTGGAGTGGGAGTAATGCAGGTATAGAGGTCGCCTCGGCGGAGCAATGAAGCAGAGAGGACAGCTAGCTGGGATGGCTACAAAGAGAAATGGAATTAATGCCGGGAAGATGCCTTACCTGACGAACTTGCAAGGAGATAGCATCAAATGCTTTTAGTAAAGCATGAAATGCTCTCACTTTAGTAAAGACACGGCTAAGCCAAGCAAGGTTAGTTTTTTTTTAAGGTTAGGCCAGGAATATTTTGCTTTCGACCATAAGCTGTAGCGAGCAGCGAGTCCTCTCACTTTACTAAAGCCAAAGAGAGGTTCCCATCGGTAGCGGTTTTAGCTAATTGCATTTGCATTTGTCTCTTATGAATCTATCATAGTAGCATATATTAAAATGTGTGTGATCGTTAGGTTGGCAATATGATTTAGCCATTTGTGTTGACTTGGTAAATAAACATGCACGCATGCAATCTCCTTTCATGCCACGGCTAATCAAGCCTTGCGTGCCGCTCGGCTGTACTTGTTCCACGCCACGGCTGTACGCGCTTTGAATGCATGTTCATCCGTATATGCTTCCCCTCCCACATGTAATCTCTCTGCAAATGCCCAAAGGTAAATCATTTACATCACTTAGTACAATCTTATGAACCTGATAACCTTCTGATGAAACATGATACTGGACAATACTTTTCGGACTTGTCAATAATTTTAGGAAAAGAACAGTACCAGGTTATGAAATGCCCTCTAATTCTCAAAAAAGGTTTCAGCAATTCTAATGATGTCAATTTTTAATTCTCAGCATTTTTTCCCAAACAAAGAACAATACCTTGGTTGCACAAGTTCGAACTCTCACAATTCTTACCAAAAACATGAAAGTGTCAGCAAATGGTTTTGCCAATCCAGTATCTATTGATGAAAATGAAACATATCGCAGCACAGAATACATGGAAAATCACAACTAAGATTGCAATGCTTGATCATGTCACGAATTCACAAAAATTTGGACCTTATATACTTGTCCGTCAAAGAAATTACAAAGGGGATTTGCAATGTCCAATTCAGGACATGTTAATATTAGAAAATGCCTTCTTCATCGTAGCTAGATTTTCCTCCCAAGACGCCCATCTTCTTCAGTTGTTGAATTCCATGGAAACCTTGTCAGCACCGAAGCAAATTCAATACTCTAGGATTAAATCTAGAGAGAATATTGTCTGAGTTTATAAAATAGTAGCATTGCTAACTTGTGTACCAAAATCATGCTAACAAATTTGGATTTGGTGGACCAGAATAACCACGAAAGTGCCCTCAAATACAGTTTTGCTATCTAGAAATCCAATTTTGGACCAAAATCCAATGCTATGATGTACAGACATGCAAAAAGTTTTGTACAATTCATTCCTATGAAAATCGCAGCACCATAAAATGGACCAAATTTGTGAATCATTTCGTCAAAAATCAAGAGAGAGGAACGGCTCATATATGCATAAAACTACTGATTACTGTGATGATCATCTTGTTCTACAACATACTTAATAACTGAACTGAAAGGTAGCTGAATTCAATTTACCCTTATCGGAGCACTTACTCTGCCACATCATCAATGTGTTGTACAACATGTCAAAAGACTTAACATGGGAAACCCCAGAAACAGCTCAGTTAGGTTTCTACGTACCACAAAGTACAGAATGTACCTGAAAATGCTAATTCTTTGTCATGCTACTCTTATGTATCGGTACAACAAAAAATTCAATTGTGAAAATTTAATTCAACTCAACACTATGTGTAATTTAGCTTGATGCCAGGCAATTGTTTTTCATGGTACTATAGCTCTAATGATTTCCAAACCAACTAATGTTTATTTCTTTGGTAAAAGAAAGTGGTTTAATGCAATATTTGGGACATGACATGGTAAAATATAGTGAGTGAATCAACTCCAAAGAAAACTCAATATTTGGGACATGACATGGTAAAATACAAGAGTGAATCAATTCCAAAGACAACTCTGCTAACACATGACAAAGAAACACATTGAACTGAGTATGTCCAGCCTAATTAATGTTCACATGACAAATGGTGCTGACATATAACTCTCTCGCATTGGCTAATTCTCAGTTGTCTGAAATTTTTATAAATCTCAGTTACTTAAAATTACACATCGCTCAGCCTAAAATTACAATATTAAAAGTGTGTAACTTTAGTGAAAACTTAGTGCAATTTTCAGTCACCTAAAATTGCACACCACTTAGCCTAAAATAACAGTATTTAAAAGTGTGCAATTTTAGTAAAAATTTAGTGCAATTTTTAATATATATGTTATGTATGGAGTGAGGCGTGGATGAGATGGTTAGATGTTGATCCAAAGGTCTAAAAAGTGACTAAGATGTAAAAAAATTTCAGACAACTGATAAATAGACATTTCCTAACTATCCACAATACAGGATACAAAATGTAATCACAATAGGACCATCATGGTACACAAATCAAAGCTTCATTTGCCAGCTCTATGTTAAAGTTATGTATCGTGCTGATCGTTGTTTTTTACTGACAAGTTGAACGAGCAAGTACGAGTATTAGGAAGTCAAGAACACTATAGATGAATGAACAATCACAAATCCTACCTACAATATTTGAGCCCTTTGCAGTACAGATTAATAGAAATATGTACGAGCGGATCAACTCCAAATACAACACAACAAGATTG
Source organism: Stipa capillata (assembly GCA_019208055.1). Taxonomy (NCBI): domain Eukaryota; kingdom Viridiplantae; phylum Streptophyta; class Magnoliopsida; order Poales; family Poaceae; genus Stipa; species Stipa capillata. The sequence goes on from JAGXJF010004402.1 coordinate 203,028, forward strand.
GGGAATTAAAATAGGAGAACAAACATAACACAGCTCAGCTCTGGCCGACGGCGGCTGTGGAGGCTAGGGATGGAGGTGGCCCATTACGGATCTAGCTAGGGGAAGGCTATGCCGCCACCCCATGCCGCTGCCGTCTTCCACCTGCACAGCCGCCTGGAAGGGCTCCTCCAACGCCCCCACCATAGATCTGGATCTACACGGGGACTAACTTGCCTTTGGCGATAGTGAGCGCCGCGACGCCCCTGTCCACTGTTTCCTTAGGCTCGTGCCTCGTGTTGGCCAACGCACCTAGATTCGGTGGTCCATGGGCCCGGCAGCTAGGTGGCGGGGCCGACCAGATCCAGAGGTGGCCGAGGTCACCACATCGGCGGCCACTGTGGGAGGCGAGAGCTTGTGGCAGCGGTTGCTCCACGGCTACAGGCGGCGAGGGCTCGCCAGCTTCTCGCTGGCAACCGTGTTACTTGTTGAGAGAAAGGGCCTACAGGTGTACGAAGGGAAACATTATCTCCTAGTTATCACACCTATAGGGAAACATCACCTCCTAGTCATCACACCTGTAGGGAAACACCATCTCCCAGTCATCTGTTACGAACACATGGTTGATCTTGGTTAACGTTGGGGAGGCTTGTTCGCTTGACCAAGTGAAGGGACGCCCATTGAGACGCTTCTCTTTTAGTTGCGTGGTATTTAGGCTGGATCTAAATTTCCAAATTAGGCGTCTGTTTATGTTTTGGTTGTTTTTGTCAGCCGCTTTAGTGATCAGGTTGAAGTCGCCGAATACCACCTATTCATTTCTCATGGATGGTATGAGCCCCTTGATCTCCTGGATGAATGCCAGTTTCTCCTGGACACCCTAGGGGACATAGACCCCCGTTATGGACAAAGGGTGGCCGTTGGCCTGCTCTGACCATTGCCCTTTGTTCCTCCATATGGACTCGGAGACTCCGTCTAGACTCTTCAAATTTGAGACTTTTTGGCTCAAGATGCCGGGCTTTTTGGAGACAGTCACTCAAGCTTGGGGGAAAGAGATTGTTGCTCAAGATGCAGTACGAAGGCTCCATATCAAGTTGGCCAGCACCGCCAAGACCCTGTGCAAGTGGAACCATGGCCAAGTTGGGAATGTCAAAAGACAGATCGACATTGCAAAGGAGATAATCCTCCAACTAGACCTGGCCCAAGAGTCTAGGCCCCTCTCAATAGGGGAATGCGGCCTGCGCAAAAGTCTTAAATGCAAACTCTTGGGACTTCTTGCAATCTAGAAATCCAAGACGAGATAGCGTCGTCAACTAAAATGGATCAGAGAAGGGGATGCCAAGACCAAGCTCTTCCACATCAGAGCAAATGGACGGAGACAGAAAAACTTTATCCAAACGCTGCAACATGACTCAGGTACGGTAATCTCAAAGGAAGACAAGGAGCAGGTACTCTTCAACCACTTCATGGCTCAGCAAGGAACTCTGGAGCAAAGACTTTGCTGTCTCAATTGGGAGGCCCTGGGCTACCAGCCTTTCAACCTCCAATAGCTTGACTCACCCTTCAACGAGGCGGAGATAAGAGAAGCCGTCTTTTCCCTCCCCTCGGTCAAGGCCCCAGGCCCAGACGGGTTCATAGGAGCCTTCCTCGAAACCTGCTAGGAGACGATTAAGGCGGATGTGGTGGTGGCCATCCTCCACCTGGCAGACCTGCAGTGGGACCGTGCCTCGCTCATCAATGCCGCAAATATTATCCTCCTACCTAAAAGGGCAGATGCCACCAAGGTAGGTGACTACCGTCCTATAAGCTTGATCCACAACATCTGCAGGATTTTCTCCAAGACTCTCACAAACAGACTTGCGCCGTGCCTGGACCTGATCGTCTCCCAAAACCAGAGCGCTTTTATTAAACGCAGATGCATTCATGACAACTTCCTGCATGTCCAGAACCTCCCGCGGGAGCTGTATAGATCAAAGACGCCAAGTTTGTTCATGAAGCTAGATATCTCTAGAGCCTTCGACTCGGTTAGCTGGTCATATCTCTTAGAGATTCTTACACATCTGGGATTCGGGCCGCAATGGACGGATTGGATCTCTCTCTCCCTTGCCTCTTCTACCTCCCAGATCCTTCTCAACGGCACCCTGAGGCCTGCCTTCCAACACACGAAGGGCCTCCGGCAGGGCGACCCGCTGTCGACCATGCTCTTCATCATCGCCATCAACCCCCTCGTACACATCCTCCGCTTTGCTTCCTCCTAGGGCAAAATCAAGCCAATTGCCGCGGTTGTCCGGATCTCCCTTTATGTCGACAATACCAGCATCTTTGCAAACCCAGATAAGGAGGAGCTCCTTGCACTGCGCCACATCATCTCCTGCTTCAGACTGGCTAGCAGACTAAGAACAAACCTTCAAAAGACTGAGATATTCCCTATTAGATGAGATGAAATGAATATCCAAGACTTGTTGTCTGTCTTCCCAGCCTCGGTGGCCACCTTCCCCGGGAAGTACCTGGGCCTCCCTCTCCACTACCATAGGCTGCGCAAGGCTGACTTCCAACCCCTCATTGACAAGATTGCCTCTAGGCTACCGGCCTGGAAGGGCAAGAATCTAACAAGAGCTGGAAGGGTAACCCTTGCAAAACTGTGCTATCGGCCACGACGACCTACCACCTCTCGGCGCTCCATCTGCCAAAATTAGTCTGCAATAAGATTGACAAAATCTCGATTGGGTTCATCTGGAAAGGAGACGAGGGAGAGACGGCTAGTGGAGGACACTCCTTAGTCAAATGGAAGACAATATGCCAGCCAAAATATAGGGCGGTTCTCGGGATCCCGGATGTGGAGTGTTTCGGTCGGGCTCTGCACCTGCGTTGGCCTTGGCTACAATGGACCAATTCGAGGCAGCCATGGCCAGGCATAAAGCTTCCGTGCTATGCTTCCGATTGGGCTCTCTTTTGTGCCTCCATCGAGATTACAATGGGGGATGGGGGCAAGGACTTCATTCTGGTCGGACGCTTGGATTGGGGGCAAGCCTCTACGTGACCGTGCCCCCGGCCTACACCAGCTCACCAAACAGAAGAATCAGACTGTCCAAAAAGAGATAGAAAATGAGAACTAGATTACATCTGTGGCCAGGCTGAGCTTGCCAAGGCAACTGGCTGAATTCATAGATTTATGGAACCTAATCATCGCGATGCACCTAGACCCTGTTACGGCGGACTCCATTAGATGGAGATGGGAGAGCATTGTCACCTATTCAGCTTAATTGGCTTACGCGATCCAATTTCAAGGCTCCTTCTCTAGATTCAAGACAGAAAATGTGTGGAAGGCCCACGCGGAACCAAAATGCAAGCTCTTCTTGTGGCTGCTTCTCCACAACCGCATCCTCACGGTTGATAAATAGCAATAAGGGGATGGCCACACAACCCAACCTGCCATCTTTGCCTCCAGCCCTCGGAAACAATGCTCCATATGGCTATTCAATGCCCCTTCACCATCCAAGTCAACAAAACGATCGACTACTGGCTCACTATGGCTAGCACGGTGAGCATGAAGGGCTCCACTTCGGTTGATGACTGATGGGACAGATCTCTAGCAAACACCCCACGGTGTAACAAAGGGGAAAGAAGTAGCCACATCATCTACATGCTATGGAACGTATGGAAGGAGCGGAACAGAAGAATTTTCAACTCGACCAGAATGACCTACCGCGAGGTGGCCTCTTTAGCCCTGGAAGACATAAAACAACAAGCGAAAAGTGGGTCCAACTCTTGGGACTAATTGACATGCGGAAAGGGGGAGGGAAGCCCATCCCCCACCTGTTTTTTGGTTTCCTTGCCTTTGCAATTGTTTTTTGCTCTTTTAAGTCTCTATACATTTTACTATCCTGCTAATAGAAAAGGCAGTGCTCCTGTCATGTTTCCTCATACTTGTAGACAGAAAGAGATAGAGTGAGAGAGGAATAAATGTGCACAGAAGAAAAGATTTCCGTATTGCATATGTATGAGATGGTTTACGCGATATATAGTAGCTGGAACGTATGGCAACAAAAGATGAAATACAACACACATCTCAATGAAGGAATGACCGGTGGATAGGCTTGGCTACATAGCAGCCTGTTAAAAAATTCCTTCTGCTTGTTTGTTTGGTTGGGTCTTGCTTTCTTTCTGGTACATTTGGCGGTTCAAGGATAAGACCAACGAGTATTAAGGACTTAGGCCCATGTGGTATTATGATAATCTAGTTCACTTGAATTTTAGACTAGTTTGAAGATAACTATTGTCAGAGGTGTTAATCCGATCTGTTTTATCCGGATCCATATTCAGATGGCAGGGAATGTGGGAAGCAAAAATGCATTCATATTACAATTTCTTATCTATTTATATTTATCTTCGAGTTTGCATAAAAATATGATAACCAATATGGTTTGCACTTTTGCCATTCTAAATATTATTTTATCTGACTATTTGTATTCGATACGAAATACATATTTTATTGCAGCATGCCTAGTTGGGTTGACGAGTTTTCTCAGTTTAATACGATATGCCTAGCCGAGTTTGTCGACATCGTGAGCCATGCATGAGGGGGAATTCATTTGTCTTGTCGGTTCTTGGTAAGCTCTACGAGAATAAAAAGTCCAGATAAATGGAGTTTCTAGTAGTGAATATCTAATTTATCCGTGCACGATCTAACTCTAATAGAGAACACAACATATATACGAATATTTACTAATTAATTGGAGCCCCACGAAGCACCTACCTATTTCTTGAAGAAAATAGTTCAAAATTCTACATTTATCAAAAAAAAATATCAAGAAATTATCACGATAATCTAAAAGAATAAATACAAACAACCTTTCTTGATTTGTATGGCTTGGATCTAAAAAATATATGATTATGTATGTCTTACATGTTACGGATAGAACATACTGCCTGGGTTCTAAGTAAGTTTGTCCGTCATAAAAAAAGGAAGTCCTCCTGTGTTACGAATAAAACGCATGTGTATGGATTCGAGTGAAGTTCGTCCGTGAAATCTGATGCCGGATAGAACACATGTCTTAAGATACAACTTTTTGAATACTAATATACGAATCGATCTCAAATAGGAATATGACAAAGGAATACAAACTTGATATAAGGAAATAGAAACATGGTGAAACAGTGCTTACAGAATCTGTAGTAACACAATTGGAAAGCATACAAACAATTGTAACACGATCAGAAAAGTATACACACAAGTAAACTTTCTAATTAGGAACTAACGAAAAGAATATAATTCATTTTGCCTTTAGGGTAACTAAGAAAAACTATTACATGCTCAAAAGCATGTTCCTGAGTTTTTCTTATATTTCAGTTCCTATAAATTTTCACACATAATAAATGTCTTAAATTATTTTTACTATTTATCTGTTTTAAAAAATTGCTAACCCAGGCGGCGGCGGCGAACAAGGTGTGGGAAGTCCGGCCTAGCGGGATGCTCGTGAAGAAGTGGAGCCTGGATTCTGAGCCGCCTCCTGGCGGCGCCTCCCACGAGATCTACATCAACTCCCAGGCGTCCTTCGGCAAGCTCAGGAAGTTGATGTCAGAGAAGACGGTGCTGCACCCCAATGACCAGAATGTAATGTACAAGGAGAAGGAGAGGGACTCCAAGGCCTTGTTGGACATGGCTGGCGCCAAAGGACAGCTCTAGAATGTGCTGCTCTGCGCTGGCCAAGTGCCTTATCGAGGAGCGCCGCAACAGCAAGGCCCATCGCGCTGCCAAGTCCATCTCTAGCATCATCCTCGATGTTAACAAGCTCGCATCCAAGGTATACCACCTTTAGCAGTTTAGCTCGCGTCCATGCCGTATCAGCTTCCATGGTCGACATTTCTGGACTCGCTTTTATTTGTTGTGGGAGGATGATTTGACTTGGCCAGCGTGGCGGTTGGTGCGTGGCAGGTCTTAGCGCTTGAGACAATCGTGAGAAGGGCAAGAAGTTCGTCGAGGCCGACGTGGTCACTATCGCCGAGGCTTTGATGAGCGAGCTGGTCAAGCTGGACTCCGTCACCCGTCGCCGAGGTGAATGGGGATGTGGGGTTGGAGATTAGGAAAGCTGAATAGGCTAGGGAGATAGTAGAGGCGAAAATATCGAGTGGAAGCCTCAGGCTCTTTAATTTCATGCCCAAAACCGCTGACCAAATTAAGAAAAGAGTGAGGCACACAACGGAGGAATCTGAGGAATCTGCCTCCATTGAGTTGACACATTAATTCACTATGCCATTTACACACGAAACCGCAGCATGTAGAATGAAGCAATTAGCACCTGTAGCCGTGCACAACCAAAAGACAATAACATATCCTAGAACAAAGCCACACATCGATCAATAAAACCAACACCAACGAACGAAGAAACGCAAAAGCGAGATGATCTCAACATACATGATGTTGGAAGGTGGTCATAACTCACAACTCATGATGGCACGCCATTTTTCTCTAAACATACGTACATGAGAGACACTTTGATTTTCGTGACTTATTCTTTGCTCATGCAACAATCTCATACAATTATAAAGCAAATGGGTTACTCACGTCGCTCGACTTTGCTACCAGGACTCACAGAAACCGCTCCATCCCACGTCCTGGAATCATGGCTCAACCTACTCAACTTAGGTATAGCTTAACTGCACCTACATGCAACAACTCAAAACACACGTGCACACGTCCATCCCCATTTGCGGCTCACCTCCTTGATCGCATGGATGATGCGTTGCTTTAGTTGATGGGCAAGGGCTCACCGTTCCACTCCCTGAGGCAGTCGAGCATAGGGTCGATGAGCTTGCCTTGGCTGATGCCTAGGAACACCTTGTTGCACTCCTCGTGGTGTTGACTTGAGCTTCTCACTGGTGAGGAACACACAGCCGAGCTCCTCATGGACGAAATGGTACAGAGGGAACGACTTGCTCTCCTTGATCAGGTTGGGGATCGGCTTGGTGTTGTTCTCCATGGCCACGCGTGCGGCCTCGACCTCCCTGGGCAACGCTGACCCTAACTCCTCCTTGAACTTGCTGACCTTGGACAGCACCTCGACGTCGCTACTAGTGAGCATGTGGTCGAGGAGCACACTGTGCAGTTTCTATGTCAGGGGGTAGTTGGCACTACACGGGTTTTCTGCATATTTGAACACGGCCACGCAGTCAATGGTGGTTGTTGGGAAAGCTCGAGGTGGCCCTTAGTACCCACACTATGAGGACCTACGCACACTCGCTACACCAACTGACCACACTTATGCAAGAGGGATAACTCAACTCTTTATTCACTAAACAACTTTGATACAACATTCTTCTTAGTGGCTACCCTACCACTCCACTATGACCTTTTCATGGCCATCCCTAGGACTCTCATACTTGGTAGCTCTTCTAGGTTGGTTACATGAGGGGAGGGGTGGTATCTCTATTTATAGGATTACATGATCATTGGATTGGTGCCACGTAGCACAATCCAATCCCTACAACAAAATTCTAGAAAACTCTATACCTATAGGTGGTGTAACCTTTCGCTCAATACTCAAATCTACACAAATATCATATCTCTAGATTTCACTACAACATTACCCAAGTACTAGATATTTTCTTTACCTCATAACTATTTTAGATACTACACTAAAATATATTGCTCTAAATTTTTTTCCAATTCTAGAGTTCTCCTCTAAAATATCTCAAGTATGCTTATCCTTGATTTATTCTAGGACCTTCTTAAATATCTTTATCACTCCAAAGTCTTCTAGCGTGTTCTCCGAGAACATCAAAATCCTCGTGAAGAAGTGTATGGCGTAGGTAATTGCCAAGAAGGATGACATCTTTAGCAGTAAGGAGAAGACTTTTGAGTGATAAAGATATTTAAGAAGGCTCTGGAATAAATTACAGATATGCATAGTGCATATATTTTAGAGGAGAACTCTATAATTGGAGAAAATTCTAGAGCAAGATATTTTAGGTGTAGTATCTAGAATAGTTATGAGATTAAAAAAATTTAGTACTTGATAATATTGTAGAGAACTCTAGAGATAAGATATTTGTAGGGAGTTTTTCTAGAGTTGTGTTGTAGGGCTTTGATTGTGCCACATGGCACCAATCTAATGATCATGTAATCATATATGGGTGCCACCCCTCCCCTCATGTAACCAATCTAGAAGAGCTACCAAGTATGAGAGTCTTAGAGATGGCCATGGAAAGCCATAGTGGAGTTGTAGGGTAGCCACTAAGAAGAATGTTGTATCAAAATTGTATTAGTGAATAAAGAATTGAGTTACCCCTTTTGTGTAAGTGTGGTTAGTTGGTGTAGGGAGTGTGCGTAGGTCCTCATAGTGTGGGTAGTAAGAGCTATCTCGAGCTTTCCCAACAACAGTCATTGACCACGTGGCCATGTTCAAATACGCGAACGACTCGTGCAGCACCAACTATCCCCTAATGCAGAAGCTGCATAGCATGCTCCTCGACCATGCATTCACCAGCAATGACATTAAGATGCTGCCCAAGGTCAGCAAGTTCGAGGAGGAGCTAGGGTCGGAATAGCCCTGGAGGAGGATGTTGATGCACACCAACATGGCTGCACGTGTGACCTCCGATGGCAGCGTGTAGCCGTCACTACTGGTGCCGAAGATTCCTGCAATGAGATGCCTGGAGGGAAGGCAACAACGGGCACATCGCTTGTGCTCCCCACTAACTGGTAGGCACACGAATAGATGCTAATCAACGTGATCGAGATGCATGAAAAATAAAACTTTAGGGGGTTAGTTACTTGACGAGCTCAACTCGGAGGGTGAGGCCGTCCTTGGTGCGGCAGTGGGAGGTGCCGCCAAAGCCCACGATCTGGACAATAGGCTCGTAGAAGTGCGCGACCATACGCTTGACCTCGTCGAGGTGGCTGTCAGTGAGCTCGGCCACCGCCGTGCCCCAGTTGAGCGGGTCCTTCTCAATGATGAGTCCATTGCCTGCCATTGCTCCCTGGTGATGGTTGTTGATAGGTTAAGAGGAGGACTAGGAGATAATGATGAGCTCTGCTTGGAAGGAAATTGAAGTGGAGGGAGACGCTTAAATAGTGGTGGGATGGTGACGATGTGTGCACTGGTGCGGGACAGGTTCAAGTGGCCCTTTCTATAGCTACAAGGGTTCGACGGGCGAACTCAAGCATGGCATCAACGTCGGCTTGGGCGGGTTCAAGAGGCCATTCCTGTTGTCAACACCAGTGAAGCACATTGGTACGCTACCGCGTGATCAGATGGCTCGATGAAGCCGAACGAGTTCAGTCATGGTTTTGGGGACGACTGTGAGACGGCAGAGATTATTATTACTATTAATTTTAAGATATTTTGTGATAATTATCTAGCTACATATTTAAAGCTTCATAAGCAAAGCCCCCGGCGATAGTAGAGATAATCTCTAGCTTTACTACACTCTAATCTAATTAGCTTAATAAATTGGGAAGTTGTATTCAACCTAACGAGTGGTGTGCTAATAATAGTTGGACATGAGCTATGTATATTTGCAAATGCTTAACTTAACTTTTGAGGATCTCATAAGTGGTGGTTTCAATTGCATCCGCATGGTATGTGAATTATAACCTCTGAGTTATCATGATTAAGCATGAAGTTCCTTACGAGCTATTCTTGCTCGAGGACGAGCAAAGGTCTAAGCATAGAGGGCTTGATGAATTCAAAGTGACTTGTCATTTGCTCATATTTAATCCTGACTTACCCCATTAATTGTTGCAGACTCCAGCCTGGTCGGAGTCGAAGGAGGAGGAGAGGGAGGCAGTTGGGTTTTCTCACCGATCTATGCTTCCATTTTAACGCATTCCTCTGTCAACACTAATTCATCTGCTTTAACTAAGGTCCTCTTTACATCTGGGCCCTCACATGTATTCATGTTTGGTAAATTCCTTACTTTTATCTTACGAATATTTGGGTTTGTGGTGATGGTCTGTGTCACACCCTAATTTTCAAAAATCTGCATGCAGCATAACTTCACATATAGTTAGGCATTCCCAACCATGCATGGACCCCTTATACACGAACACACCACACACGCACTGTATGCGGGAATAAACTCTAACGCAAGAACATCTATTAACTCAGCATATACACCATATACACCAACGAGCCAACCCTAACGGCACCCCGCCAACAAGTAGTCTCGAGCCAAGTTAAGTGGATTCTCGAGAATTCCCATATTTCCTTCCCACCTTACCACACCCCGGAACCCTAATTCTATACCCTGGTCCCTTTTTCCCTATTAAATCCCATTTCCAACCGAAACCCTAATCGCGAAATCTATCGCCCTTCGGCCTTTCAAAAAATTCTAGGAAAAATTGTGACAACCTAATATCATCTACAACCCAGATAGAACATAATAAGAGGAGGTCCAATTCAAAAATATTTAAATATAAAAATTATTAACCTTAGGGCAGAAATGCACATTGAACTACAAACCATAGAAATAAATCTCAGTAAATTCTGATAAAATCCTACAATGATCCTCACATACCCAGAAACATGAATATGCAAAAACATGAACACATCCTGTTCAAAAATTTGCAACCATCAACATCGAACACCTTGGCCCTAATATTTTCCTCGCATGAAACCACGATGAAACCTTACCTAAAAATTTGCCAAATATTCATGGGGGCCCTCCTCTGATTCCTCAATGTACCTAACCTCATAAACCCCAATGGCAGCACCCCATTTCGTCTCTTCCCGTTGAAACCTAGCTCCTGGCATACCATGGCACTCAAGTGCTACATGCGAACTCTGTTCCTTTCGGTGCCTAACTTCTCTGCTCCCTTGAACACGTAACCTAGGACCGCTGTGACATGTCGAGTTTGCTTCTTATTCGACGCTCTTCCAACGTGTAGTTGACGGAGTGAGGTACGTGCGCCAGGAGGATCCGGAATCACCCCCACGTCAGGAACAGGAACAAGAACTACCAGGCAAGCATTCCCACTTTGATTATGTTGAATCCTATATGTGTGAAAACTTAATTATTTTATTTGCGAACTCTGCATGCTATGTGATTATCAACGATATTTTATATGGACCTAGCTACACCCTGTAGTTGCATATGACTCAGGTCCGATACCTAAATCCTCGTAGCCCTAGTACTATTTGCTGCACATCGCACGTCCAGCAATGTAGTTAGGAATATAGGCAGTAGCCATGCTTAGACCTGCTATAGTGAAAAACCTAATTTTGCTCGGTTTATACAAACCCTTTTGGGCATGGGATTAAAACCCTCGGAATGGTTAATGCCTTCCCAGGTGACTGTTTGAAAATGTGTTGTTGCCAAAAACCCGAACAAAAATGGAGGATGATTTTGATTCGGGTAAGAATTGTAAGGGCAGCTCAGGGGATGTAAAAGTAGCAAATGGTAGCATGGTTGTGGAGGACAAATATGGAGTCTTGCTCAAATCAACCAAGGACCAAGCCTAAGTGCCGCTAAACCAGTTCCCCACCGTACGTCCACATGGCCTTTATGGGAAGGACTTGGCTTAATATCCCGTCTAGTACTAGAGCCTGGATCCGTGGGAAGTAGGAAGAGGGTGCTAGGTAGATTGGCATCCCTAGAGGACCTCCACGTGATTATGTGGGTAGAGACTTGACCTCCACGTGAATACGTGGGTAGAGGCTTAACCTCCACGTAAATCCGTGGGTAGAGGTTCGACACAAAGATAAGTCCACCTCGGGTTGTGCGGTCGGGCATCACCGAGCACAAGCGAGGACTGGGTAGATCTTATCTAGCGGGTCCAGCCCTGGTACAAAAATGGGTGAAAAGTCTTGTTGTAATAACCCTGCCGGTACACCTCGAGAAGTGTATTCGTTAGCGCTCTGCAACAAGAGGGACTTACATCTTGTGGGTAAAGCCGTACAACCTTTGCAGAGTGTTAAAAACTACTCGAATAGCCGCGTCCTCGGTTATGGACATGAACTGACAAGGCCACACATTGGTTAGACTGAGTTTTATTTGCAAAAATATAGGAAAGGGACTAAGGATGTGGGCATGATGTGTCCACAGGGTGCAATTTACGCTACAAGGCTGGTAGCCAGGAATTGCAGAAGAGCGGGGCTCGCCGTACTATCAGGGGTAGTGCGGGCTGGAGCCATGAACACTAGGTGGTGATAGGCAGAGCTATCAGCCTGAGACGAGAAAAGGAGATAGTGGAGTCTACCTCATGTGATGATGTGTTCTTTTGAAGTATCATAAATTTCAAAACTGCTTTGGGATCTACTATTCCTATATTTAAATCGAAAGCTTACATTTTCACACAATTAGCAACTTAGAACAGAGCTGCTCCTTTGAATCACCCCCTCCCGGCATGAAATATTACCATATTATTTCTCCTGTGGGAATTGCTTGTGATTACATTCAAAGTACTCACCTGACTTGTTGATATGGCCAGATGAAGAGGAGTATCTCTCCGACGACGATGACAGTGACTTCGAGGGTTAGGGCGTTACCCTAGTCAGTTGCCTGTGGTTCGGCATATTGATGGGCGAACTACCACGTATTTCATTTCCGCTACTATTTCAATTCGGCCAATAGGCCCGGTTTGTATGAATTAAGATCATAAAAGCTATTTGTATAATAAAGAACTCGGTATTGTATGATGTTGTTAACAAGTACTTATGTGTACTAGCCACTGATCATGGAACTAGTACGATTAAACACAAGGGTTTATCCGGCCTTAAAATCGGGTACACCACAGTCCGTCCATGTCATCTACTTTTTACCAAAGGTAATTTTTTGACTAGTGTAGCTATCTCTATAATTTCCACCATCTTGTTTTAAGGTTTGCAAAATAGGTCATATGACTATTTTTACGATTTTACTACTTGTAAGTTGTCTTGTTTTTTCTAACCCAAAGTCAAATTTTGTGGTCATGGATTTGGATGCAGACCGATATGCCACTAATTAGATTTATTTTTATTATTTTCGTAATAACATGTGGGCATTCAACTAGGGTGTGTTTGGTTGCTTGTACCATTTTGACAACTAGGTATGCGTGAACCAGACCCTAGGGAGCCAAGTAGCATGACGCAACCTCCAACTAAAGCTCGGGTGGTTCAGGCCTCTAAGAGATGGTGTTTGGTTGTATGTAAGATTCTATAAGTAAAGAGGAAGATGCAGCCTAGCCAACTGGTAAGAGTGAATCTTGTAGCTGCTTAGCCTGGCCATAGAGAAACGGTTATTTTTTACGTCCGAGACCTAGAGAAGGGTACCTTAAGCACCGTGTTATCATGCTCTAGAGAGACGTGTAGCCAACCAAAGTACCATAAAGGCATACCTACCAGGTCTGGCCGAGCTCCATGCAGGATACTATACATGTCAGTAGCGTTTTCTAAAATGGGATTTGTTCAGACGAAACTTTGAAAGGTGAGAGACGCAAAGCTGTCTGGTTTGAAGCCGATCTGGAGCCATCATCGACACTGAGCCGAGACACGACGGGCCGACGGGGAACGACTGTTTCGTTCTCAGGATGTTCGGCGTTCGGTTTTCTATACGAAGCCAGTAAGGGCGTCACCTCATCGAGGATGACAATTGCGTGAAGCCATGTGAGATCTCTCGGTCGCTCGCCCCACGATGGCGACGCCGTCGTTGTTTGTTCCCCGGTTGTTCGGCACTGGCCTTGGCACCGACGTGGGTGCGGCAACAAGGACACAACGCCACTGCGCGCCGTGTGCGGCATGCGCCGTTCCGCAGCCCCCAGTTCCACGGTGCCTCGGCGAAGCTCTTGCGCACGTAGGCAGTGTCTGGTCTGCCCCCTTCGACTGCATCCTTGATGACAGGAACAGCTTCTCTCCCAGCATCCTTAAAAACAAAACAAACAAATAAACACGCGCACGCCCACGCGCACACGCACGGACGGAAAGAACAGCTCCTAGCAAAGTTGAGTCAAAGGTCAACAGAATACAACTCTCGCGTGTATTATATATCTGGAGGACATCTGTGGCTCTCTGCTTCTACAAAACGGACATTAAGTTCAGTCCTTCAGTGTAGATACTCAGCAGTCTCTTTGTTCCATGGTAGTTGGTAGATACGAGGGGTCTCCAAGGGTCCTGAAATTCAAAAAGCAACGGCAACGACTTTAGTTTGTTCAACACTCTCTATTTCACAATATCTATCATGTGAGCATATATAGAAATCAAGAATATTAAATAATAACTGATGAAATCGAACATATTTGCTACTATTAGATAATCATGCTACTGATCTATTATCGAGAACAAGTATGATCAAATTTCATCAAATATTTCTTATATTTTGTACATCTAGGTATGCGCGCATGACATTGTGAAAGATATAGTAATTCAAAAATAAGATCACATTTACGTACAGGTATGTGACATACATACCTTGGCTTAACCACGTAGAGAACAACGAAGCCCATAGCAAGAAAGAGGCACAGGCCACCGATAGCCACGTACGCGACGCCAATGAAGTTGTTCTTGCCACCGATCCAAGACGCAGTAGAAAGAACCCACGCTTTCATCCCCCCAAAACTGTATGTGTTGTAGTTGTTCTGTATAACCACTCTTATCTCATCGCTTGCCATGATGTCCGTCTCAATCCTGCATAGAGTTTCCTGAATGTTGGGAGGGCAGCAGTTCTCATCCACACAATGAGATCCTCTTGCTCACTTAGCTGAAAAAATGCAGGCCAGGTCCAGGAAAAAATAGACGCGTCAGAAATTCAGAGTAGCAGCATCAGAAATCTTTCGAGAAAACAACAGCATCAGAAATTCAGAGTGGCAGTCTGGTGTGATAAACATGACTGTGCTGCAGGACAGAGGAAACTATGTATTGTGGCGCTTACCGGTAATTTCTCGTTTAGGTTACTACCACCAATGAGCCCCCCTTTCTGGAAATTACTGGGGTAAACATCACTGCCAAACTTACTGTTCTTGTCACTTTCCCAGGCTATGTTCTTCTTGTTCACCTGAATTGCCTTCTTATTGACAGAAAATGTGTATGTGTCGTTGAACAAGCTCCAGGCAATGAGGCCACATGGAACAATCAGAGAACCATCTGCAGTGAGTGTGCTTCAGGATCACAGTTTTTTTATCAAACTCGCAGGATCCTTGTAATCCTTCAAACGCAATTGGGTATCACTTCGGCTCTTGATATACCTAGGATTACACGGTGTTGAATCCAATCCAACAATGGTCTACCTGAGATCGAAACTAAAGCATTTTTGACATGTTGTATACAAAATCAAAGTCTAGGATATACCGTCGGTGGTTCTGATAGAAGTTGTCAAGCTGGTAGTAAATATGTATGGGGCCTTTCATACGCTTCGGCACCTGAAAGATGGTATGGTATCATCTGTAGTATGATTTACCGGATATTCAATGGTTGCAAGCTAAGTTTCTTCCACACAAAAAAGAATGCAAGCTACACAATGAGATCATAACCGAGAAATAAGTTCGGCCATCATGTGTAATCAGCTAACTACAAACACATTCCCTATACTCACCGTAATCGTTCTGGTGCACGCCTTGTCGATCTTGGAGTCCTGAATGAACCCTACCTTGTCGCTCGCGGGCACGCACTCCGCATCGTATCGATCCACCAACTCAACAATCTACATTGCAAAAATGGCAGATCAGGAAACAATACAAGTGTATTGCATATGGTTTCTCGAAGAAAAATGCATTGCAATAGGCAGTGATCAGGAATGCTGAACTCGTCTGCATTTTACCTCCTGTGATGCTGACAGCGAAGCGAATCCTATCGGGACAAAGACGATGCCGATGAGCGAGAAGGCGCCGATAACCTATTGAAGGTGCCATGTTAAATTCAGGTTGAGAAACTCTAGCCCTTCATGTTTGGAATCAAGGTACTTGGTACAGGATGAAAGAACAATTGATGGAGTAAATCGATCATACAATTCCAGGAGTTAACAGTGGCTTGCATGCTGGAAGCTCCTGCTGCGTAAACTTAGAATCTGCACAAAGGAAGAAAGGGCATCGAATTGCAGGAACATGCATCAAAATTGCAGTTTGATGCCTCAGATGTTAAGAGCGGAACTAGTTCCGAACTTTTTAAACAACAACATATATCGCAGGCACACACGGAAAATAAATTAAACGATCTAAAGCCTAAAAAGAATTATGACGTCAAATGATCAAACAATAAAATATGTAAATGGAATAAGAAAAGAGGCAAGGATACGGCACAAACACTTGGGCTTCTTGGACCGCCGCGAGGCCTCGCTATCCGATCCTGACACACTCATCTACAGAAGCAAGGTGGCGATCGAAACTTAATCGATTTCAACGACACATTGGCTCCAAACCAGATACATTTTTACCAGCCTCCGGAACAAGAACCGAGAGATTAAACAGTTACCGGATCGCAGCCAGAGTGATGCGCACGCACGCACGATCGATCGTGATCTGGATGAAGTCTAGGTCGATCTCCCGGCCCGTAGGAGAGGGTTCGTGGTCTCCGGTTGGTTGCGAGGTGGCGGGGATTGTTACGTCGGATCCGTTTCTATCGTGGGTCCCCGAATGGCCGGCTAGCCTGCAGGGGGCACAGCACGCACTAAACTGCAGGGCGGACCAGAGCACGACACTTGTCTCTCTTAAGCCCACACTCTAAAATAACAAGTCCTATTTCCTTTAATTACACTTATCTAACATACTCCTGGACAGGTCAAACTAAAATGGTCAAGAATTTCCTGGAGAATGGAGACAAATGGAATTAACACCTCGTGTGGCTCCCAGGAATTCAATTTGAAGAATTCATTTGAATTCAAATACCATTTCAAATAGAATTGAAATTGGTAGAAATTTAATTCCACCTCCAATTTTTGTGTTTGGCAGCCATTTGGAATTGTGAAACGATTAGACTACACCTAATTCCATCCCCTATCGCATCCGCAACCTCCCCCACCCCGGCAACCCGACAAAGCAGAGAAGAGCGAGCAGGGAGGGAGATCAGCGAGGAGGGAGGAGGGGGGGCGTAACTCAAGGGCGGAGGCGGACAAGGCGATGCGGACGCGGAGGACGCGGAGGCGGACGTAGACGACGCAAGGGGGAGGCAGATAGGGCGATGCGGACACGGAGGCGGACGCAGATGGCGCGGGGGCAGATATCCTGATGGTGAGGAGGGATGGGGGTGACGGACGCAACCGGATCCAGCGGGTCGATGACGATCACGGCAAAGGCGGATCCAGTGGAGGCGACCTGCGGCAAGGGTGGTTGTTAGGAAGTGGAAGGGGGAGGAGAGGCAGAGGAGAGTAGAGGAAGAGAGGAGGCCTTCCCTGGAGGAGGAGATGTCAACCCCGGTCGCCGGCGGCGAGCAAGGAGAGGCCGCTCGTCATCATCGGTGTGCGAGAAGTCGGGGTGAGAGAGGCCGCGTGATTCCGCTGAAATGACATGTTCTAGCAAAGAATCGGACTTAGCGGTGCACCTGCTTGATGGAATTGGGAAGGGGGGGTGGAATTACCAATTCTAATTCCGATGACAGCCAAACGCCCAGATCTATGGAATTGAATTCCAATTCTGCAATTCCACCAGCGATACCTGGGAGCCAAACAAGGTCTAAGGAAGATAGGATTTGTTATCTTAGAGTGTGGGCCTAGGGAGAGACAAGTGTCATGCTCTGGTTCGCCCTGCAGTTTAGTGCGTAAGGTGCCCCCTGCAGGTGAGCTGGACTCCCTATACTCCCCGTAAGCTGCCACGTCAAACGAAAAAATCTCCACCGTCTACCGAGCTTTGCACGAGTGCACGGAGGAAGCACACCTGACTCACGTCCTACATTCTTGCATGTCATTTTTGGGCTGAGCACTGATGTGCGTCTTCCTTTTAAGTGTATATAGTCTGATTGAATTAGTATATACCGTTCCTCGGATCGAGTTACGATTATGCTTCCGCTGGATTGCAAAGGCTACATTCTAAAACACGCATTGTCCTACCGAATACGTGCACGCATAAAATCTAATTAAATAAGTTGAACCGCGGCAATCCTAGGATTGAGAAATGTATAGTCCCAGACAAGTTTTCAATCGCCAAAACGGAAAAACCCTAGCCACCCTAGTAGCCGCTGATGGGTGAGGCCACCACTGTTCTCAGTTTCTTCCGTTGACGTCTTGTCAGTTTTCCTTGCCTCCACCAGCTGATCCGGTGCTGAGAGGTAGGAAAACTCCGGATCAACGTTTAGCGTGTAAATTATATTTCTTCTATGTTAGATTTATATGTTTTTATTAGCGGCAGACCGACAATGAAGACGACACTATATGAACTAATGGTCTTCCGGCTCCATCCCTATCATCCTGGCGTGGTTGTCGCGGCGACGGCTGGGAGCTAGTGGTGCTTTTGTCCCGTGGATCAACGACTTTTGATCTGGTAGATTGTCGTCCAGCGTCTCAGTCTATCTTAACGGAGGTAGTGCCGAATTTGTTTTGGTTTCTTGTTCTCGTGTTTTCGTCCTTTCGTACTATTTGTGTTCTTTCGCGGTGGTTTGACAACTTGACTTGTGAGGAGTGTGTCCCCGGCCACAATACATTTAGCAGTTTTACGTTCTTATCTATTGGGTGGGCGGCTCATACAACTTTTTAAAACCTTTCATGTTAGTTTAGCTTGAGTATGTTTAGTCCTCTTCTTTTTCTTTATCACGGAGAGTCTCATCCGCCCCTTGTGTACAGCTGTGGAGATCCCACGCGTTCCCGGGCCGATTGTAGGTGCCCTGGAAGTTGTTCACGAAGAGGGTCTCGAGGTCTTTCCACGTATGGATGCACCCCGGAGGTAAGCTGGTCAACCAGGCTCGCGCCGAGTCGGCCAGGAAGAGCGGCAAGTAGTGGATCGCGACGTAGTCGTCCCCACCGTTGGTTCTGCACGCTGTGTGGTAGTCGGACAGCCAGATGTCCGGCCGAGTCTCTCCCGTGTACTTGTCGATGCCGGTGACCCGGAATCGCGGCGGGAAGATGACGCTGCGGATACGAGGGCCGAATGCTTTCGGACCCGAGTAACCCATGTCGGAGGAAGTCAGAGGAGAACGCTCCCGGCTGGTGGCGCCGCTACCATTGTGGTGGTTGCCACGATCTTCTCTCCTGGAACCATGATGAGTGCTTCTCTCAGCATCTGCTTGGCTCCTTGGTCCGAGTCGATCACGGGCCGGTATAGCTTGGCGAGCGTTTTTGCCCGCGTCCTGGCGGGCGCGGGTTCTCGCATCTATGGTGCCTCGGGCGTCTCGGTCGGGTCCGAGTCGCCCGTGGACGTTGCCGGCCGGCTGATGTCGGCCGGGGCTTGCTCGCTGGCTATCCATGCGTGACGGACTCTTTTGAGGCGTAGAGCGCCGACTCCTTGCACCTGCGGAGGAGCCGGGGTGGTCTTCGAAAACTTCAGCGTGCTGGAGGGCGGTCTCTTCCAGCAGGACGCGGAGCCGTCGAAGTTCGTCATATCCCGGGTTGCCCTTGGGGATATCAATGGCACGGGCCGCCACTGTGGCCGCGACGATATTGTGACTCGGGAGAGGAAATATAGGGACTCCTTCCCTTTCACGCATGCGGAGCTCGTTGTGAACCTGGCGTCCACGAGCCCTCATGTCATCATTGCGTCGCTGGTCGTCACGCTGGCGGACGAGCCGGGTCTGCTGCTCGATCAACTCTTCCTCCTTTGCAAGGAGTCGGAGCCGAGTGGCCTCGAGCTCGGCCGGCGTTTGTTGCTCGATGGGAACTTCTTGGCCGTCACCGCCATCTAGCGAGCCGGCATTGGCCATGAAGACTTCCCGGGACGGATGGTGGCTGCCAGAGCTTTCGTCCTCGTCCGAGTAGTACTCGAGGACGGGGAGGAGAGATTCGATAGCGCCCACCAGCCGGGATCCGAGTGCGAACTCGTGCGCGACAAACGGATCTGGTTTCGGCGAAACCCCCTCCCTGGGGAGAGGGGCCGAGTGCGCGGGCTCCGTGGGGGGCCCGTGCTGGAGAGCTGGTGAAGCCTCTGCCGATCGGGACGTCGCCGAGTGGCAGAGGTGAAGCTGGCCGACCTTGTCGGCGATGAAATCCAACCTTCCGAAACGGAAAAGGTGGCCAGGGTCTGGGACAGCGCTGATGAAGGCGAACTTCAAGATGCTTCCCGAGACGAAGGTGTTGTCGTTGACGAAAGCCATCCTGACTCGTGCAGATGGATCTATGCGCACAATCCCCTACCTGGCGCGCCAACTGTCGGAGTATTATTCCGGCAATACTAATTATGGGGCGGTGTGAGCACAGCAAATCAGGATGGCTGCACACGGGAGACAAGATTTAGACAGGTTCAGGCCCTCTCGGAGAGGTAATACCCTACGTCCTGTGTTTGGTGGCTGGTATTGCTGTATCCCGAGTGCCGCAGGCCCTAGAGAGTCGATCTCGAAGGGGTCTGAGCTATGAAACAATGGAGACGATGCTGGATGTAAAGCGATGCCGATCGGAGGTCCCCTACCGAGCTTATATAGCCGGCCGGGGTAGGGTTATAGAGTCCGGATCGGGTTAACAGATATGTTTCATATTTGGTTACAACTGATTCCGGGTAAGCCGGACAGGTATTAGTCCTTGTCTTGTACTCCACGTCGGTGAGGTGCCCCCGTGTTGTAGTCGGACTCCGAGTAGTCGGCCCGGCCCATCCCGTGGCCGGGAGCCGGATTCGCCCTCCTTGGTGATACCCGGGTGGTATATCACCATCAATGTGGGTTGGTCAAATGATGAGGTTTGAGGGGGTGCATGGGGGCTTTGGGTATGGCGATAGGAATCAAGAGGGTAAGGGACATCTTAGATTTTGCTCTACTTTACGACCTAATGGTAGCTAATATCTTTTTAGAAAAAGACAATCTCATTTAGTGACCTTTAGTAGTGCTTGACACTCGAGCCAAATTGACTTTGTCCTTACCAGGAGAGTGGATAGATGGGCTTGTGTAGGTTGCAAGGTGATACTTGATGAGCGTATTGTCTCACAATATAAGCTGGTGGTGGCTGATTTTCGCTTTCATTTACGCGTTCGTCAGGACAAAGGTGTCAAAATTACGAGAACAAAGTGGTGGAAGCTCAAAGGAGAAGCACAACAGATCTTTAAGGATAGGATGATTGTAGAAGGATCATGGAACGAAGAAGAAGACGTGAATAGCATGTGGGTGAAGATAGCAACTTGCATTCAAATGGTGGCTAGGGAGGTGCTTGAGTGACCAAAGGAAAGAAATGCGAACCTAAAGACACCTGGTAGTAGAATGATGATGTCCAAAAAGCTATCAAGGAGAAGAAAAAATGCTACAAGCGCTGACATCATGACAGAAGCACAAACAACATGGAGAAGTACAAAGATGCCAAGAAGAAAGCAAGGCGAGTTGTGAGTGAAGCAAGGGGACGGGCTTATGATGAGCTATACCAGCGATTAGGCACAAAAGAAGGTGAAAAGGATGTGTACAAAATGGCTAAAATTCATGAGAGGAAGACAAGAGACTTCAACCAAGTTAAATGCATCAAGGACGAGGTAAATCGACTTCTAGTGAAAGACGAGGAGATCAAGAACAGTGGAGAGATTATTTTGACGAACTGTTCAATGGTGGGAATGAGAGCACTATACTTGAGTTAGACGACTCTTTTGATGACATCAACAGGCGTTTCATGCGGAGGATCCAGGAATTTGAGATTAAAGAGGGCCTAAAAAGGATGAAATGAGGCAAGGCGTTGTGCCTTGATGATATCCCTATTGAGATGTGGAGATGCCTTGGAATCATGGCAGTAGTATGGCTAACTAAGCTATTCAACCGCATCTTTCGGTCAAACAAGATGCCCGAAGAGTGGAGAAAAAGTATATTAGTACCTATCTTCAAGAATAAATGAGATATTCAAAACTGTACTAATTATCGAGGAATTAAGCTTATGAGTCAGACTATGAAGCTATGGGAGAGAGTGATTGAGCATCGAGTAAGATCATTGACGAGCGTCACAAAAAATCAATTTGGTTTTATGCCTGGAAGATAGACCATGGAGGTGATTTTCTTGCTACGTCAGCTTATGGAGAGATATAGAGCGCAGAAGAAAGATCTACATATGGTATTCATTGACTTGGAGAAGGCGTATGTCAAATACCACTAGCAATCATGTGGCGAGCGTTGGAAAAACATAAAGTCCCAACTAACTACGTTACCCTCATCAAGAATATGTACGATAACATTGTGACAAGTGTTCGAACATATGACAGTGAGACCGATGCCTCCCCAATCAAGATAGGACTACATCAAGGGTCAGTTTTGAGCCCATACCTTTTTGCCTTAGTGATGGATGAGGTCACGAGGGATATACAAGAAGATATTATTTGGTGTATGCTCTTTGCTGATGATGTGGTGCTAGTAGACGAGAGTAGGATAAGTATCAATAGGAAATTAGAGCTGTGGAGACAGACTTTAGAATCGAAAGGGTTTAGCCTTAGTAGAACCAAAACCGAGTATATGAGGTGTTATTTTAGTGGTGCTAGGTGTGAGGATGGCGAGGTAAGTCTAGAAGGGCAAATAGTGCCTAAGAAAGACATTTTCGATACTTGGGATCTATGCTACAGAGCAATGGTGGTATCGATGAGTATGTTAGCCATATAATCAAAGCGGGGTGGATGAAATGGCGCCAAGCATCTGGCATCCTTTGTGACAAAAAGGTCCCATAGAAGCTAAAAGCTAAATTCTATAGGATAGCGATTAGACCTGCGATATTGTATGTAGCAGAATATTGGCCTACTAAAAGACAACACGTCCAGCAGATAAGTGTCACAGAGATGCGTATGCTACGGTGGATCTGTGGTCATACAAGAAAGGATCAAATCCGGAATGACGATATATGTGATAGAGTAAGGGTGGCACCGATTGAAGAGAAGCTTGTCCAACATCGACTAAGATGATTTAGACATATCCAATGGAGGTCTCGAGAAGCATTGGTGCATAGCGGTATTTTAAGATCTATAGGCAATATTAGGAGGGGCAGGGGGCGACCAAAGTTGACATGTGACTCTCAAACCTTTTTTTCTTTACTTTTGGCTCATGTAAATTTTATTGGGTTTCATCTCTAGTCTACCCTAATTTGCTTGGAACAAAAGGCTTGATTATTGTTGTATATTTACAACTCTGCTCATCTTAAATTATTTATAACTTTGATAATAGTTGTATAGTTGTGTCATCTATCATGTATGTATAGTTGTATCTTGTATACTTCTATACGGTGTAACCTATCCTTAACTGTATAGCTCATCCTGTGATTGCTTGATGCATTTTGTATGCTCGTGTTTGCAGGATTTTACAAGGTCCATTATCTACTCTCTAGCAGTCCAGCCCACATAGCCTCTAGGCCTACTACTACTCAATATAAGTAAATACTAGACAGCATTTAACCATAGAGAAAACAGATTTTCCCAAACAGCCGCCTCCTGGAGTCAATCCAGTTCTTCAGATCGAGAGCAAAGGACCAAGCCGCCAAGGTGAGGTACTGAACTGAGCTTTTGGATTTTTTATGCACTTGTTTTTGTTTATCTCTTCGTAATCTTTAATTCTCTTTAGTCTTTACCTTCTAATTCTCAGTTTTTGTTGCTTGTTACTAGAAGCTTTAGGATGGAAAATCAACCTCATCCTCGTGTGAGGTCTAGGATTTGAGAGCACTTCACGTTTTCGAGTGGACGAGAACAGGATCAGATGGTGCTGAGGTGAAAGAGAGTTGAGCAAGATGCAATATACTCCCTCCGTCCACAAATATAAGACGTACATGGAATTTAAGGTCTAACTTTGACCAACAATTAAACCAACACTATTGACTTATATGATATAGTAGTGGTGCCATTGGATTCATATTCAAACGTATTTTCAAATAGTATCACTTTTGTATTATATAATTCAATATTATTGGCTTAATTGTTGGTCAAAGTTGGATCTTAAATTCTGTGTACGTCTTATATTTGTGGACAGAGTGAGTATGTGCTTACGCAGCCCGAGCTAAACCTTATAGGAGACACGAACCTGTTCTAGAATCACTTGTGTCTGAAGCACCCTCCTCAAGTGCAAGATTAATTCAGTGGCTCCTGACGAGGGAAGTATGAAATACGGATTAGTAAAGAACTTGAGGTTGCTGCCATTTATGCGTGTAATTTTTTTTTCATGCGATCAAAATTTATACACTATGATATATGGTTGGTCGTGGACAAATTGATCTATGTTATATATGATTTTTATTATTTTGTATTTGTAGTCGGTAGATTTTAATTTCGTATTAACTCCGTATTTAATTTTTTTATTTAAATATGATATGAAAGTTATCAGTTGGTATCTAATCCGATTTCACCGCTAGGCGGGCCATTGTGCCAGGCTGCCAGCTCAGATATGGATCCTAATCGTCCATCTGCGCGCCTCGGCTCCCAGGTCTCACCACGTGTCCCGGCGACGCACCCAATGGTCTCCCTCCTGTTCTCGGAGAAGCCCTCCTCCTCCCTGACTTCTTGCATCCCCTCGCCGACTCCCCTGTGTCTCCTCGGGTCGCGTCTTGGGAGGGAGGGAAGCTTCTAGAAGCTACGAAGCGGCCGATGAAGGAGACCAGCGTGGGCGACGAGGAGAGCGTCGGTGCCAGCGTCGGCCTCGGCGAGGGCTTGGGCTCCTCTTCCGGTGACCCCCCCCCTCTCTCTCTCTCTCTCTCTCTCTTCCATATCCCGCTCGAAGCTTCTAGAAGTTTCGGACGGTACGCTTGCTTCGTATGCTCGGCTCCTTTGCTCATCTCATTCTTGTCTTCGATGATTCGAATCGCGTTGGCGCTCTGTGAGGTGCTATGATCCGCGTCGCGTTAGTCTTTTTGTGTCGCGCATGGTGGGGGAGGTGCAGAGGCTTAGGCGTTGCTGATGCAACTCTAGGGTTTAGCGATCAATTCGAGTCGCGCATTAGGGTTCATCCGGGCTTGTTGCTTGGTTTTGATGAATTTTGCCGTGTTGGGGTTAGCAGCATTTTTGTTTGGTGGTAAGAGGATAGGGGAGAATGGAGAAGGTACAGGGAGAAGTCGACATATTTGGGCTGTAGGAGAATGGATTTTCATGTCTGGTTCCCTTGATTCCTTTGCCTGAATTAGTCATCTAGATTTTGATATTTTGTACTCACTGACACGTTTAGAACACTGGATTTCCCCCTGTTTCCTGCATGAATTGAACCGTTTCTTGTAAAATTTACGCCTTTCAAACGGGAAGGGCCATCTTTTTTTGTTGCCTTTTCTTTTCTTCTTTTCTACTGGTACATGTGGCTCCTCCTAGTTGTAAACTTCTAATATTAGGATGCGCTGACGAGGTTCTGGCTGGCAATAGTTGTTGCTGGCTTGCAACCTGCGGCTCTAGATTTTGATATTTTGATTACATTGCTTCTTTTACTTTCCCATTGGGAGTAATACCAAAAAAAGTGGGCAGTAAGATCGCAATGGAATGTTAGAATTTAGATAGTCAAACAGAGGTCAATTGAGCATCGTATTCTACTGGAGTTGTAGTAGTTATCAATTTCTCTCTGTTGATGTAGGCTGGATTTATTTAATATCAAATAGCACTTGATATGAGCTTTCAAGCTAAATTCTTTAGGCAAATACTTCCAGGAAGTTTGAGCTTATTTATTATGTAACTGTTCAATATTTTATTTATTCTTCTAGTGTCAGACAAGTGTAGGCTACACACTGAGGGCCCTAATCGTCCCATAGAAATGGATAAGGCTGAATGTTGTGAGGCATCTTCACACCTGTCAAATTCCGAAAGCATAAAAACTGAAGAAAACATGAAAGTATCTTCAATATTTGATAAGAAGATATCTGTCAAAAAGAAGGTAAGTTAGTTCTCCATCTGTGCTAGATCATGGCGTTTTGGTTTCATTATTTGTGCATGTATAATTAAAATATGTAATTCTTTTTTCATTCGTCACTGAAACACAAATTTTATGTACCATTGTACAGAAGACATAATGAAGTGGTAAGGAAAATGTGATCTTCCATTTTCTGAAACCATTATGCATCACCATGGTTGCACTAGTAATGTTGTAGTACATTGACTAGACAGCTGTAATAATTGCAAAATTTCCTCCTGGACGAAATTATTGATGGCCTAGTTTTGAAAGTTAGATGAATGAGTAATATCATAAACTAATTAGAAGTATATTGTATATCGGGGCCAATATTTTTATGGCAGTCCACTTTCAAAGATAGGTTTGGCACATAGGAGCTTCTTTTTTATGAAATTGGTCAGTAATGGGCACATAGGAGCTTTTTTTTAATTTTATGAAACCTGTTAGTAATATTTCATATATTGGCCAACTTTCAAGATCTGGTGTGCAAGAAATCAACCAATACACACCTAGCGTTCATTCTTTTGTGAAACATGATGATGACATAGAGTGTTATGACAATACATTATTGATGGCCCTCTTGTCATTCTAGCTCTCTTCTAGACTCATTGACATAATATTTAAGGTACGTAGAATCAGGCAATGTTTTCAAGTACACAGGGTAATCAACCTCTCCATGCATTTTGTTGGGCAATTTATCTATTAGGAGTTTATTCCATCTTGATTCTTTTAACATTTATTCGTTTACACTCTTTATTACCACCCAATTATGGGTTCATTGCAGCTGAAATTCTTCTAAAACTTTCATTCTTTTATGCTCTTTAACCAATTTCATGCTTTCTATTATTGTGATCCAATTACGTGTTCATTGCAGTTGAAATTGTTAAGTCAAATGGCTACACTGAAAGATGATGGCACTGTAGTTGTTGATATCCCCACTAATGCTGAGGTTGCATCACTTGATATTTCTTCAGAAGATTACTGCAATGAATCCTTCGGTGGGGAACCATTGGAATCTTCAGATCTGCAGCACATGCCTCCTATGCAAATTGTTATGCTAATTGTTGGTACTAGAGGAGATGTGCAACCATTTATAGCTATAGGAAAACGGTTGCAGGTTGGCCTCTCATTCATATTTTTGATGTTCTATGACTAATGCTTAGATTGGTTAATGATTATTGCTGCAATAGTTGTGAAAATTTAAACAAAGTGCCTGGAGTTTCAGCAGTTGCTCCCATTTCTTACATATGATGTTTTGAAGCACGAGCAGATTGCCTGCCTTTCCTCAATAGTTTTAAAGATGCTAGAGTCAGAGGTGAGTTTAAGACCTGGTTGGCACAATGTTAATGGAAAAAATAATTTTGATACCTGAGGGGTTTGGTGGTAAGACTAAGAGGATCCCATGGGTGGATTAGGTTCCCAGCCATGTTGTGTCCACATTGAGAGTCCCAGGGGTGGACCAGGTTCAGGCGTTCAACCATGTTCTGTCCACATTCAGCACCACATGCTTGATTGTGCCTAGATATATGAAGGGAAGCGTGGAAGTATATATAAGCTAAGTAACATGTGAGGTATATCTTAATCAGATAGTCACAAATTGTTAAGTAACAAATTCTATGCTTTGTGTTAAATGTATTTCAATCAATTCGATTTCCTTTGGAAGCTGTGACTTGGTACATTATTCCTCTAGTTAATTTGTGTTTAGTTTTAGAAGTATCAAGTAGGAACACATCATCACTTTTGTAGGTATTTAACTGCCGATGCTCATAATAAGTGGTGATTTTCTCAATGCACTTTGTTAGTTGTTCTGTTTTGTGAAACTAAATTCATATAGGACACGTAAGGATCTTGTAGGATCTCTTCAATCAAACTACCCTAAATATTTATGTGTGATGATCTGTAGTAAAATATTGCTTGTGTTTTTCTTGCTACAACTAGCTCTTTGAGATAATATAGTGGAAAATATTATTCACGGCTTCATTAGAGGGAACCTGCGTAAGGATCAAATCCTTTTATTGCTAGTTGTGACCCCTTATGTGAAATATATTTGAAGTGGATCCACTTGCTGTTATGTATGCACTCGGATTGTTTTTTCAGAGCACTGCTTTTTTCTTCATTTATTCAGAACCATTAAGGAAAACTGGAATAACTGAACTTAGGAAGTATATTCATGCACCTATATATACATCAGTGTACTAGTGTCACGCACAATTTAATGTATCCATAAAATAATCAGTCTCATCAGCAATGGACGCATGCTCTCACATGTTAGGCCTAGAAACTAGTCAAGAAATTGCTATTTGTTACTGCATAATGATTCTTCTATTGATTGGTTAGTGGACCTGGCTCTACCTGCCCAAGAATTATACTATCTTAATAAGGATTCTCCTGCCTTGGTTAATCGATAGACCACTAGATCAACGAACCCACCATCCACCTTTTGTTACTCTTCAACTGTTCAACATGGTATTATTCCTACTTGCAGCTTTTGTGAGATATCTGCTCGTAATTTATTATTATGTGGTTCGACATCTATCTTCTTGATTATACATGGACTTTTGACTAGTAGAACTGCAGCATGATGATGCCATGTGGGGATGGGCATACCAGCTCTGTTACACCACCATGCCGGCCCTAGCAGCCCCCAACCGCATAAGGAGATAGAATCTCCTCTTATCTTCTTAGTTTCAGCAAGTTATCCTTTATACTGAGTTTGTTAGGCAAGTCTCGATATGATTAGACTAGGTTGTTAGGGGTACTGCGCCCTTATAAGGGCTACTGCTTTCTATCTTATGAATTAAAGCAAAGAGTTACTATATTCTCTCTTCGCATCACCTCACCCAACCGTTTGCCCCCTTTTGGTGGTCGGATACCCATGAGGCCACAACCACAACAAAACGGCCGGTCAAACCTCAGCTGATCCAACAGACCTACGCGTTACGGTCCAGAATCTCTGACTGCAACAGCTAATTGTTCGCTGCCAGTAAAAAGGGCTAACTGTTCATGTATAATTGTATGCACGTTTCAAGTTGGAGTAACAGTTACTTCCATTGCAGGACTATGGCCATCGTGTTAGACTAGCAACTCATGCCAACTTCAAAGAATTTGTGATGACTGCTGGGCTGGAGTTTTATCCTCTAGGTGGAGATCCGAAACTTCTTGCTGGATGTATGTGAACTGCACGCCTAATTTCTTCTGGTACTTTTCAGTTTACAGAGCCAGTGATACTAGATCATGCATAAGAGTACATTGTTGGTAATTTCAACAGATATGGTGAAGAATAAAGGGTTCTTGCCTGCAACTCCATCAGAAATTCCTATCCAACGGAAGGAGATTAGGGAGATCATATTGTCCTTGCTTCCTGCTTGCAAGGATCCAGACACTGATACCGGTGATCCTTTCAATGCAGATGCTATAATAGCTAATCCAGCAGCATATGGTAATACTTTTTGTTCCTATTTTTTTTATTCTTTTACCTTTTTGATTTCGTGCACTTTTAATACATCTTATGAGCAAAGGTTTGGCTTTGGGTAAGTAGGCTCTTTTAGTGCAGCTCGTTGTTTGCACTTAATGGACTGATACCAGTCCCAAGGATCATTGACATCTTGCATTGTAGTGCTATATAGATGTCATTGTATTCACTACGATAGTTTGTTCTCAGCCCGTGGATTTTGTTTGTTAGATACTACGTCTGTTCAGAAATAGATTAGTTTTTTGAAAACTTTTTTAACTTTGACCAGTAATATATAAAGAATTATTTAGATTAGTCAGGTGAAAATAGTATCATTAGATTCGTCATGAAAATAGTATCATTAGTTTCTACTGCTGATCAGTTTTATTGAATACAAGGTTGTATCCTGTGTTCACGAATGTAATCAGGTAGCTCATGTTTTGGCTGAGCCATGGAGCTCATATGGAGCCGGGTGTCACCATGTTATGGCATGACATGGTCCCTGACTTTGTACACTCAACTGTGTCCAGTGATTTAAGTGTGCCAACTGGTAATGGAATCTGAGATTTCCATGCTAAAAGAAAAGATTCTTCATGAAATATTACCATTATATCATAATTTATAATTTTTTATTAACTCATTCATGTGAAAAGTAATGTTTGTGACCGTGCCCGTGTCCAAAACGTCATCTATTTATGAACAGAGTGAGCACCTTTGTTGAACTGTTGTCCTAAAATGAAATGCCTATCCAGGGCATGTACATGTAGCAGAGGCTCTGAAGGTTCCGGTTCACATAATTTTCACAATGCCATGGACGTGAGTCTCTCCATCCCTCCCTCTGTGCACACGAGGCGCATGCACTTTGTGCTGTTAACAATTAAAACATTTGCTGATTGATCTACAATTTTATTGCCAGGCCTACTTCTGAATTTCCTCATCCCTTCTCTCGTGTGAAGCAATCTGCAGGGTATAGGGTAAGTTGATTTTTTCCATATCTTCAAACCACTAAAGAAAAAGAACACTTCATATGTGTAAATTTCCTTCCATACTATTTGGTGGATTTAGCCATTTAGGTTACCGTTTATCTAATAACATTGTGGTTTAGTTGTTGCAATAATGTTGAGACAGTGTGGATAATTTCCTGGTTAGGATTAACTGAGGTCCATCTTACACCGTTTAGTCAAGGCCACTCAGAGGCTCATGTCATGTGCCTGCATAAGGTTCAGCCTATGTCTATCACTATATTTTAATGTTTAAAGAAATTTTCTTTTCATGCTCATATTAGCATATGTGTGATGGCTAAGCTCATACATGGCCTCGTGTAAGACTAGTACTTCCTAAGGGCTGAGTTGTGGGGTGACCACTCAACTTATCGACTTTTCTCACTTGTATTTGTTTCTCTGTTTCGTGTTTTCCTAAAATTTTCTTTCTAAGTATTTTCTTAAATCATGAACATGTGAGTTTTCATTCAAATGCATTACAAACCTTTGGTTGTAATATTGGTGAAAGGAGTGTTTTTTTCTTACTGTTATTTTGTGAACATGTATTGGGTATGTTTGTCTGCACACGAAATCTGGAACCAACTTTACTCTCACTACAGTCGAATGGTTCAGCTACATTTTGGCTCCACACAATATATATATCTACTTGTGTAATCCATTGAATCATCAATATCATTTTGTGTCAAGTCTTAAGTTATATGCTGAACAGATTGTGTTCTTTTTTCCTTTTTGTAACAAGTATGTAAATTTATATAGTTGTATGATAGACCTGCTACTTATAAGCATTCCAAGTTTTTCATGAACATCCATTATTGTTTCCTGACAAACAATCATAATTATTTAAGTGTATCTTGTATCTGTATCTTTCTTTGTTAGCCTTTTTTACTTTTTCTGCAGCTATCGTACCAGATTGTTGACTCCTTTGTCTGGCTTGGCATAAGGGATATCATAAATGATCTCCGGAGAAGGAAGCTGAAACTAAGACCAGTTACGTACCTAACTGGTGCACATGCGTCTTCAAATGATATTCCTCATGCATATATCTGGAGTCCTTACCTTGTCCCCAAACCAAAAGGTCTGTACCTCTTGTCACTTTTTGAATGATAACCCAGCTAAAAGTTAACAAGAACTTTGATAACTAGGTACATACTTCCGTGCTGCCCAATTAGCTCATGAATGTTATTCCATTGTGCATAGAACTGGCCATACAAATTTATAGATCGTTATGAATGGCAGGAACTTGGTACTGTCGTTATTTACTGATATTCTTTTGATGCTGAAAAGATAACATTAACTTCCTTTACAGACTGGGGACCCAAAATTGATGTTGTTGGATTTTGTTTCCTTGATCTTGCTTCAAACTACAAGCCTCCTGAGCCCCTTTTGAAATGGCTCAACAGTGGTGACAAACCTATTTACATCGGTTTCGGTAGCCTTGTAAGTTCTTATTGGGTGTTACCAAAGTATTGTTTTCTTTTTTGTTTCGCTTATTTTTTATTTTATTCCTACATATGATTATTCTATAAGTTCGATTATATTTTCTAATTCGCTAAATCATACTTTTGGCCCTTCAATTTAGCTCCTTTACTTTGTAAATATGCCCATGCCTACATATGATTATTCTATAAGTTCGATTATATTTTCCTAATTTGCTAAATGATACTTGTTACGATATTATAGATTAATCTAGAGACAAGAGACACGAATTTTTATGTGGAAAACCTTTGTGGGAAAAAACCACAAGCATGATGGAGAAGTATTATAAGCACGAGACGACATGCCATCTTTAGGTGCGACTACAGGGGCAGTAAATAGAGTTATTGAAGAACAAGAAAATGAGTTGTATTCGGTTGCGCCGGTACCAGCGCGAAGCCTTACACCCTTTGGTGCTATGTCTAGCATGAGTCAGTGTCGTGTGCAACATGGTAACTGAATTTGGATCACTTTTCAACAATCCCTACCTTGAGCCGAAGTCCCTCCAGTAGTCAAAGAAATCAATGAATTTCTCCAATCAAATAAGCATAAACACCTTGTGTGTCAAAGTCACATGCGACTAGTGAGTAATACCAACTAAACTTGAGCAAAGCTCAAATGTAGTGGCAGGAACTGGCTTTGTCATCATATTAGCTGGATTATCATGCTTACTTATCTTGCTGATCTTAATATCACTTTGAGCAATAACATCTCGAATAAAGTGATATCTCATGTCAAAGAGCTTTGTTATCTCATGGAATATCTGATCCTTTGTAAGGTAAATATCACTCTGACTGTCATATTCTAGTGCAAGATGTACTTCCATAGAGCTCAGTAAACAAACATCTTAATCAAATAGCTTCTTTGCAAGCATCTGAAGTAGCTGTATATTTGGCTTCTATAGTGGACGAGGCGACTGTAGCTTGAAAACTTGCTTTCTAGCTAACGACACATCCTCCATAGTGAACTAAGAGACCTCTCTTATCTAAATCTCCGACAACATATGAATCCACATAACCAATAAGTCTATCTCTAGTTTTCCAAATTGTAAACAAGCATTAAAAGTGCCCCGCAAGTATATGAAAATCCACTGAGCTACTTTCTAATGCTCTTTGCCAGGATTAGCCATGTATTTACTGTTAGGAATAGCAATTTGATCTATTCCCATGGGCTCTAGGCTAAATATATAATACATGTACATGTGTTGTATAAGGAAAGAAAACCTAACACGGCTAGAATATGAATATAATACATATCTAACTCCCCCCTCAAACTCATGGCAGATCAACAATACTGAGTTTGGAGAGGTAAGAGCTGTGTTGTGCTCAAGTCTGTGCCTTTGTGAAGTAGTCTACCAACTGAATCTTGGAAGGCACATACTGAAGAGCAATGACCTTATCCTGCACCTGAGACAACATATAAGAATCATCAACACCAATATGTTGGTTGAGCTCATGCTTCACCAGATCTCGAGCAATGCTAATAACACTTGTATTGTCAAACAAAAGATGAGTCGGTGTACTAAATCTTGGAAGGCATATACTGAAGAGCAATGACCTCTTGCACCTGAGACAACATATAAGAACCATCAACACCAATATGTTGGTTGAGCTCATGCTTCACCGGATCTCGAGCAATGCTAATAACACTTGTACTGCTAGACAAAAGAGTCGGTGTAGAAATAGAAATACCAAAATTCTCAACTAACTACCGTAGCCAAGTAACCTTTGTTGTCAAAAGAGCCATAGCTCACAACTCAGCCTCTACACTCGAACGAGAAACTGTTGTCTGCTTTTTAGTCTTCCAAGCAATAGGAGAACCACCAAGAAAAATGCAATAGGTAGAAAGGGATTGACGATTAGAGTGATCACTAGCCTAGGTCGCATCAGAATATGACTGCAGTTGAAAAAAGCTAGAGCGTGGAAAGAAAAGACGGTGAGTGATAGTCCCAAGAAGATATCGCAAGACATGAAGATGACTAGTAGAGTTGAGTGGGAGCAGAAACGAACTGACCTAGGTTATGCCACCTCCCAACCATCTGATCCCACTTAAGTGAGCGGATTAGGGGCGTCCGCTCGTTGAACCATAAAAATCCCTCATGTGCAACAAGCGCTTGCAACATTGTTGTAACATTTCCTCCACGGGTCAACCAAAATGTGCAACAAGGGCTTGCAACATATGCATCATTTCAAATAAACTCAGGCAAATTTTTTTAAGTATGCAACAAATTCCCATCCAATGCACAATTTGTGGAAAAATGATTGCAACAAGTGCAATGTAAAAGGTTAATACATGCAACATAAAATATTAACTCATGCAACAACAGGAAAACACATGTTCAACATGCACATAACCTACGTGCTCAAAAATCCATAATATTGCAACATAACATCCATATGTATACAATAATAAAAATACATTCGAGAGAACCGGCCTCGCCGGCAGTGAATCCGACTTGCTGGAGCCCCGTCGTGGTTAGATCTAGGCGGCTTGAGGTCGACTGTTGCACTACTCCGTCCACCCGGAGCTCAACAACGAGGGAAATTGCCATATGGATTTCTCGAGCTCCAGTGACGAGCGCCGTTAGGGACAGCGAGAAGCACGGCAGGGCCACGACCATCGGCGGAGAGGTGGCGTCTGGTGGCAGCAAGCGTGGGGTGAGAGGAAGAGTAGGGGGCCGGAGCTTATGAGCAGAAGAGAGGAGAAGAAGAAGAGAAGCATAGAGGTGGAGAGAGGATCGAGCACCTTGCCTTGTTGCCATAACAGAAGGAGGCCGATCGATTACTTCGTTAGTCGGTCGGGTGGAAGCATTTTCCAAATTGTTATACTTTGATTCCCCTTCTTATGCTTAACAGCCCTATATCGGATTTAATATTGTGAGATGTGTGCACAGTATCAAGATCGAAGTAGATGAGTCTTGTAAAGGTACTAAATAGTGTCGGAATATCACAACAAGAGAGAAATGATTTGGCATAGCCAACCGCATATTCTTAAGGCACAACCATAAAAGAGTACAGGGGATTGTTGCGTCCTAATTGCTTCTACCTATCAAAAAATCTAGTGTTAAAGCATTACCTAGGCTCTAATCCTCTCGAGTGTCCTAATTGCCTTGACGCTACTTTTGATGAAATCTTGTCTCGTTTTCCCCCTCAATGGCCAAACCTTATGGCTTTATATAGTTTCCCACCTGCCTGCCTACAATGCACGTACGAATCCTATGTAGGACTAGACTAGGAATCCTTGTAACAGGCCTCTCCAGGTCCTAATAGGATCACGATATGAGTCATCTTTCTCAACATATATGTAATAGGCACTTTGTGCATAGAAGTCATTTCCCGGCTCATTAGGGCCTTAAATAAGTTTGGAGAATACATAAACACACACACTAATACACTTACTGGTTTATCTTTGTTCATATCTGGAATTCTGGATTATTCTTTACTTCTTTGGAATAACTAAGTTACTTTGTATGATTTTGTTACTACTACATATCCAACTTATGGCTTGACTGACAATACTTGAACATTCTTCTGAGAAGTTAAACTTGAGGCTAAACATTGATGTCAAAGATCATGATAAGATGTTCTCTATGTTCAATGACAAGTCTAATGCTCTCATTTATGCATGCTTGTGGCTGTATGAATGACTCAATGATCCACTTATGTTCAGAGAAAAAATCCCAGTGTATTTTTGTTCATTATTTGTGCCATATTGAGCTTACTCATAAATTAATTGCTATTTTCCCCCCCTTCAGTTTTATTCATTAATCTTACTGATAACTCAGTAATTCCAGCCAATTCCAGATCCAGATAAGTTGACAAGAATCATTGTTGAAGCACTAGAAATTACTGGACAGAGAGGTATCATTAACAAGGGTTGGGGCGGCCTTGGAAATTGTAAGTATGAAGTCATAGCATGTCACTGTTATTTCACACCCTTTGCATTTCTAACCATGCTATTTTACAGTGGAAGAATCAAAGGAATTTGTGTATGTACTAGATAACGTTCCACATGACTGGCTCTTTTTGCAGTGCAAGGCTGTGGTAAGGAGTGCCGTCCTTTTCCTGATGATCGTATAGCAACAATGTAGTATCATGATTCATGATTGAACATGCAGCACAGCTTATTCAAACAAACTGGGGATGATACATATTAGTCAAGAGCTTCAAAGAGAACAAACCATGTCTGTAGTATGCTTTCTTAGTTACTTTTCAGGTGATACTGTATTTGAATCTATACTCGCGATTTCTTAGAGAAATTTAAAAATAAGTTGAAATTAGATGGGGTTTAAACGGCAATGTACGCCAATGATCAGGAATGCAATAGTCAGTCGGATTTTGGTCATCTAATTCCAAATTGATAGTGGACTGCAATTGAATTCCTTGTATTTTCATGCATCTGGGACAGAAATAAGACATGCTTTGTGACTAGGGATGCGCTTGACTATTCTTTATTAATTCCTTAATTTACTTCTGACAATTGTTCTAGCCTTCTTATTACTGTGCAGTCAAATGCAGTGAGGTACGGGCACTAGTGCACTAATGTTGAGTATTTTTTTCTTTTCTGAGAGCGAAGTGTGGTATTGTTGTGTTCAGTTGTTTTGCATATAAAAGAATAAGACGGCATGTTACTGGAGTATAACTTGTATTGGTATTTCCCTTTGTGCTTATCAGGTACACCACGGTGGTGCAGGAACGACAGCCGCTAGTCTTAAGGCCGCGGTACTCTCTCTCTCTCTCTCTCTCTCTCTATCTCTCTTAAATTCGTGCATTTTTACTTGCAGCTCACGGTCTCTACTCTTAAACTTGTAGTGCCCCACTACCGTAATACCATTCTTTGGTGATCAATTCTTTTGGGGCAGCACGGTGCATGCTAGAGGATTGGGAGCCCAACCTGTGCCTGTGGAGCAATTACAATTGCATTCACTGGTTGATGCAATTAAATTTATGATGGATCCAAAGGTAAATGTTGGAATATCTCTGTGCTAGTTCTGATTAATTATTCTCTATGTAAATTTGTGTGTTAATGTTCAATTTATAGAATGATGACAGTGCAGCATTTATAAAAATAAAATTCATGTACACATCTTGGTTTATAGAATGACAACAGTCAGCTATTGGTTTTCAAAGCATAAGGCAAGGTGAGGCGACCCGTCCCCTTCACATCTTGAAGCTCTTAAGGCGCGTGGCAAGGCGACTTCATACACACATCCTAATTTGCTATGGCAGAAAATGAAATCCCCAATTTAGTATTACATGCATACCTTCATGTTGTCGGTTGTTGAGCCTACTTATGTAGCACCCATTCCCTAGCAGGGTCCCATGCAGCTACTAAGTACTAATTCTAAACTACTTACAGCAAGGCGCAGGCAGCTACTAAACTAATGAACAGCTAATACTAGACTACTAGTACGAAACTAAGCAAGTACTTCTCAAATAACATATAAATTCGTGGGTAAAATGACCGGAAGTCTAGTATATAGTAGTACTTGGTACTATGGACAAATGCGCAGAGGATCCCACTCTTGTTGCTTTGCATCCAGAAGCACTGTAGACATAAGGCCCCCTCAGATTGAAGGATTTTCTAAAGAATTTGTTATGATTCCAGTCAAAAATTTTAAGCCGATACGGCGAGGTGACCCACTCCTTCACACCTTTTAAGCGTTAAGGCATAAGGCGAGACGACACCTTACTAACACATTATGCTATGATGATAGCAAATAACAGAAGTCTTATAGCAAAGAATATAAGTAACATAATAGTCGTCTAATAGCATAAAAGTAGTCCACAACACAAAACTAGCATAATAGTAGTCTAGTAGCATGATAATAGCCCAACTCTCTCATCTCGCAATATCCATCATCGAACTCATCTCTCTCTAGTAGCCTTATTGTTTTCTCCACCATCTTTGGTAGCATTGAGAGCTCATCACAATCACTCATATCCGCGTCATCATGTTGATCTTCTTCCTCATCTTCTTCATTGCCTGAATCATTGTGCGGATCTTCTTCCTCATCTTCTTCAACTACCATTTTTGTATTGCTTCCACATCTTTGGTAGGTCATGGTTTCTCCACTAGGCATATTAGCTTGTCTTGGAAGATTGTGACCTCGAAGTGAGCATGATGCCCAACGGCTTCATCAACGTCATATCATGTGGGGTCATACACACACCCACGACCACCTTGAAGTGGTACAACTGATGAGTCGGCCCATTCATTGTTCCAATCAAAGTCCTCAATAACCAATTGGTCATAGCTTTTGCCCGCTTTCTCCTTCCTCATTTGAAACCTACTTCTCATTTTCCGGTTGTATGAAACAAAGACCAAATCATTCAATCTCTTGTGTAGCAACTGGTTACTTTTCTTTGTATGCATCTACAAAAGCACCAATGGCAAGCATTGAAGCATAATCTACAAATTGAGTGCATGGAAAATAAACACAAATAAATTCAAAGGTACTCCAATCCGCTCACAACTGGATGACGAAGCACAAAGACTAACAACACGCTTCGCAAAAGCACTAAAGCATAAGCTACAAATCGAGTACATGAAAATAAGCACAAATAAGGTACAAATTGACTCACAAATTCAGAGGTACTCCAATTCCGCTCACCCGGATGACAAAGCGCAAAGACTAACAACACGCTCTGCAAACACTTGTAGGTCAATGGCTCGACCACCATATGAACACAACCAATCAACTAGAATGGTAAATACACGCACAAAGTAGGACTTAGGAATGAAATCAATATGCTGAAATTAACAAGACTTACTAGGGCTCCTTGAATTTATGTTTTGGGTTGCCAATTTGTTTGAAAAGACATCTCTTTGTTGTCCTCATAATGCATGGCTTGCTCATTCATCTTGTTTGGAATGTTCTCATCTTCTATCATTCTTGCAAGCACATCATCGAAGCAACTTATCTCCCCAACATCTCCACTCTTTTGGATGGCAAGAGAATTTCCTAGGGTTCAAATATTGTGCAGCCCCATACAATGGATGATCCATTTGTCTCACCCAACGTCGCTCAATATTTATATGATCTTTTTGAGCACATGTTGCTTGTTTTGGGTAGGGAAGCTAAGCTTGATCCTCTCTTTTGCATGAGCTATTAACGTTGCAACCTCCAGCATTGCGGGCTTCTCGTCACCATCAACCGCTCTAAGCACAATAAGTGGGGCTGAAGCTTCAAATGAGTTTCAGAACTCCTTAGAGAGAACAATGTCACTCCCTCGCGCCCTGGTCTCCGTTCTTGACAATTTGACTGATATCCATCATCACTCACAAATAGAGACCTCAAAGCATCCCTATGCTTGTGCAAGCTCTTCAAAGTAAGGAAGGATGTGGCAAACCAAGTGGTTGCGGGTCTCACAAGATCCAACCCACGTGTCTTCTCCCCCATTGCACTAAGAAGTCTCCCATGCCTATAAATGAATGTGGTGACACGCTTGGCTTGTGTAATGGGCTTTTGAAAGTCTTTCAACTTTCCAATGTCTTCCAACATAAGGTCCAAGCAATGTGTTGCACAAGGACTCCAAAACAGTGTTGGAATCCTCTCCATTAAAAGCTTGCCCGCTGCCTTGTAGTTAGCACCATTATCAGTGACAATTTGAACGACCTTGTCTTTTTCAATGGCCTCAATTCTCTCATTTAGCAAATCAGCTAGCATAGTTGCATCATGTTGTTCATTAATGCATCAACGGACTCCAAGAAGTCAGTCCTCTTTGGATTGTTGAGAAAAAGGAAGTTGATCAAGTGGTGTCCCCTTCTATCGTTCCATCCATCCGACATAAATGTGCAACTATATTGCTTCCACGCTCGCTCATGCTCCTCCCTCAAGGTACTTGTCTCCTTGACGCACTCGTGAAGCAACGGCTCCCTCAACTCATGAGAACTAGGAGGCTTATACCCAGAACCGTACTGTGCAATGGCCTCACAAGCAATCTAAAACTGCCTTGAGTTTATGCCATTAAATGGTATGCCACACTCATAGAACCATAAAGCCCATTGCTTGTTCACATAACCTCTATCAGGCATGGTCTTTGTGCTGCCCTCCATGGTGCTTTATAAGACCCAAAACGTCTTTCATCTACAATATATTCGGGTGTTATTCGAATCATGCTAGCAACTGACTTTGTCTCCTTTCCCTTGGTCTGGCATTGTACTAGAGCCTTGAATTGATAAGCATCGTTCCTTCTTTTGGCAGTTGTCTCTGAACTTGGCTTCACAATGGACTCGCTACATTGCTGACCATCTCCTCCATCATCATCATCATCATCATCATCATCATCTAGGAAAATTGGTCTAGTCCTCTTATTGTTTCCCAAATAGTCTCTCATTTCTTTTTTGATTTCGGCGGTAGTATTGGAACACATAACTGTATTGAAAAAGCCACCCGCAAGATGCTCTTTCAACCTTTTAATTCCTCCTGTGGTTATGTTGTTACAACGGATGCACATCGCCCTATCTCGGTTGGCAATTTTCGGCCAATAGCCATACTTCCAACTTGGATCCTTGGACTTTGCCTCTGTTTTGGATCAGTCATGGGATCGTACTCAATTGGAGGAGCGTCGAAACCTAAAGCTGCACCGGACATCTTGGTGGCTTGCTGGCTGCTGCACAACACTTGCATAAATGAGAGTAACTTTATGGAAGAGCAAAGCAGGCAAAGCAGAGCAAAGGAGGAGGTATGGCTTGCTGGCCACAGAGCAAAGCAGGGGAGCGGGTGGCAAGGGAGTGGCCGGGAGTAGGGAGGGAAGCATGCGGCAGGGAAGCAAGGCACTCTCTGGCCCGCTCTGTCTCTCTACCTAGCTCCATCTCTCCGCCACCGCCTTCCCCTCGACGGGTGAGCAAGTGGAGCAAGCGGCACGAGCGGGCTTAGGGGAGGAGGCGGCAAAGGGAGCAAGGGAGCAAGGGGAGCAGAGGCGGCAAAGGGAGCAGAGGAGCAGAGGAGCAGAGGCGGCACGAGTAGGGAATATAAAGGCGGCAAGGGGAGCAGGGGAGCAAGGGGAGCAGAGGAGGCAGGGGAGCAAGGGGAGCAGAGGAGGCAGGGGAGCGGGCTGAGGGGAGGAGAGCCTACCTTTGCCAGAGCGGGTTTCGATCTGGAAGAGCGAGTGGCGCGGCGGAAGACCTTGTCCAAGCGGGCGGCGCGATGAGCGGATGAGGAGTGGATCCGGTCACCAAATCTTTTCACCCGTCGCCGCCGCCTTCCCCTCGGGTAAGCTGGTGCCCCGCTCGGTCTCTCTGCCCCTGCTCGGCTCTTTCTCTCTATTCTAACCCTAATCAGGCCCATCTCCCTCTCCTAAGGCGTCGCCTCAGCCTCCGCCTTGCTGTCCGGCTGCCTTAGCGGCACCTTACGGACACTCAGAGCTAAGGCGGATGCCTTAGGCTCTTTCGGCAAGGCGAGGCAATGCCTAGCCACCTCGGAGCGCCTTACCGCTTAGGCGACGCTTAAGCAATGCCTAAGCGACGCCTTAAAAACCATGGTTCTAATCCATAGGAACTGTTCCTCTAGCGGACCTTTGGATTGTAGGAAAGAGGCCATAGGAATCTATGAAATTCCTATGCAATGGCCCAATCCATAGGAATTTTGAAGGAATTATAACATGAGCTTGGACCTATGGACAAATTCCTTTGTCTTGCATGAACCTTATCTCTCTTCAAGTTTCTACAAAATTCCTATGGAGCATCTAAAGAGTTTGTTTTGCAAATTCATATGTTTTGTTTTATTATACAATTCAACATGCCATGACATCTCAATTGTATGTTTCTCCTATTCCTGCCGTTTTTAGAATCCTGCATTCCGTAGAGGCCCTAAACTATATCCTCCGCTCCTTGACTCTTAAGAAGAAGCAAAGGAAAAACAATAAACTACACAAAAGCTTCAGCCCACTGTTTCTCTTCTCTACCGCCACCCTACTCTTTGTTCTTACCATCTACACCCTACAACCCTCCTAGATGTATCCACAACATAGAGAATCAAAACCTAGGCAGATTCACTTGTCTAGGGATATCTATGTATGGCACCGCCATAATTTTCATAGCGCCAAACCAACAAGATCTGTCCACCCTTGTAAGGATCTGAGATGATTTTTGCTAGGTCATGGGTTTGAAGACAAATGTGTAGAAAAGTATGGTAGCGCCAATCAAATGCGTAAATTTAGATCCCCAATCAATCCTGGCTATTCGATGTTACTTCCCCTTGAAATACTTAGGGGCTAGCCTACCCCTATCTCTTAAAATGTTGTGTCGTGTCGATTTCCATCCTCAGTTGGATAAGGTGGTGGGTAGGTTGGTCGCTTGGTAGTCAATTACTGACGGTTGCTAGTCAAGCGACCAACGTTATGCTTGTCTTGACCTCCCACTCGGTATACTCACTAACACACTCAAGCCTTAAAGAACAGTCCTCATGGAGCTAGACAAGAGAAGGTGGGGGGAAAAGGTATGTAGCAGACCCATTGAGCTTGGTGGCTCGGGGATCCTCAACTTGAAAAA
Source organism: Stipa capillata (assembly GCA_019208055.1). Lineage (NCBI taxonomy): Eukaryota > Viridiplantae > Streptophyta > Magnoliopsida > Poales > Poaceae > Stipa > Stipa capillata. The sequence goes on from JAGXJF010004402.1 coordinate 245,258, forward strand.
TCATGACGACTTTGCGCCTGTGATGTCGATGGCAAGACTGGCGTGCTGACCATGAGTTGTGGGTTGGTCTTGAAACATCGTGTGAGGAAATCGACCAGCAACTCTTCACGATGTCACAATTGGCGATGACAATAAGGTAAAGTTGTGTGACTGCTTGGCTCGATGCCAGTGCACCGAAGTACATTATGCCCAACTGTTTCATGTGTTCCAAAAGGAAAAACCATGTGATCTCCGAGGTTCTGGACGAGCTCACTTGGATGAGACCTCGCCTTTGACTGGAACATGTTAGCCGCTCATATTGCGGAACTCGTTGTTTTGTGGGCGCGCCCGGGTCCATGTAGATCTAAAATATGACACCCTGGACAACATTGTTCAAAGGCTCATGGCGCATGTCAATTACATGGTGGTGTCGGCCTATAGGGCACATTTCATCGTGTTGGTGGGAACAAACCGTAGTTATTTGATTCATAGTTCGTTGTTCGCGATTCTCCACTTCCTAGAAGTAGAGTTCGCTAAGATGAATTTCTAGTAAGATAATAAACAATATGTAGGAGTCATAGAGGATCCTAACTTCATAACACAGAAGAGAAAAATGAAGAAAGGGGGAATGAGGCCATGGCCACCAATGTAGCCATTTCCCTCTACCCTCTACCCTAACCTGAACTCTTGAAGTAACCCAATCAACGTTGCCGAAACCATGCACCTCTGCCCCTTCTCGTCATCCACTTGTACATCTTCCTCCCACCTTGTCATCCACCACTCCACCTGTACATTTCCTCCATAGTGTCCCCTTGCTCCTCGTCATATCGGTGGTGATGGGCTGGTTTGGCAACGACGCCTAGGCATGAGCATGGTCGATCGGTGATGCGCGATGATGATTGCAGCGTCATGACTCTCACTCTGACCTTACTTCTCATTTGTAGATATTGGATTCAGGTTGTTGGTTCTATATATGTTTGACAAGGGAGATGTTTTACCAATGCTTGCTGGGCGCATGGAACTGTTTACTTGCATATTGTAAAGAGTGAGGTAGGAACAATTACACTGGAGATGTATAATACATCATGTCACACATTGACCGACGAGAGTTCGGTATATTCCTGGCTTAAAGAAGAATATAATATCTGTGAGGCGTGACTAAACATGCGGTGCTGGCTGTAGGAAAAGGATGTGTGGTTAACCAAATTGCACAACTGAGGAGCTTTCAGGTGGAGAGTTCGGGTGCTCTAGCCTGAACACCAACGTAGACATCATGGTGATATGCGTTAGCCCCTATTGTGCGGGCGCTCTGAAAGGTGGGAGCAAAAAGGCAAAGTACACTTGGAAAGAATTCTCGGAGGAGCACGACGACTTCGGCATATAAGAGTCAAGGTGGAGATTGTTGAAGAAAGTGACTCTAATCCTAATCTTTTTAGGACTTTGGGAGGTGTGCTACAAGAAATCGTATGTATAACAATCCTACTAACACAAGGAGTTCTTGCTTTAGAGGAGGTTCTTGGTGGTGACTAACAACCTACCAAGGGTTGCCATAGGAGCCTAAGTCAATTAATCAAAAGTAAGAGGATTTGATGCTAGATTTCTATAGCACTAGGTTCGTATGGAGCAAGAATTCGAGGTTCCTATTGGAATGATCTTGAGTCGCACAAAGAATAGCCGAGTGAGTGGGAGGAGCCTTTCTTGCTTATCCCCGAGCAGCTGAGTTGAACTAATTTCAGAAAGCACTTGAAGCGAAGACGACCTGTAAGCGAAAGGCATATTTCGTTGTTGAGGGGTATAAAAAAATCACATACATGATTACAAAGGATATCGTGGAATCTATGGTAGAAACATTTCGGGACCAACGCCCATTTAAGAAAGTAATAAATATCAATTAAGTTCCAGATTGATGGAAATTATGATTCCAGAGTTATGTTTTCGAGCATTTGCATGGGTCTCATGGTTTCTATGTTGTTATTAACAAAAACTCTTCTTCCTCCTGGTACTGGATAGATAAAAAAAGAATAAAAAATGTTGTATTTCAATATTGTTTGAAGTTGGGGTTCCCTATAGGTGCTTTATCTTATTAGCCTTTTGAATCACTAGATAGCTAGACTTAACTATGCTAAGAAATAATAAAATCTTTTGATTCATTGCTTGATTATAGATGTGGGTACACATCTGTCTTGGAGGAAAGGATAACTTGACCCGTAAGGATCCAATTGGAGCTTTCTTAACTACTGGGGTGTTATCCCTTATTTGGCAGTCTTATCCCCTATTTGGATAACTACGACACATAACATCTCTCCCCTCCTGGACACGCAGCTCGTCCTCAAGTTGCGGTGGCGGCCATGGCTGACGGCCGAGAAGGCCACACCCTGACAAGGAAACCTACACACGGCAGCACTGATATATGGGATTAGCAGGCGTGAAGTTGAAAGGGCTATGATGGCGTCCTCACGGTCCTTAGCAAAGTCCCATACCAACTGAATCAGTCTGTTGGGCCCTTGCCGCTCGCTTGTAGTCTGAGCCAAACTAGGAGCCCAAGCACCCATGGGTTGCCCAACAATCTGGACGTGCGTAATGTGTTGTTACGTGATTGGCCCATTGCTCCATGAGGAGGCCTTCACCCCCAACAATGCGTGTTGGCCGATGCTGGTAACATCGTGCAGGTTTCCTAGCCCTGTGTGACAAACAAGACTAACCCACGCCCGCTGGCTGGTGAAATTACTCCCCGTCGCGGTGGTGATGCCGCCACCGGAGGGATGAGCGCCACTGCTGGAGGGAGGAAAGCTGCCCCCATCGGTGAGAAGGCTGTACAGTTGTTGCTGTTGCAGACTGCTGGAGCCGTGGAGGATGTGGGCGCCGCTGGCTCTGCTGGGTGCGGCGTCTTCACCGCCACTGCCGTCAAGAGCAGCAGCGCTGCCGCTATGGAGGGTGCGCTGCCACCATAACTGTTGTGAACGACATCGCCGCATCAGGGGGATCGGGCGGCTCGTCCAACCTCCAATGCTTCTTATGCAGCAAATTGGCCCAGTTTTTCGATGATGGCCTGGAACCGTTGCCGAACAGATGATGCCTTCCATCATTCAATCCAGCAAGGATCGGAAACCCTGCCACTAGCCATTTATGGCGGAGCAGCAGTTGGTTCTCTACCAACTGGAATCACCAATTGGAATCATTCCAGGGTAACTAGATGAAACTACTCAGGAATAATAAGTATTTTGATTCATTGCTTGATTATTGATGGATACACTGCTACACACTTGTCTTATATAACTTGGCCCCTAAGGATCTCTTATTTGGCGATCTTATCCCCTATTTAGATTACTACGGCACATGATACCTATAAGTTTAGACAGGGTTGTGAGAATGATAGTCGTGGTTAGAAATTCACGTTGGCTTTGCTAAATCTTCTCTTTTGCCGTGGTTGTTTCTCCTTGTAATCTTGGTTCTTCAACGAGATTTCATCTACTTTTTTCTTGATACTGTGCACAGTCCTGCTGTAACTCACAATATTCGATTGGGTCTGGGGGTTGCTGGGCAATAAGAAGGGTATTAGAGTTTAACATATTTATTTGGATTTACTTGGGGTATAAATTAGAGAAGTTGAACTAGTATGTTGTGTTAGCATCACAAAACCTGATTTGCTCAGGTACATCTTAATGGGAATGGGCATCACTCCTAATCCTGCCTGTTGCAACTTGCAAATAAGTTTGCAATAGATTTGCTGTGATTCTTTTCAATGTCTCTTAAGTGGAGTAATTAACTTCTAGGAATGCTAGTTGTTATTAGTAATTAGCATGAGCTAGATATTGGACTGGAGATTACAGGACCATATAAACGAGCACCATATTAACAATGGTACATACAGACCTGCAATCTGGACTCTGGAGTGTCTTTGTTTTATCATGTAATTCTGGAAACAGGAACTGGAGCAAATGTGTTCTCGATAATAGCTTATAATACTTTCCTTAAAATGCCAAGGAATTCACAAAGTTGATATTCAAATTTAGTTGTGGTTCTGACTGTTAACAGGTGAAGGAGCGAGCTGTTGAGCTGGCAAAGGCAATTGAATCGGAAGATGGCGTTGATGGGGCTGTGAAAGCATTTTTTAAACACCTTCCACAACAACGAATTGCTGAGACGCCGCCGCATGCACCACCTTCAACCTTCATGCAACCCTTACTCCTGCCCGTAAAGAGATGTTTTGGCATTGCTTCATAGTCCATTACGTCCAAGCAAATTGTATGATCATGAGGTGTCACAGAAGCAACCGTTGTGCCGCATGTTGAAGGGGAAAAGCTCTCCTATAGGCTTTAGTTTTTGCACTTGTTGCTGTGTAGAATGAAGGTAGCATAGGGAATTGCGTTTTCTTATTTGATGTATAGCTTTTCGTCAAGCATGGACATGATATGCTTGCATCAACACCTGTGCGAGTTTGGCTGATGATTTGTTTGTAGAGTGATAGTGGCCTCCTGTATTTAGTTAGGAGAATCATGGTTAAGAGTTGTGTTTTGGTTGTGCACTCCAATTGAAGAGACCTCGCTTCCATGGTATACTTTTTTTTGTTAATTTTTTATTCATTTCCTAATGTTACTGAATGCTTGCTTTTGTAGATAAAATAATCGTTTGCTTACCTGAAAAACGAGCCATGATATGCCCACGATCCCCATTATTTTCTCAGAAAAGCATTTTCAGTAGTAGAAGAATATGACAACGTTCATTTTAGTTTCTTTTCTTTTTTCTGACATGTGAACTTTTCCTCACCTGAGTTCCAATGGAATCCTAGTGACATGAGTTAGGTTCGTTTATTATATCAACATGACATGGCAATGAACGACACCTGGTGCCTTCTACTACTTGAGAGAGTCGTAGTATAAGGGCATAGAAGCATGTTTGGTCGGCTCTAGCCTCTATGTTTTCCTGGCTCCTTCTCAAGCTTCTTTGTAGCTCAAAACCAGAAGGTTGTGTTGATGA
>JAGXJF010004403.1:0-33701 GCA_019208055.1 Stipa capillata
CTGGGCCTGGTCCAAGTACTAGTGACGTGCGGCCTGGAGTGCCTGTCACTGGTGTCGGGGTTAGCAGTGATGGGCTGTTATGGCAGCACATCATTGGTGACACGGTTACCAGTGACGAGCGGCTAGGTGCGCCCGTCACTGCTAACGAATTACCAGTGACGAGCGCGGCGCCCGTCACTGGTTACCACTTACCAGTGACGTGTTACCAGTGACGGGCCGTCCGCTCGTCACTAATGGGCATTTTAGGCCCGTCACTGGTAGGCTTTTATGCACTTGTGCCTAGAGCCATTGATGGAAGATCTCATGAAATTGTGGAACCATGGGAAAGATGTATTTGATGCTCACAAGCGAGAGAACTTCAATCTGCAGAGCTTGTTGTTTTGCACCACAAATGATTATCTAGCCCTTGCTAACCTTTTGGGGTAGAGTACAAAAGGGTCAAAAGCATGTACTAACTGCTTAGATGATACGGCTAGTCAGTGGCTTAAACATTCGGGGAAAATCGTGTACATGCATCACCGTAGGTTCCTTCGAAGAGACCATCCGTACCGTCGAATGAAGAAACAATTCAACAGACAAATCGAGGATGGTCACCTCAGAGGCAATTTAGTGGTACGGAGGTACATGACATGGTAAAGGATATCAAAGTTACGTATGGGAAGGGAAGCAAAATAAAAGTTACACGTGAGAAGGTTGTGTGGAAGAAGAGGTCGATATTTTGGAACTTACCCTATTGGGAGCACCTGCAAGTTCGTCACTGCATCGACATCATGCATGTAGAGAAAAATGTATGTGATAGCGTGGTTGGTTTGTTATTGAATATCAAGTGCAAAACTAAGGATGACCACAAAATAAGGCTTGACTTGTTGGACATGGAAATCAGAAAAGAGTTACACCCGAAAGAGACTCAAACTGGTCGTATGTTCTGCGAACCTGCCTGTTATACTCAGTCAAGGGCTAAGAGAAAAGACTTGTGCCAGTTCCTGCACGGTGTGAAAGTTCCGTCCGGCTACTCCTCAAACATAAGAAGACTTGTTTCAATGAAAGAGTTAAAATTGATTGGCATGAAATCTCATGATTGTCCCAATCGCTATTTGGAATATCCTACTCAAGGTTCGAGAGAAAATCATGAGATTATGTTCATTCTTTAACACAACCTCTCAAAAGGTCATCGATCTGATAGAACTTGATGCTCTTCAGGAGGAGGTGGTGAAAACATTATGTCAGCTTGAGATGTATTTCTCCCCATTGTTCTTCAATATCATGGTGCCTGTCACTGTGCATCTTGTTAGAGAGATAAAGTGGTGCGGACCTGTATTGCTTTGAAGCATATACCCTTTCGAGAGATACATGGGAATTCTGAAGCATTTCGTATGGAACTACTCACGTCCGGAGCAAAGCATCGTCGAAGGATGCACGACAGAAGAGGTTGTCGAGCAAGTTCTGTGTCAACTACATGGTTGCGGTAAAATCGATAGGTTTACCCAAATCTCGCCGTGAGGGGAGGCTTTGAGGTATCGAAACCATCTGCAAGAATGATGTCATTCCTGACCGGAAGGTATTGATCAAGTGCACTACACGGTCTTGCAACACATGGCCTTAGTGGGCCCATATATCGACCGACACAAGGCCATGCTACGTGTGGACAATCCGTAAGCGATGGAATTTTGGATCATGAAAGAGCACAATCATTGGTTCAACAAATAGTTATATGAGCAACCTCATGGTTTATCATCATGTGACCCATCACTCTCATGGTTGACAGAAGGACTATCATGTACAGTTGTGACATGGTAAGGGATGGACATAAATGGCAACACATTTTATACGAGAGATCAGGACCAGAAGAGCACAAACCAAAATAGCGGTGTCCGCATAGACGCTCAAGATACGGTTGAGAGGAAGAGCTCATACTATGGTACATATAAGATATCTGGGAGCTAGGCTATGTAAAGTTTAAGATTCCGCTATTTCGTTGCAGTTGGGCAAATCTATCACAGGTGAAAGTTGATAAGTATGGCTTCACAACAATCGATCTCAGAAGTACTGACATACAAAGATGAACCATCTGTCCTACCTAATCAAGTTCGACAGATATTCTATGTAACCAATCCTTCAAAAAAGAGGCAGCATGTAGTAAGTGACTCAAAAAGACACATTGTTGGAGTTGGCAGTGTAGTTGACGAGGATGAGTACAACCAGTTTGAGGAGATGTCTTTCTTCCTGAGATGGCATGATGGTAGAGGATGAACCAAACCAAGACAAAGCTACCTATGTGCATAAGGATTCATCACGAAGGTCTCACATTTGTAGCAAATTAGATGTATATCAAATCATGTGGATTCCATAACTAAGGATGTATGACATATTTGAATCGGGATATGAATTATGTATATGCTATATTTCCTATTGAATTGAATCATTGAAGAAAGGAAAAAGAAATTTGTAATATCCATTTCCTACGATTAGGTTTTTGCATCTTATTATGCATACATGCCATCATCCTTGCATCAACCCTTGCACAAACTTAAAGGTTGAAAAACTATATTTTATAGAATACGTGCATATCTCATCCTTGGAAACTAATGTCAGTAAATTAACACCAATCAACTTATTTGAATAACTACAAACCCTAATGCTATTAAGTTCCTACAAATCCAAATCTTTTCGCACATGGTTTTGCTCATGCTGCCCAATCCGTAGGCTTGGTCCGGAACCTCCAGGCTGCTCGGAATTCTAGGCGGTTTCTAGACTAAATTCCGGATGAGTCCAGAAAGGGTTGGTTTGGTCCTATGGCTGCCAAAGTCTCAATCCGGAGCCTCTGAGGTGAATCTCCGGACTGTTCGAAAATTCTAGATGGACTCCGAACCATTTTCCGAGGGAGTCCAGGGAGCATTTGGGTGATCTTGGTGCAACCGGAGGTCCCATCCAGAGCCTCCGGGATGAACCTCCGGGTGAGCCCGGATTCCGGCTGGACTCCGGATTGATTTCCGGGAGAGTCCAGAGAGGGTGAGCGGCCATTTTGTGAAAGCCGGAGGTTCACTCCGGAACCTCTGGGCGATACGTTCGGGCTGCCCGATTCCGGGCTGTTTCCGGATCGTTTTTCCGGGTGAGCCAAGCCGTGTTAGGCCTTGGCCGCCACGTCGCCGCCTTCGGTTGGGGACGGTGGGCGGTGGCTGCCGTCGTGGCGCCTCGGCCCCGGCCTATTTAAGCCGGCCAGGTCCCCCTCTCCTCTTTTTCTCCTCCTCCCTCCTCTCTTTCTTCTCCAGTGCCCGAATTCCTCGTCCTCGCCGCTGTCTTCTCCGCCTCTGGCCAGCACTCCAGCGAGGAATTCCTCCAAAACCGGTGAGCCCCGGCCTCCCATTTTCCTTTCTCGAGCTCACCCACTTCCTCCCTCACCTCCCCCTTTCCTCTATTTGTCAGGTCCAAGCCCGGAAGACCTCCACCGTCTCCTTCGTCCTCACGTCCGGTTGCAACTCCGGCGAGCTCCCGCCACCTCTCCAGTAGTCCTTGAGCTCCGTTCTTTCGCCCCCGAGCGTGCCTTCCCCTTCCCTAACCTTCTCCGCCCTCTCTCTTCGCAGATCCGAGCCCGGAGACACCTCCCCACCGGCCACCGAAGCTCCTCACCGCCGGTCACCGTCTCCAGCCTCGTCCCGACCCCCTCCGTCACCCCCACGCAGTGCGTCATCCTCGGGGTGAGCCCCTCCTTACCCCACCGCCCTCAGCCGAGCTAGCCACGCCCCGATTCGCCTCCGGCCGTGTCCAGTGAAGCTCCGGCGAGAGCTCCGGCCATCCCCAGCTCCAACTGGAGAGAGAGAGGAAGAGGCCACGTGGCCTCCTCCCATTGGCCACGGTGCACAGTCAGCACTGACCGTGGGTCCCCCACGTCAGTGAGAGTTAGATAGGGTTAGGGTTTCTGATAAACTTCAAAACGCAATAACTCTTAGACCGTAGCTCCAAATTTAGCAAATTTTATATTTTTGGAAACCTTGTGAAATTTCCCACAAACTGGTTCTAGTACAATTTCAAGATCTGCAATTAAAATTCAGCCCAAGTTGGGTATATAGTAGTTCTTCCCTCTCGCGTAATGTTTTTCGAATGTCCATAACTTGTCGTCTGTGACTCCAAATTGAATGGTTCAAATTGCGTTAGATTTGTATTGTAGAACACTTTCATGACTTACACTTTTCAAGACATGATCATCCACTAAAAATAGTAACTCCCAAATCTAAGAACCCAAGCTTAACCAGACATGCATGCATGATTAGGATTACGATCTAATTTCTACACATTTAAACTTGAGCAATGCTCGCTGTCATAGCTCCTAAACATTAGTAGATCACTTTAGAAAAATGTATCTAGCATCATTCATCATACATTCATGCTGGACCTTATTGTTCTTCTACCGTTTCTTTTCCGGTATCGCTTATCGCTCACATTAGAGCCCGAAGAAGGAGACCACTCGGCTTTCACTTTAGAGCAAGATCCAGAACCCTGTGACCAAGGCAAGCAGAGCTTGTTGCACCTTTTTATTGTCATCTCATATGCTTACCTATTTGTGTTATGGTAGGATTGTTTGTTTCGATGTGATGGTCGAAATACTTGAAACTAGCATGTTAGGTGAGGTTGGGTGTCAGGTTCAGCTGTGGCTGAAACTTAATCTTGTTGCCCTATCTAATTGAACTTAATTAAGTGAGATGTGAGAGCCGAGGGTTTTGCACGATGAATACGATTGGTATTTATTGAAGTGTCAGAATGCGACCGGGTGTTTTGAAGTGTGCTTGTCGCTATACCAATCTGAGGTAACTTCATCGTGCACCTCCCTTATCACCGCGTGGACGTTAGCGGAATCGATGCTGGGATATGATTGAGGTAAGTCTCGATATCACTTGGAGCCTTGCAACCTCCAAGGGAAATGCACTCGTCATATCCAGGGTGATCGTATTGCCGGTAACGATCCGAGAGAAGGAATAAATTTGTGGTTCTGTTGACTTGAGGTTGAGGTTGAGTTGTGGGCTGTCCCAAATGGTTGAGGAAGCATCTTTGAGTGCTATTAGGTTCGGTTATTGGCTTGTGTGAAATTTGGACTGTGAGTTATATCCCATGTTTCTCTTCATATCCTTAATGCCATGCTAGTGTTGTCGTATCTTAATGATTTGAGCCGCATCATGTTTAATTCTTGTTGTAGTAAGCATGTGTAGGACATTTAATCAAGCACAAATAAGTCTTGCGAGTACGTTTGTACTCACCTAGGATATTCCTAGATCATTGTAGGTGAGCCAGTGGTCGAGGATTACTTCGATGATGCCTAGCGGCTTGGTTTTCTTGGTTGTCTATCGACTCGTGGGATTTTGGTGACTATTGGGCATGAATCCTCCCTTGGACCTTAAAACTCTTGGCATGGAAGGCAGGGAGGTCTCCATGGGGCACATTAAGGTGTTCCAACATCCTCCATAACAAGGTGGCCCAACTTCCCAGCTGGCTCGGGTCGGTCACAATGTTGTACACCATCCTATTGCAAATTTAAAGTTAGGGAAGGTAAGGTTGGCCACACAAGGAAAAATAAATGCAATAGGGGAGAAAATCCAGAACTAAGAGCGATGGGGATAAGGAATAAAAAGTGATCTACTTGCTACTTTTAAACATAGGGTTTTACTTTTCAATTAGTTTTCTCGGCAACGCCAAGTCCTAAATAACGACCACCTACAATTGGCTTCCTACGGTCAGCTCAGCTCTGATACCAAGCTGTGAGGGACCCGGTATTTTAATCCGAATCAAGGAATTCACAACAAGTGAAGACGGTGACCATAGCCGCTACCTACGACGGACTATGGCCCACCCCCACCCCGTGCGACATGCATACGACACAATGCGTATGACTCACCACGGCCTGATTGAGGGATCACGATTCCAAAAACATACGCCACAATGCGGACTCACTTTGGCAATGGACCGTACATTCACTTTGCACTTCACTCGATTCGAAATAAAACAACAAGTTCCTCCATATGCATCCGACCACGCTCCCCATTTTAACATACACGCATGACAGACGGGAGGTGGGGGCATATGTCGGACAGCAAGCATATCATCACACAAACCACTACGATACGATAATATTACTAGTTGTCCACGTGGTGAACTATTCAGTTTACATCATTCGGTGATAACCGGAAACATATTCAAATATGAAGTATTGAAACAACAGCGGAAGAAGTTAAGTGAGTCCCACAGCGGCGCATCGACCGCTGACCAAAAACCAACAAAATCCCACGAGTCGATAACCAACCAAGAAAACCAAGAAATTAGGCATCCTCGAAGTAATCCTCGACCACGGGCTCACCTGCAAGATCTAGGAATGTCCTAGGTGAGTACTAAAGTACTCGCAAGACTTATTCGTGCTTGATTAAATGTCCTACCCATGCGTTACTACGACCGAAACAACATAATACAATCCAAGTTAACTAGATATGCAACCTACAACATGGCAGTGAACGATATAAAGGAAAACTACCAGGATGTAGCTTGCAGTCCGGATTCTACATAATTCAAGGTACTACCATAACAACATTCACATCATCATTTCCAAGCCTATTTTGGGGCAGCCCACACCCCATTTTAATTATTGGTGAAACACCACAACATTTCCACACAATCTCTCGGACCGTTACCGATAATACGACCACTACGGGTATACGAGTGCGTTACCCTTGGAGGTTGCAAGGCTCCAAGCGGAATTGAGACTTACCATCAAATATACCCTAGCGTCGATTTCGGTAACGTCCACGCGGTGATAAGGGAGTGCTTAGGTGAAATCACCTCAAGATGGTATGACGGCAAACACACTTCAAAACACGGGGGGCCGTATTCAATTCTCTAGATAACGTACCAACCGTATTCACCAAGCACACCCTCGGCTCTCCCATCTCACCTTATTAAGTTAAAGTTGAGTGGGCAACCAGGTTAATTCACAGCCCTAGCTGAACATCATCACAAGACACACCCTAGTCATACTAGTTCGCTCAAATTACCGGGCATGTGGTTCAAGCAAACATTCAGCACGTAAACATATATAAGGAAGACATGTAAGTCACAATGTAACATGCAACAAGCTCTGCTTGCCTTGGTTGCAGGGTTCCAGATCTTGATCGGAAGTGAAAGCCGAGTGGTCTCCTTCTTCGGGCTCTATTTCGAGCAATACATGGTTACCGGAAACAAATGAGAAAAGAAGCAATGAGATTCAGCATGTATGCATGGTGAATGAGTGTAGATATGCAATTCTAAGGTGACTTATCGATATTAGAAATCTAGGGCAATAAGAAGTTACAATTGGTGATAGTAGGTTTTAGGTATGACCCTAATGCTGCATGAAATGTCGATTTCGTTTAATCACATGTAAGGTTAAGGTGGCTGTGTACATGGTACAGTCCTACTTCAAAGTGCGGATATTCTAAAAGTATTCAACAATACAAGATTAACGCAACTGGAATTACTTAATTTGGCGCTACGAGTACCGAGTTATGAATCGTCGAGGAACGACGCTCGGAAGAGACGAATACATCTAGACTCAATGTAATCAAGATTTTATATTTCGAATTTTGAAGTTTTGTTCCAGCCAAGTTGTAGGAAATTTCATAAGCTTTCCAACGATATAAAATTTGTTCAATTTGGAGCTAGGGTTTAAAAGATATCGCAGTTTCAAAAACTACTCGAAATGGAAACATATCCTAAACCCTAATTTCCATTTCCGGCCGAACCAGAAAATGCTACACACACCCGAGAAGCTACTCTGCAAAACCAACTCATAACCGGCTCAGGCTGACAAGCGGGCCCCGGAAGCAGCGCTGACTAGATAGCTGAGATCCAGTCAGCTGCTGACTGGACCTCGGGATCCAATCAGACGGCGCCACCTCACCTAACCTCTCTCCCTCTCATCTTCTCGGCATGTAGGCGTGGCCACCGGCTTGGGACGGCGGCGGCCTCGCCGGAGGCTCGCCGGAGCTGAGCTCTAGGGCGCTAGGAGGCTCGGGACTGCTCGGGGAAGATGGCTAAGGCACGGGAAGCTCACCCCGAGGACGAAGGGTTGGTGCAGAACGGCGGAGGGGCTCGGGAGAAGGCTGGCGACGGGCACCGGCGGAGGGAAGCTTCGGGGAAGGCTGGCGAGGGTTGTCGGAGCTCAGATCTACAAGGAAAAGTTGCGGGGGAGGTTAGGGAAGTGGAGAGGATGCTCGGGGTTTGGAAAATGGGATCCGAGGTGGACCGGAGCAGCGGCGCGAACTCGTCGGAGCTTTTGGCCGGACTTGGGGAAGGAGGAGATAGCGGTGGCTTTCGGGGCTTGGATCTGAGCAAAAGTGGAGTAGGGGAGGTTACCGAGGAGGGGATTGAGCTCAAGAGCAACTCGGGGGAGGTCGGGGCTCACCGGAGTGCGGGGAATTGCTCGCCGGAGCAGAGGCCGAGCTCGGAGAAGAAAGCGGTGGCGCGGGGAGGCAAGGCACCGGAGGAGAGGAGGCTAGGGTTTTCGGACAAGAGGAGGAGAGAGCTATCGGGACGGCATATTTAAAGGGCAGCACGGCTTCGGACAGCCGGTGGGTGGATCCGCCGCCCACCTCGGCCACTCGGCGCCGGAGGCGTGGAGGCCGGGTCCTGGCAAGCGGGGCCCCGCGCGGCAGAGAGAGAGGAGGGGCGCGGGGGCTGACAGAGGGGGCCCGCGCGACAGGGTGAGGGGAGAGAGAGAGAGAGGCACCGGCGGGGTTAGTGGGCCGACCGCATGGGCCCAACAGGCTTCGGCCTGACAGCCTTTTCCTTTTTCTTTTTAAATTTCAGCTGAATTCCTTTCCAATTCAAATGGGCATTCAAACAACCTCCAAATGAGCTGGAATTTTTACAGGATGCTTGTAAACAAATATAGGCTCCCTTCTAGATGGCTTCTCCAGCGGCTTCTCCCAGAAGCTGCCCTCTCCCGGCTTCTCCCAGAAGCCGCCCCCTCAAATTCGTCAGGGCTTCTAAATTCCCCAGGATCTGACTAGTTTAGAAGTCTCGACGAATTTGAGGGGGCGGCTTCTGGGAGAAGCCGGGAGGGGGCAGCTTCTGAGAGAAGCTGCTGGAGAAGCCGTCTAGAAGGGGGCCATAGAACCTCCCATAAAATTTTGAACTCATTTGGAGACTGTTTGACCTAGGTTTGAATTCAAATTCAATTAGGGCTCAAATTGGGTTTGAACTACAACTAGGTCCTAAACTTCTTCAAAAAATTTGAAATTTGGCATGGAGCTAATATTTACATATTCATGGCCATTCCCAAAGTTTAGAAAAATTTTATGCACATTAGCTTGCCCATTTACTCAACCCTAATTTTTATCTCTTTAGGGTTTGAAATCGGAGTTTTGATTGAGCTATCATTTCATGTAACTTTTGGATAAATCTTGGGAAGGAAATGTTGGTGAATGGTTCCAACCAAGAAACTCTAGTCCTTATTCACCTAACATTGCGAAAGCCCTAGTTTGCTAACCCAAATAAGTTGATTGGTTTTTGCGAAATTAACCACCGAGGATGAGATATGTACGTATTCTATAAAATATAATCATATCACATTTAAGTTTAAATAAGGTGTGTGTGCGTGGATGATGACATGTATGCATGAATGCAAGGCAAGGACCTAACCGTCGAATTCGGGTATTACAGAGTAAGTACATACTTCATATATGGCTCAACCTCCGAACAATTATTGAGAATATACTAGACCATCTTATCAAAATCGGCATCAAGATATGTAAGTTTGCCTGATCCAACTAAATTGACATCATGCATGAAAACAGAGAGATCACAAGGCACCATGTTTTGTACTGAACCATCTCTATTTCTTCCCTCTCGATTAAATCTAGTTTCAATACCATCCATATATCATGAGCAAAATATCAAGCAATCATTAGCTATGTATGCCTCTGCAATGGATCCTTTTGATCTTGCCCTATTCCTCACAAAACGCTTCAGTGTACCGAGCCATCTTTCAATTGGGTACACCCATCCATATTGTACTGGACCTCTAAGTATTGCCTCATCCGGTAAATGAATAGCCAAGTGCACCATCACATCAAAGAAAGCTGGAGGGAAAAAATTTCAAGCTTGCACAAAATGACTGGGATTTCTATTTTCAGTCGATGCAAAATATCTAACTTCAAAGTCCTACAACACAATTCTCTAAAGAAAGTGACCCAACCCAGCAATTGCTTCATCTATATCCTTGCGTATAAATCCTCGCATGCCAACAGGTAAAATTCGTTGTAGAAGGATATGACAATCATGAGTTTTTAGTCCTTGGACCTTACATCCATCAGCATTAACACATCTTGATATGTTAGAAGCATATCCATCTGGGAATTTCACGTCTCTTAGAAATTCACAAAATGCAATCTTTTGGTCTTTAGTCATGGTATAGCATGCTTTTGGCATAACATATGAATCACCATTATGCGCTAAGTGTAACTCCTTTCTTATGCTCATATCTTCTAAATCGAGCCTAGCATTAATAGTGTCCTTTGTCTTTCCCTCAATATCAAGAATTGTTCCAAGAAGATTGTCACATATATTTTTCTCAATGTGCATTACATCAAGATTATGTCGCAACTTCAAATTTGACCTTATCTACCCGCTTTAATAGCTCCTGTGTACTGAATTCTTCTGGCTTCTCACGGTTTTCATGCCTGCCATTAAAAACTTTGCTTTTTCGCCAAGGATGGTCCCTTGGAAGGAAACGACGGTGGCCAAGATAACCAATTTTGTTCCTTAGCTTCTATGAACATGGGTCTTTGTCACAACGCACACATGCAAAATAACCTCTTGTGGTTCGCCCTGACATAGTGCTCAATGCTGGATAATCATGTATGCACCATATAATTGCAACATGCATATCAAACATTTGTGTAGAAAATGCATCACAAGTACGGACACCCATCCAAAGTTCAAGCAATTCTTCTATGAGAGGCTGCAAGAACAAATCAAAATCCTTCCCCGAAGACTTTGGACCTGGGATGAGTAAGGCCATCATGAAGTTGGATTGATCCATACATGCCCATGGTGGCAGATTGTAAGGCACAACAAATACTAGCCACATGCTATAGGGGCTACTCATGTTACCAAATGGATTAAAACCATCTGAAGCAACACCAAGTCTCAAGTTCCTTGCATCTCGTGCAAACCACGGATATTTTCTGTCAAAGTCTTTCCATGCCTCACCATCAGCCGGATGTCTCAGTTCATTCTCGACAGACTGGCGCTTCAACTTGTGCCACTGTGTGTCCTCTGCCATTTTTTTTGAAACAAACATTCTCTTCAGTCTTGGTATCAATGGAAAATGACGCAATATTTTGTGAGCAACCCGCTTTCTTCCGTTTGGATCTTTCCATCTGGACTCACCGCATACTAGGCATTCCTCACTCTTGGCATATTCTTTTCGAAATAAGACACAATTATTTTTGCACACATGTATTGAATCATATCCAAGACCAATTTCACGAAGAAGATTCTTTGCTTCATCATATGATTTTGGAAGTGTATTGCCCGCGGGGAATGCTAAGGACAATAGCTTCATGAATGCAGTAAATGCTGAGTTGGTAATCTGATAGTATGACTTGATATGAAGTAACTTAACAAGAAAAGAGAATCTTGAAAAGTTAGCGCATGCCGGATAAAGTTCACGCTTGGCTTCACCTAACAAATCTGGAATTCCATCATCATCATTGTCCTCGTCCTCGTTCACACCAAACCCATCATGACTATCATGTTCCATGTAATCAGAAGGTTCACTCAAATGCTCTAAATCTTCATTAACTTCATCATTAAATTGTTCCCCATGATGTATCCACCTAGTGTGCGTACTTGACAATTCATAAATATATATGTGATCCTCCACATGCGCTTGAGGTCTAAGCTTTTGATTCAGACATTCATGACATGGGCAAAGTATTTCAGCATTCTCATCAAACCGTTCTCGAACAAACTGCATGAAGCCTTTTACACCTTTGATATATTCAGGGGTAAATCGTCTACCATTTATCCAAGTTCTATCCATCTGGTTAGGCATTGGAAAAAAAGGGAAATTAGCAATGTTTAAAAAATTTAGTATATATGTATCACAACTATTATGCAGTCTTAAAATAAATAGTAATCTAAGGACAACTAGAGATTACAAGGTTTTCATATAATTGGCTGGTAGTGAAATGGCTACTTACTAATCAGGACAAAAATTACACATCTGATGCATACTCTCCTTTTTTATATGAAAAAACAAGGAGGATGCAATTACCACTTCGTGAGACCAGTTCATAGGCATGCATTCCTAAAGTCCACAGAGATCAGATAAAATGGTAACAACTGATGAGATAACATTTTTCTCTTCCAATTGCAACTAACTCTATTTGGATTCTGCAAAATATGTTTCAAGCAATTTAGATCTCACTACGATTTCAAGTGAAAAAAGTCACAATTCATTAACGCTGAAAATTTGAATGAGAGTTGCCACTGGTGACTAAGCACTTCGTATCAATTGCATTGTTGCTCTTCTTATACACAATTGTTTCTTCCACAGTGCACCTAACATCTATTGATAGCTAAAGGCCTATAGCAATAAAAAACAAACAATGTTTGGGTTCGGCAAATTTATATTGGGCAAACACAGGTCTCAACTCTACAATTGAAAACAAGATAATGGGGACAATAATTTCATTAGTACTACAAATTACAATGACAAATTGCCATGTTGACTGTACTATCTCATTTTTCTAAAGTTCATCCTCAGTGATCCATACTTGATAACTCTGCAGATATCATCTATTCATTATACCATATGACAGGACAACTTTGCACAAACATGCATACACATCAGTGAAATCAATTTGAATAAAATAGAGAGATCAGGTTTTTATACCAATTGATGTCTCACTAGCACCACAGGCTTGTGTTTTCACTTGAACAATCAAGTACATACCTCTCACACCCCGATTTCCTCAAACCTGAAAATTAGGGCTTGCAAAAACTTTTTACTAATAATGCCAACGGAAATACACCTGATGGTCAAAATGAGCTGGTGCTATACCCTAAAACATTTCAAATTAAGATCTTCCGCCATTGCCCCTCCTCCCCTTTGGTCGGTAAGTGTACAATGCCTATTTTTGTTCCTCTTGATCTCAGCTTGCCTCCATGCACGGCAACTCGATCTTGCCTACATCTTCAACACCCTCCTCCCTTTCTGTCTTGTCGGTACATCTGAGCCAACAACTGAAGCTATGTGCCCCATGACATTTTTGAAATTGAAGCATATATATGTCACGAACCTCTTCCGAATGACGTGATCTTCTGCCATCTACTTCGCCATGTCCTATCATGAGTATGTGCACGTATATACCGCCATCATGTATACGCATATATGCAAACCCTAACCCTCGGCACTCTTTGACTGTCTCAGCCACCAGCCGTGTGCATATACATATACACAAGTATAGTGGTGTCATTTCACAAACCTTAACCCACCGTGAATTTCCACATTTCTCCTGTCCCCAGCGCAACCACATATATGCTAAAACTCCCAAGTGTATGTGTGCACATACACTCTGAACTCTATTTCGATTCCTTCGAACAGAAGTGAAATCCAAAGCCCTAGCTCCTTTGTCCTCCGTCGGCACTTCTATTTTCATGTGATCTATGTAACCATGGGTATAATTCCAAAACAAAATGCTTGGGAAAAATAATCCTAAAATGTTGTGTCATGAACCCTCACCTAATCGTGGCTATTTAAAACTTTTCCAAAGACAAAAGAGAGAAGAAAAACAACACGTTCCATTTTGGCTTTATATTTGGGTTTAGCGTTCTTTTGCATCACAGGGGGATAAATAACATTTCCTTTTAGACAAACCATTCTCACGTAATGAAACCAGGCAGGTCGCATATGTGTATGCTTATAACCCAAGGTGGCATTTACCCATACAACCGGCCACATCCTTCCACGTGATCACCCCTTTTGACCAATTTGGGAAAATATATATGCATATATAAACTGTATGTGTAGGTGCCTATGTGTACATACTTAATAGCAACCCTAACCTAATATTCCAAGTGGATATTTTGGCCTCACAAAAATTCTCAGAGATCATAGAAGCTCTATCGTTGTGTATACCTCAGATCTATGCCTAGCAACCCGACCTCTGCCAATAAGATTTCAAGCTATCGGGGAATATCTCAGGTGTTTGAAAGACCTCCTCCACTCTTATACGGATCAATGCTTGGCAGAAGACTTGCCTTCTCGTCCTCACAAATAAGCAGTAATAGCTCAAACTGTTGGTACAAACCCTCCCTGTTGACCTACAGCGCCTCCTAGCTATCTGTTTTCTTTACTTAAAGCTTCCTCATAAAGACATGGCAGCTCTGTTTCGAGCACTTTTCTCTATGCTGCAAGTACACTGCTCCTTGTGCCACCTCCCCATCCATGGCAGTAGTCGGTGCCCAATTTTTACTGTGGCCACAGCACCAGCTAGCTGCCCTCCTCTGCACCATTAACTGCCGAGCTGCCCCCTCCCCATTACCTCTTCTAACCAAGCAGCTCCACCCAAGAGCTCTCTCTCTCCCCCTCCATCTCCATTTTTTGCCCTCAACCAGAGCTCCCCTCTCCCAAGCATCTCCTCCCTGCCATGTTTTCTTCTCCACTTCATGGTTTACAGCCGAGCTCAATCCAGGTGCCTGGCTCACTTGGTCTTCAACCTGAGCTTCCCTGCCTTTCTCTTCTCTGTGCTGCCATTTCTGCTAGCTCCTGCTATTCCTCTTCCTTCTCCCCGAGCTAGCAAGCTAAACTGCTCCTCCTCTTCTCTCCCCAATCCTTCTTATCTGGTCTACAACCCAAGCACAGCGAACCACCCGAGCAGCCCTCCTCCCCTCCATTCTTCCCAACCACTCCTTTCCATCTCCCATGCCTAAGCCAAGCTCCATTCATGCGCCAAGTGTCCCTACCTAGCTGCCCCAAATCCCCTCTTTTCTACGGAGCGCTGCCCCAACACTGGCCCCCTCTCCCACTCCGATGGAGCCCTCCACAGCTCCAGCACGCGGTGGCCAACCGAGGATGCTTCCCAAGCACACCCTGCAACCGAGCTACCTTCTCCCTTGTCTACTCTCCTTCCCCATTCATTCTCCTCCTCAAACACCAGCCGAGCTGCAACTTCACTCACCACCTTGTTCTACAAGCCGCCGGCCGAATCCCTACTCTTCTCCCAAGCTCGACCTCCAAGCTCCACCGCAAGGAGAAGCACCACCACTGCCTGCCGTGGAGAGCATCTCCACCGGAGTTCTTCCTCTCACTGCCGCCGCCAAGCTTCGAGGCCTTCTGTCGCCACCGCCCCGGCTGCCGCCGGAGCTGGCTGCCGCCACGGCCGAGTTGCCCCCGCGTCCACTCCTCCCCATTGGGTCAGCACTAACATCACCTCACCGCCGAGCCCTCTAGCGAGAAGTTCCCGAGCGACGCCGCTGTTGGCCGGATCTATACCGCCACCTTGTCGAGCCCATGGTCTTCTACTTGCGCCACCGGTGAGTCCGAGACACCTCCTTCCCGATCCCCAACGGTGCCCCTCTCTCCACCACAATCACACTGGACATCATCCACCTCGACCTACTCCACTGGCAGCTTCCGGCACCGACCTCACCCCTAATTAACCACATGCGAGCATCATGGGTTGCCGCCCCGAGACCCGTGCTGCCTCTACCACCGATGCGGTCAACTGCGCCGCCCCCACGGGATAGTCATTGAACCCGCAGGTAAGACCCACCGTGGCTCTAGCAACGCTAGACCCCTAGGGCCTCGCCTCCGTCTTCGTCGCCCATTTCTGGTCGTCGCTGGCAACCTCGCCCCTAACCCTCTTTTCTGTGCTAACTTTCCTTCTAATCCTCGTGCGTTAAATGTTGGCCCCAACCGCAGCAACCCATTAAAGGCCCAAAATCTTTTCTGACTTAAAAGCACACGGGACTCGCTGAAGTGGATTCCTATTCTGAAGATGCACTCTGCCTTTACGCTTCTCTCAACTGAAGGCGTACTCCTGTGTCTACTCTCTCAATTACACTTTTCCCTTGGGAGATGCAGTTGGATATACAGATGTTCCAGAGCCAGCCAGATTCAGCTGCTAGAAGATGGATTCTGAACCTCAGATTGAATTGAACTCAGAGAAAGGGCCTCACAATGGTTGATGCAAGCAACAATTGGATAACTTAAATAGCATAAATCAAATTGGTGAACTTGTAAAACATCCACATTCACTAGGAATATGCCACTTCGTCCATCACCAATCACAACAAAAACCAAATTGGACTGCAATGGATTTTAGAATGTACTTTGCAGAATAACCAATCATGGATTATACAGCACAAAACAACTTCGCCCATCACATTTGCATCGTACAAGAAATTCACCACTATGTGCAGATTGATCAAATCAATGCCTCAGCGCAAAAAAATCCAGACAAGAATAACACCACACTTGTTAATCGCTAGCCATTGCAAACCACATATCACCAGCAGTAATAACAAGATCTAGATCACTTGTACTCCATTCCAATGAGATTGTTCATCCATACACCAAACCAAACCTAACCACCTCCATCATTCACCAAAACTAACCTAATCACCTAGGGAGCAACATACTACTAGTAAAAGGGGGCTTCAGATCTTGCAGAGCTCCACCCAAAGGCTCTAGGTCTCCTGAGAGGCGGATCCAATGTCGGCCTTGTCCTTGCTGGCCTTCTTCGGGAGCAGCGTGGAGTGGATGTTGGACAGCACACTGGCAGCGGCAATGGTGATGCCGTCGAGCAGCTGGCTCAGCTCCTCGTCGTTGCATACTGCCAGCTGGATATGTCGAGGCACGATCAGAACCTTCTTGTTCTCATGCGTTGTGTTCCCTGCAAGCTCCACGACCTACCATGGAATCGGAATCGCCGTTGAGGAGATAGCGAGCAGATTTTGTGGGAATGAAATGCGGGAGAGGAGGCTGTGGTTTTATCTTGGAAAGAAAGGCGATGCACCCAGTAGGGGAAGAATGGCTATCGTGCCTTCAGAAGAACAGCGCCGCTACGGCTAAGAGATGGTGGCGGGCGGCGCAGGCATGTCGCTGGTGGGTGCCGACTACAGCACCGTCCCGATGAGGATGGGGAACGAGGGATCCGAATTGATTTCCTAGACCTGTGCATATATTTCTTGTCAGATTATAACAAATGGACAATTTTATCTGAAGGGCTCAATTGATTAGTATTTGATAATTGGCGTAGCGGTAAGACATGGCAAATGAATTTGGGCCTCAGGTCGCGGGTTCGATCGTTGCTACCCCACCTCGCAGACATTACAAATAGATAAAACTGTGACAACCTATCACTAGTCTTCGAGGGACACAGTCGTAAGGCAAAGAATTACATGGTTAAGGTCTCTTGTTCGAGTGCCAGAAGGCACAATTTTTACTGATATTATTTCTTACCAACAGACTGACACGTGGGTTCCGTAGCCATGTCTGGGCCCACAAGCTGACAGGCTGGTCCCATTTGACACGTGAAAAGCTAGCGGGTAGAAACTGACATGTGGGTCCTACAAAGACACATGGACAGGGATGGGTCTAGACACTGAGTGTGGACACAGCGAGGCTAGAGACTGACCGGTGGGTCCCTGAACACATGCATTTTGGTTTCCCTTCACTTATAGCCACTTAGGACAAGAGGACACGTGGACTGACAAATTGGGGTCCACTCATAAGATCAACAAGATCAAATGTACTTATGATGAAACCCGTTCGTCGTAGGTGCAACGATTGTGTTGTTACTTATTTGATGATCGTGGCGTGGTCATAAACCTGACAATTAGGGTCACAGATATGCCTCCACGCAAGCTATATATGATTTATGACGATTTTGATTCACGTTGTATGACGAACTATTCTATTTCGTTGTAAAGTTCTAGGGATCGGGGACGTCCCATGACAATTGTGCACATTTTGTCATAGAAAGCTGGAGTTTTATGACAAAATGGCTCAGCGTTACTAGGTTGTCGTCATGGATTACCAGATTTCTGGTAGTGGTGTGAGGAAATTGAGAGGGCTTACCCCCCTCCCTTTTATAGGGAGGTCGACCAGCCATGAAGGGAGGGGCAGCCAGCCTTTGCAACAGCCCCAACATTGTCCCATTGTCTCCTAGATAGTGCCTTATTATTCCTTCTTTAAATTGCGACCATTCCTTTTTATTTTTAGGGTTGGTGAAATAGCAACCTATATGCTTTTTAGGGAACACTAGGATGACTCATTTACCATGCATGATTTTTGGAAGGAAATGAATGCATCCTGTCACAAAGATGAATTGAACCACTTGGAAGAGAAAAGAAAAAGAAAACAAGAAATTTTCAGGGCCGGATGACCTAGGGTACGTGGCCAACCAGCCGCTGAATGTTTTTTCATTTCCTGCAATACTTAGAAGTAGAATGAAAGAACCTAAATTTTTTCCAGGATGAATGATTATTTTAAGAATTATTTGCGAGATTAGGAAGATGGAGAAATAAAAGCGAGAGAGGATCAGCAAAAACCAATGTTTGGGAAAAAAGTTTGCTAAAAGTGGCCTCGCAAACTAATATTCCTGAAATATTCCTAGTGGTTTATTGCGAAAGGAAAACTTTGTTTCAAATTTTTTTATATCATTTTCACTAATGACATGTTTAGAGACACAGAAAAGGGTACAAAGAAGAGAAGGGTTTTTACCTTTTCCATTTTCTTTCTTTTTCTTTTATTTCTTTTCCTTTTTGTTCTAAAGACTAAAAAGTTTTGAAAGGTAAACGAAAGAAAAACTTCGAAAGGAAATAAACTAGATGTAAGTATTTTCTTTCTCTTTTGTTTTCTTTTATTTCTTTTCCTTTTGGTTTTAAGAATTGAATTGTGTTGAAAAGTAAGAGAAAGAAAAGCTTTGACAGGAAATAAGAAAGGGAAAGGTTTGAAAGGAAAATTTGACTCTCTCAAAAAGAAATTTTTAGCAAAATTAAAAATAAGAAGGTAAGATAATTTGGGGTACCTCCCGACAGTGCTTTAGTTTAGTTCAAAAAGCTCGACCTCTCACGTACATGATTTGGTGCGTGGAGCCAGCTCCTGGAGGTGGAGATACTTGAGATGCTACCGCTCGAGTTTTCTTCTTGTTCGGGAATCTCATTTGTCATGTCGGAGGTGTTAGTAGAAGACTCAGCTTCTGTCTTTCCATTAATGTTGAGGTGGATCACTCCATTTCTAATGTCAATGTTGGCATTAGCCGTGTTGAGGAAGAGTCTTCCTAAGATCAGTGGAGTCCTTATGTCCATCTCTATATCTAGGACTACGAAGTCCACAAGAATGAGGTATTGGCGGGTCTTGACTGGTACATTATCGGTGATACCAACTGGGTACCGGACGGACTGATCTGCAAGCTGCAGGCACATTGTCATAGGAGAAATATTGGTAAAGTTGAGTTTACCGAATAGCGATTTGGGCTTGACACTGACGCTTGCTCCTAGATCGCAGACTCTCAAAGGATTCAAATCCAATGGAACATGTGATTGTGGGAAAGCCTGAGTCTCTCTTCTTGGCAAGGGTAGCATTCAAGATTATCGTACTCCATTCCTCTGTCAACTTGATTGTCTCGGAGTCAGGGATCGGTCGTTTGTTGAGCAATATGTTCTTTAGGTACCTTGTGTGGGTCGGGACCTACATGGCATCTAACAACGGAATATTGACATAAAGTTTTTTGATTACTTCAACAAACTTACCATACTATTCGTCCGAGTTGTTCTTGTGAGTTCGAGGAGGGAATGGTAGCACGTTGCTATCAAAATACTCATGAGGACTGCTTTTGGGAGCAAGTGTAGAGTTTACTTGTAGTTCATCCTCCTTGTCCTTCACTTTGTCTTCACGAGTCTTGGCTTCTTCTGGCCGCTCCAGACCCTTGAGCATTTTGCTGGACCTAGTAGTGACAGCATTGACCTTCTCACGAGGATTGGCCTCCGGCTGTCCTAGTAGACGTCCAACATTGCTTTTTTGAACAGAAGCAGCAAGCTGCGCAATTTGGGTCTCTAGCATTTTCTTATGACTTAACTGCTGTTGAACAGAAGTGGCAAGACTTTCTATTTTTGCATCTATACCCTCTAGTATTTTATCATTGCCATAGAACTTCTTGCTAATGTTTTCATTAGTTCTAGATTGAGTATTGGTATATTCCTTCAAAGCAGGATCAAAAGTTGAAGTATGAGATGAATTTTGAGAAGAGTAGGAGTTGTTACCCTTGTTACCAAAGTTGAGGCTTGGTTAGTTTCTCTAGCCGGCTAGTAGTCTTGATTCTCACGGGGACGATAGTTGTTGACAAAGTTGACATCTTCATCCTGTCTTTTTCGACAGCTATCCCCATGTGACCCACGTTGCCACAATCTTCACAAGTCATCCTTGCATCGGTTCCTTTCATGATCTCGACAGATGTAGGAAGGGCCTTGATCCTTTAACAAAGCTTTTCTACTTTGGCAGTGAGGAAGTCCATGCCCTCTAGTGAGTGAACTCTTTGGTCCGAATTGGCTGTGAGCGCTTGGTCTCCCATCCTTGGTTTGTAACCATAACCATCTTATTGATGAGGGACTTGGCTCGAGTGACGCCGAGTCCCATAAAAGCTCCTCCGACAGCAGCATTAAGATGTTCACGAGTCCATTGTAGAAGGTCTGGATCAAGAGCCACTCCTCCATAGCACGATGAGGACATGATAAAATACTGTTCTAGAACTTCTCCCATGCTTTAGTGATGGATTCATGAATCTGCTAGAAGTTGGCGATCTTGTTCCTCAGCTGGTTGGTTCTCCTGAGAGGGAAATACTTGGCGAGGAATGCATCAGAACAATTCTCCCAGGTTTCGACTTTAGAAGCAAGGAGTAAGTGAAACCATTGCTTGGCTTTTCCGAGAAGGGAGAATAGAAATAGCCTGAGACGGATGGTGTCGGTAGGAACATTCTTCAGGTTGAACGTGCTGTAGATCTCCAAGAACGCCTGGAGATGCATGTTGGCGTCTTTCGACGGCTTGCCACAGAAAGGAGAGTCGCTAACCATATGGATGAGGGCTGACTCGACCTCAAAGTTCCCACCTCCAATAGTGGGCAATGCCACAAGGAGGATATTATGGTTGCTTCGTACGGAGTACTACTGGAGGGTCTTCTCGGCCATTGCCGTTGGTAGATTACCGCGGGGTTTGGAGTGTGGGATTGGTCGAGAACTCTCCGGAGCTGAAGAGAGAGAAGTTGTTCCCAAATCACCAAGTGGTCTTGCAGCTAGAATCTTCTTAGGTCGGTCTGGGGTTTTCTCGAGTGTAGAACGGGATTCCCTGAAGATTGCCTTAGGATCGGGTCAGAAATTTTTAGGGAGGGGAAAACCAGACATGCACTGTCATGTACAGATAGAGAGAAAAGAACAAACAAGGGCAAAGTGAGGGGTTAAGAAAAATTGGACAATATGTAAATATATGGATAATTGATATCTCTAGCTCAAAGTTGCTTCCCTGGCAATGGCGCTAGAAATATTTGTTGACTATTCTTATGGCCTATAGATATGTGTATCCGCAAAAAGTTGTTGTAACATTTCACCTTAGAAGTAATCCAGGGTTTATCGAATCCACATGAATCAAATAGGTTTGAGTAGAGTTATTAATACCAATTTATCGTATATATATATGTCCCATCCTCCGTCACTTAGAAAGGACGTGTAACATCCCTAAAGTTTAATACTTTGTAATTGTGCATCATGGCATGCATTCATGAAATTAAAAATGAGGGGAAGTTTGAATTTTTCATATCATCGAGAAAAACAAACCCTAATGCTCTTATGAAGGTTTAAGGTGAATTCTAAATCTTGGTTTAGAATCTCTTGAACAAAAGTGTTTCAAAAATATTTTAAATGATACCTTATCTGCTTATAAGGTTATGGGTAAAATGTTGGATGATAAAAATCAGTTCTGGAGTTAATTCAAGTGAATTTTGGAATAAAAGCCAAAAACAGAAAATCAAAAACCCTAAAACCCTCCCCTCTCTCTCGGGTGGGCCAGCAGCCCATCTCTTTCCTCCCTACACCGGCCCGGTTCCTTCCCCCTCTTCTCCCCTCTCCCGACTGGGCCTCGGCCCAGTTTCTTCTCGCGCTCGGCCCACCCGGCCTGCCCTAGCCCAGCACCGCCCCGGGTGCCGCTCCCTTATCCCGGCGCCTCCCCCTGCCTAGTCACCCCGCCGCCGCCGGGAGCTGCCCACGCAGCAGCTTGCCGCTGCTGCCGTGGCGCGCAGGTGGCTCCCCAGGGGCCAGCTCCTGCTTCGGCCGGTACGCCCCCCTCTCTTATCTCTTCCGCCGGCTGAACCCCCTTTTTCCATCTCTTCCTCGCCGCTCCAGTGCGCCGCCTCCCGCCATCGCCTCCGCCGTTCGCCGCCTTAGTGCCGCTCCACTTGCTCCCGTGCAACGCCGCCGCTCGCCACCTCGCCCTCCGCTGCTCTCGACTGTGAGAACTCGTATTTTCTAACAATCTAAACGTTAGAATTTAATGATTTCATTCATACATGTCATTCATACATAGCAAATTTGAGGGAAATTTAAAAATTTTCTTGAATAAAACAAGTTACATAGAGAGGTATATATATATGCAAAAGAAACGAAATCTCAACGCACTTACATATATACAAAAGAGATTCCATTCATATATATATACATGTATACATTCAAATGGTTCGAATACATTACATATGTCCAAATCATATCTATGAAAAAGTTAAATGTTACAAGCCATGTCTATTACAAAAATGTCATAATATAAATATATCCATTGTCTTCACTTCTTCAAATCTTCTTCAACTCTTCTCCAATTCTTCAACCTGCACATGAACACAAGCAAAATACTACAAAAAGGAGGGTTTGATTAAGATTGAAATGTTGCATTTTCTTTTTGAAAATGCATTTGTCTAGGAGGTCAGTTTTGAGAATTCAGAGAACTAGTTCTGAACTCAAAAGAGTTTAAATTGACTTAGAGATTTGATTAGGCAACAGGCAACAAATCTTAAAGGCAACAAGTGGTAATCCTGAGGCAACAATTCTTAAAGGTATCCAATTGATATATGAGTTCAAATAGGCAACTGAATTCGAATAGGCAGCAAGGCAACAACTGATTTCTTTAAGTCAATTCAAATTTAAACTAACCTCCATTTAGGCAACCAGTTATAGATCAAATAAGGATTAAGGTCTGCTTTCAGATTTAAATCCAGCAAGACCTAGAGCATTCTAAAATGTTAAGCAACAGCCAACGTGCAGCAATAGAGGACAAACCCATTCATTTATTTTGCGCATAACCTGTCCAAAGGGGTGGAACCATGCCCAAGCTGCTGGTGGCATTGCCTTGCCACCTCAAGCTCAAAAGGAGGATAAGGATCAGCTAGGGGCTGCCATGCAAGCAGCTCACTCACCAAATAAAGAGATGAGTCACTCAATATGTGTCAAGATCAGCCATTTTCGAAATCCCAGCATACCAGCCTTCAAACTCCTATAAATAGGACCTCATGAGTCTCATTCTCCTCTCAACTTCAACCAAAACAGCACCAAATCAAAGGGCCAAGAGTTAAATAGTTGAGAGGCAAGTCAAGGGAGCTAGGAGGAGGAGGCGTAGCCTGAAGAAGAAGGGTTCAGAATACCTCAAGAACAAGCTCCAACTTGATTAAGGTATACTAGAGGAGATAAGAGATTTTTAGAAGAGAGAAGAGATGTTTAAGAATTGCAGAAATATTCTGCGTTAAGTTAAATGAACCAATGCTCTGAATCAAATAAAAGTGATCTGTTCTTATCAAAATGAAATAGGAAGAAAGGAGAAGTATAGTAATCTGTTCTTATCAGTTTTAAAGAAATAAGCTAAGCTCAGAAGTAGAATCTGTTCTTAAGATAGATAAGGGAAGAAAGGGATAAGTTAAGACCAAGTGCTAACATCTGTTCTAAATAGCTAAAGTGAGCTAAAAATCAAGAATAGCAATTGTCCATGCATCGCATATATATCAATGAATAGATATATTTAGAGGGCAAGCCAACAGAGATCATCCACTAAGAAGCAAGTGTATATATCTGTTCTTAATCTGGATAAATCAGAGAATCATGAACTCTTCATGCTAATAACCAAAGCACATCAAATGAAGATGCTGTTCATATCAGTGATAGCCACATAATAAAAATATTAGGCATGCTTGTGGTGATAAGAAAGCCATAAGCTAGTATCTGTTCTTCCAGTGAAACAAATGAAAATACATATACATCCATGGAGGAAGCATAAGGGAATTTAAATCAAGGATAGTATCAGTCCTCGTCAGTTTATCTAGAAAAGAAAAGGGGTGTATACATGAACCATGCATGCCATCAGATTTAGGTCAGAAACCTCAAATGCGCAAGTATCAAATCGAGATGGCTAAGGACCGAACATTAGCGTCTGTCCTCAACTCATCTAACAGTTAGGCATCAAATTGAAGTGTTCAAATGAAGAATCAATATGAAATAGACCTAAATCAGATGCAGTCTCTGTTCTTATCAACCAGATCAGATCAGAACCCTAGGAATTAGGGATTCAAGTAAAGAGAGAATTGGGGAATTTATTTAGGATGAACCCTAAATCAATTGAGGATTCAAATAAGAGGAGGCAGAGGTAGAAGGGCTTACCGTGGGCGACACCTCGTCGCCGGGGTTGCAGGCGCGGTGAACTCGCCGCCGTCCACCGGCGACGAGGCACCGGGGCGGCGAGGCCACCTAGGCAACCGAAAGGAGGCGGCGGAGCAAGGGCGGCCGAGCGGTCGGGCCGGAGAAGGATGACCGAGGCGGCGGCACCATGGAAGGCGCGGCAGAGGAGGCCGAAGCCCTAGGCTCGTGGAGGCAGGGCCGGATGAGGGGCGACGCCATGGCGGCCTGGCGAGGCGGCCGGTGAGAGAGGGAGGAAGCCGAGCGGAGCGGCACCAAGGAGCGGCGCAAGGCAGCGGCGGTAGGAGAGGAGGCGCCGGCGACGCCAGGGAAGAGTCCAGGAGGAGCCGGCGGCGCAGTAGAGAAGAGGAGCAGGGGGATTTGGGGGAAATCGGGAGAGAGGAGAAAGGATAGGGGGGAGCCGGCGGTGTGTGTAGTAGGGTTAGGTTTAGGGCTACTGAGTGGGCCAAACGGGCTAAAGGAGGGCCGAGCGGGCCCGGGCCAAAGAAAATTTCGGCCAGCCCAAACCAGTTACAATTAATTATTTTGATTAGTTAAAGAATTTCCCCACAATTTGAAATTGTAGCAAAATATTTAAACTCTCAACTTAACTAGAATAACTTAAAATTCCATTTTATGTTATTTGATTTAAATCACTTATAAGAACTTCCTTAATTAAGTGGTATACATATGTATACATCGTTACACATATATTTTATGTGAAAATCTACTTTTTTTTATAACTCCTTACAAATTTAGAATAGTAAGACTTTTGTTTTAATTTATTTCCTTGTCCTTTTGAGGGTTAAAGATTTACTATAATGCAAAAATTCCACAACAGATATACACATGTACATATAAACTCCAAAATTTCACTTCACATTGAGTCAAGCTTAACTCAACCTAGATGACTTATAAAAGAAAAACTCTTTAATAAACCTATATACATGTCCTTTTATAAAAGAACTTAAAACTCTTTCTTATGAATACCTGCAAATTCAAAATTCAGGATTTTTGTATAACTACTTTGAAATTCACGAATTTCAACTATTTAATAGCTTCACCACACCGCAAAGGTTATTAATAGTAAATTCTATAGATTCAGAAGATAGAGCAGATAAAAAAATCAAGAAAATAATAATAGATGTCATCTATTGCATTGTCTTCGACAAGGTAGTCCACATCATCCAAACAATCCAAATTCTGTAAATCAACCTCGGCAGCTTGAGCATGCATACATGCATATACAATTGCTATCTTCGGAAATAGTCCTTATCGGACGATTATTCCACTTCAGATCCCGAGGTTCTGCCGATTTCGTCCGAAGGGACATCTCACTTCACCTCTTATCCATCTCAAGGCAAGTTCATTTATTGTTCATGTTGAAGATTATTTCTACCACATATATGCAATTCCTTCTTCTTATCACCTATGATAATTAATAAATGGACTGCATTATGATTCGTTGAATCATATATTGGTGGGCAGTGGAACCCCGGTTTGGAACTTATGGGGTGGTCAGGTTTCCATTGCATATGGTATCATCATAAGGTTAATAACAAATGTCAGTTGGCATTCTTACGCCGTAAAGATAGCGTTAACCGCAAGACCTGTTATGGGACAGGCGAGTCAAGTAATACCTTCTCAGTGCATATCTCCCAGGAACGTATGTAAAATAACGCCTGGGGAAGCGTTAAGTCCCTCGCCCAGGGGAGCGATAAACCCTGAATATCCGCTTTGGGAGGCGTTATGTCCCTGAAATATACAGAAAAGTACGCTATAATGACGAGGTGGGTAGTCGGTGCTGGATCGACTACATAAGGGGAGATATTGCCAAAGGGAAGGGTGAAAATGACTCGGAACCTTAGACCTGGCCACGCACCGATGGGAGTGTGATGGGTCTCGTACCCGGCTAAAGGCTAAGTACCACTTGTGGGTAAAGTAGCGCACCTCTGCAGAGTGTATTGAAGTGTGGCATTGTCACTCCCTGTTCTGGGTATGAACTGCGATCGTGGCGGGAAAGGAACCATCGGAGGTTCTAACGACCCATGAAGCCTTCTGAACCTAGTTAAATTAAAATTGACTTCTATCCAGGAACAATATTGGATTCATGCATATCCTTTGAGGACTTTGTCCTAGTAGACATAGTCATTCAAACACCTGTTGCTATTATGAACTTGTTGAGTACCTTCTGTACTCATCCCCTACGTAAATCTTTCCTTTGTTAGACTCTGAGTCGTTAGAGGTTGAGTATGAGGAAGTTGAAGTCCAAGAGGGGAAGGAGGAGCCGGACCTGACAGGAGGGATCGAAGGAGTCGATTACTACATCGACTATGGAGAGCAGGACGAGGCACAGCTAGAGCAAGAGTAGTTTAGTATAAGAATAAAATAATCAGCTTTACTTTTCTGCAATTTAATCTTCAGTTCTATATTCCTGTTGCTATTTTCAGTTGAACTTAACCTACTGTATTTCGGTAATAACTCATGTATATTTTGGAGTCTGTAATATATATATAGTTGTTGGACCATCAATGCTTCTGTTGTACATTCTGATCGATGTAATATAATGAGATGGGATTTTGTTATATTATATCAAAGACTGGCACACTACACCGTTCAGTGGTGTGCAGGGTCGCTTCATCGGCTGCCCACGAGCAAGCCTCGCCGCCGCCTCCTTCCCCTTGTCGCCGCTCCTCGCCTCGAGCTCTTCATCGCCTCGCCGCACAGCCTCGCCACCGAGGAACCGCCGTCCCGAGCACCCCGCCCGGAGCGACCAGCCGCCGAGCCCCTCCACTCCGCCCCAATCCCCACCAAGCCCCGGCTGCCCCATCACCTCCGGCTCTGCCCCGCCGTCTTCCGGTAAGACCCGCCGCCGCCGCCTCGTTTTTCCTCTCCCCGCCCCGCCGTCACACCCCCCAGACCTCGCCCCCGACCGGACCGAGTCAACGGCCGAGCCCGGCGACATCCCAAGCCCCGGACCGAGCTCCTGACCGGCCGACCGGGTTAATGCGGGCATTAGTGGCCCATTAATCCGATCATTAAGACATATTAATGTCTTAATTATTTATTATATTTAATGATGTGTGATTAATGCCCATAATTGCTGTTTCGACCAATTAATTATAGTAATTAATGCTAATCACTAGCAATTAATGTTATTCCAACATAATTAATACTAATCATGGCTAATTAATACTAACCGACATATTAAAGACGTACTTAGTAATTAAACAATGTAATTAATGAGTGTCTTTACTTCGTCTCTATGACCAGTGGACCCCACACGGTAGAAATTAAAGAAAATAATAAAAGAGAAGAAAAATAATACATGACAATGGACCCACCTGTCATAGACTGGTCAATCTTTCACCAGTAGGGCCCACATGTCAGCCTCTACAGGCTATTTTTAAAATAAATAAATGAAATTGAGTATAATATTTTTTATTTTTATTTACCGAGAAAAATACAAAAAGGGTTTTTAAATGGATTAAATCTTAGAAAATTCACAGAAAATTCATTTTTAATCAGAAAAATGCAAATAATATATCAAAATGTTCAGAAAGTATTTAAATATGTCATTTTCATGCATGTTTGCATGCTAGGCATAATATAATTAGCTAAAAACTCAAATTAGGGTTTCCCCCGATTAGCCGGAAGTCGTCGGATCGCGATATCTCAAGCGTCCGGATTCTGATTAAATTGATTCCACTTGCATTAGTCTTTATTTTGCATCATCTATGCCATGGCATGCATTTCATCCCATGCCGATGTTCAATATTTTGATATTTATGATTATGCCCTTTTTTCGGTGTTTTCGTTCTTCTCCGTTAGAGCCGGAAGGTCCCAAGAAGATAGTATTGATCACGAGTAGAGTGTAGTTGCAGAGCAACAAGGCAAGCAGCCCCTTTGAACATATTACAAACACCTACTATTTGCAAAGTATTAATTGTTTTCAAATTCATTTTCGCATGCGTTCAAATTCTACTTTTCGCTAAGTATCAACCATATTCCTGTGCATAAAACTTACTTTGTCGCTCAATCAACTCCACCACCACCCCAACCTATGTAGCGTAGCATAGTGTGCACATTTATGCTGCTTACTATGTTGAATATGCTTAGACATGTAAAAGTCATAATTCCTTGGATGGCAGACGAATCAACACCATTGCATGGGTTACGTGGTAGGTGGGTGTTCACCAGGGGTTAACTAATGAACTTGACTAATAATCATGGGGTTAGACAAGAGGCCATGGTTGGGAGCATGTTGGGTTGTCTCGTTTTCTCGCAAGGACCGGTTCCCGGTGTCCTTTCGAACCAAGATTTGCGTACTTCTACACGGGTGGGATAATGGACCACCCACGACTAAATAATTTGCCTAAACTTAGTGTATGAGCTGCATAGTTTGCCGTTTCCGTTCACTGGGTGAGTGAAAAATGATGTGGTGTGGTGCCTCAACATAGGTGTAAGGGTTACACACGGTCGAGGACCGGGGATGTATGTAATACCCAAAGTCGATAATTAGGTTTTGCCTTGCATCCATGCATACATGTCATCATCCCCGCACCCACACCTTACTTAAACTTAGATATAATATGATTATACTTTATAGAATATGTACATATCTCATCCTTGGTAAAAAAATTGTTGCAAACACCAATCAACTTATTTGAAATTTTCAAATTTTCAAACTAATATTAGCCTGTGGAAGGGTGGATCATCATCCCTCTTTTCCCTTCCCTAGGATTGGGCCCAAGACCCTCTCGTGCCGTTAGGGTTTAGGGTTTGAATTGCAATTAAGGATTTAATTGTTAATTAAGGAATAAGGGATAATATTGTGGATGAAAAGTCCCCAAATTTTGCAAACACCCATGGTTAGGCAAAGTCTAGCCCCACACAAATTTTCAGAATTTTTGGATGGATTTAAGCCCTAGCTACAGTTCAAACCTAATTTTGAGCCACATCTAAAACTAAATTCAAATCCAGGTCAAACAATGTCCAAATCCTTTCAAACTTCTACAGTAGGTTCCACATAATGTTTGGAAGGCCCTGTAAAAATTTTAGAAATTTTGGACATAGTTTGGAACATAAAATGACGAAAGGGATAGCACTGAGAGTAGAAATTAAAAGGAAAAGGAAAAACCCTAACTAACCTGGGTCGAAACCTGCTCGGCCGGCCCACTCCCTCAGCCCGCTAACCCCGCCGCAGTCCCCCTCTCCCCTGGCAACGGGCCCGGCCCGTCAGCCTCACGCCGTTCTGTAATACCCAATTGTAACGGAATAGATATTTGCTTTGCATGCATGCATACATGGCATCATCCCCGCACCATCTCGTTTAAACCCGAAAAGGATATAATTGTACTTTATAGAATATGTTAATATCTCATCCTCGATGGATATTTATACAAACACCAATCAACTTATTCGAAGTAGTTGAATTGACAATGTCATTGATAAGGGTGGAGGAAGTCATCGAACACTTCGGTGAATCCCCGTCCCTAACTCCAAAACTCTGCAAGTACCAGAATTAGGGTTTCGACGATAGAGCAATTTTTAGTGGGTGCAAACCTCCCAAACTTCACAAATAGTTTCAAAAGTGGAAACCCTAGCCCCTTGCCAATTTTCATAAATTTTGGGAAAGTTTAAAGCCTAGTCGCAGTGTAAACCCTAAATTGAGCCATAATTCAAATTTGAACTAGAGACTAGGTCAAATCTTGTCCAAATGGGTTCAAATTCTCACAGTAGCTCAACAATAATATTTAGAACCCTCTGTAAAAATTTCAGGATATTTGGAGATCAATTGACACATAAAATAATGAAGGGCGTAACACTGATTAAAAGAAAAACAAAAAGAAAAAGAAAACCCTAACTCCCCTGGGCCGGAACCGCTCGGCCGGCCCATCTCCCTCAGCCCGCTCGCCCCTACCGCGCGCGCGCCCCCCTCTCTCCCCCTGACGGCCGGCCCCGCCTGTCATCCCCTTCCTCCTCTTGCCCCGCGCCCGGTCCCGCCTCGCCTCCGGTTTCGAACCCAGGCGAAGAATACACCGCAACCAAACCCAGCTCGGAGCACCTCCACCGCCAATAATTATTTCCCCGCGGCCGGGCCACCTACTCCGGCGAGACTTCCCGCTCCGGTTCTAGACGTGCCCCTGAGCTCGTTTCTTTCGCCCCCCGAGCAGTGTCCACCCCCCTACCTCACCTCACCATCTCAACCCATTTGCAGATCTCCACTCGGAAGCTCCCCTCGCCGTGACGGATACGATCTACGCCGCCGATCTCGCGGACGAGTTAGGTCACCCCAGACCCCCTCCGCCGTTCTAACACCAGAGCATCAGTACCGGGGGTGGAGCCACTGGTGCCCCTTGCCGTCTCCTCTCGAGCTCGCCGCAGGCACTATTTACGCCATCTCCGCGCGTGCAGGTCGCCGAACCGTCCCTAAGTTGCGGCACGCAGAGCTCAGATCAGAGCACGAGAGTGTAGTAGCAGAGAGAGGAAGGGCACGTTGTCCAGTCGGTGAGACACCTGATGAGCCCTCACCCACTGACTGAGTAGAGACCACGCGGTCAGTAGGATAGCGCCGTTATGAGGGTGAGGTATGGCGTAGCTCTCTCGCGGTCGAGTTTAGCAGGGTTAGACGATCGAAGCACAGACGAGAGCATGGGATACGTACGTTGGGCTCCATGTAGCATTTCTATGGGTGATGATCCTGTTTAGCGTATAGATTTGAATGCATTTCAAATGCCATAACTTCTCAAACCGTAAGCCCAAATGCTACAAGTGAATTTTATATATTTGCACGAAAGCTCGTGAGATTACTCTAAAACTTCGGACAAATCAAAAGTTAATTTTGAGCACATGCACACAGCTAGGATGATTTAGTTTGTCATTTCTGCTCCTAGATCGCGAATCGGTAAAAACCTAGCTCTTCGATCGTAGCTCAATTGCTACAGCATTTCAATTGTACCAAACATGTAATTCATATTGTAACCTGATCAACCGTATATTGACCTACTGTCAGCCACTGACCCCGCCACATAACGCGCTGTAACCCGTAATCTCATCGAGACCCTTAACATGACATAGCATCACATGATTGCATTCCCGTAACCGCAAACAAGTCCAACCTCAACCTATACGCATGTAGTTCCAGCTCTCGCATCTACACACTACCATAGACACATGTAGCTAGCATCATTCATCATGCATACATCAGCTAGCTCATCATTGTACTTCTTTTTGCCGTTCCTTTCCGCGCTACCCAAATTA
Source organism: Stipa capillata (assembly GCA_019208055.1). Classification (NCBI taxonomy): domain Eukaryota; kingdom Viridiplantae; phylum Streptophyta; class Magnoliopsida; order Poales; family Poaceae; genus Stipa; species Stipa capillata. The sequence continues at coordinate 31,993 of JAGXJF010004403.1, forward strand.
CTTACGTCAGAGTCCGAAGAAGGAGACCACCCGGACTTACCACACTCCACGCTAAGATCAGGACAACCAGAACAAGGCCAAGCAGTCAGCTGTTAGCATCTTTACTTCAGTCGTACTCTTGTGTATGCCCTGCTTATGTGTGTTATGTAGATGTGAATCGGTTGCTTGAATGCCATAACTACATGCAGTTGAGCACACTAGTATGTGTAGAATGTGTCTTACGTTTGCAGAACATCTAATGGCTCATATCAACTAAATGCTTAAGTGAGTGTGGGAGAGCCGAGTTGGGCATGCACACTGGAAGTAGCAGCGACTTGGTGTCATCGTAGTTTCGCCGGCTGACCCAGGAGTAAGCTACAGTTTGTGTCGCCACACCAACGCTACGATTCAGACGTGTGCACAATCTCTATCACGACGCTGGAACTGCTTAGCAGGAGAACAACGCTGAGGATAGTCGAGGCTAAGTCTCATGCCTATTGGAGGCGCGCTACCTCAGAACGCGTATGCACTCTACTATGCTGCAGTGCGCTTTGAGTGTCTCGCGGTAGCGGTATCGAGAGATTACAATAGCATGTAGTGCATGATGTTGATCGCTTTAGGATTTGACATATAAGGGACCCTCCTAATGAATGGAATATGTTAAATGGCAATTCTGTGGATCTGGACTCATATCGCAGGCTGACCCAAAGACCTTGCGGAGATGATTGTCTTGATGGCTCGTGTAGGTGATTGAGTTACGTATGTATGTACCTGAATATAGCTGATACACGTACCTGTGTCTTTACTTCACCTTTTAATAAAAATGCCATGTTCGTAATTTGTATATTGTTACTCTGAGAAGCATCATGTTTACTCCGTTGTAGTATATCCATGATGTAGGACATTTAATCGCATACGAATAAGTCTTGCGAGCTACTTTTGTTAGTACTCACCTAGGCTTATCCTAAAGCTTGCAGGTGAGACGGTGGTCGAAGATCTATTTTCGTGACGACGCTTGAAATGGTGTGTTCCTCGGTAGTGTTCGATCTTATGCGATAATGTTGTGCGGAATGTTGCCGCAGTGGCACGATGCGCCGCTGTGTCGGTCTAGCTTAGTCATCCGCTGCTACATCCAGTTCTAGTACATTGTATCGATTCATCTAAAAACTTTCGGCTTATCAAGCCGAGAGTGATGTATATAATTGTTCACACGTGCCGACAGCTAGTATTATTATCGTATCGTAGTGCTGTGTTGCTGATATTCCAAGTTGTTATTCGGGCTGCCCATATGCATGTGCGTATGATATGAAGTGTATCAGGGATATGCCGTGATAGAGTTACGGAGCCGGTCCCCTTATTACTAGATCGCAGCAGTGAATCGTGCGAACGTGACCCGACTGGCGAGATGCTGTGCTGCGCCAGAGCTAGCGCGTGTGGGCTCCCGTGTTCTACCGCGAGACTTATCGCAGCAACCCACTAGTTTCAGCTAGGTAGGCTGTCTGCGAAGATAGAATCGACGCAGGCTCCTCCAACCTTGTTTTACCTAAGAGTACCATTCGCGGAACGACAATGTCTAAATCTTCACCGGACCAGCGGAATCGTATGTCGGTTCTGAAGTTAGTCGCTTCCGGCCGGCTTGCGTTGGTCAGGTGTGTGGATCACTCGCCTCGGGTTACGCGCAGGGTACCGTTCCACCAGGTTGTGTCGATCTAGTCCTTCGGCCCTTGGCA
>JAGXJF010004404.1:0-122164 GCA_019208055.1 Stipa capillata
AGGGTGAGTACAAAATTGTACTCAGCAAGACTTACAGTGCGGAAAGTAGTAATAGTTGTGACAGGTATCAATAAAAGGGGTAATTGTGGACTGTTTTGCGGAAAGCCAATTTACTTTTAGCAATATCTTATAAGTAGATGAAGACCGACTACCGGAAGGTTTTCGAAAGGGGATAAGTCTACACTTCGCGAACATTCCTACCTGCAGAACACCACACCTCAGATCCCTCGACCCATCCTCGACCACCCTGGGAGGAAGCTGTCGCTAACCACGTCCTTAGAGTTGGCAAGTTTTAGAGTATTGTTATAGTTGTCTAATTCGGTGCAAAATCTTACCAAGCTGTCCATAACCGCGGACACGGCTATTCAAACAGTTCAAACCCTGCAGGGGGGTACATCTTTACCTACATGTATCGATCGTCTCCTAGTGCCAACGACGATTTACACACTTTCACGAGGTGTGCTGGCGGAGGGTGATCGAACACGACCTTTACAATGCTTTCGACTTAGGTATGAGCCACCCGTACAGGCTAGTCCATGTACATCTGTCCGACGGCACAGAGACACGGTCCCATGCGTTGTGAATCGAGGAACATCCCCGGCCTCCCAGACCGTGTGCCCACCCCACCGGATGCCTTTTTATCCCCAAAGAAAACCGCAACCGATTGCAGCTCATACACTAAGCCTAGGCAAATTATTCAGTCGGGGGTGGCCCCATAATCCACCCGTGTAGAAGTACGCAAATCTTGGTTCGAAGGGACACCGGGAACCGGTCCTTGCGGGAAAACGAGACAAACCACCATGCTCCCAGCCATGGCCTCTCGTCTAGCCCAGATGAATATTAAGCAAGTTTATTAAGCAATCCCGGTGAACACCCACCTACCGAGTAACCCATCCAATGATGTGAGAACATCTGCTATCCCAGGAATTACGACTTCTACAAGTCTAAGCATGTCTAAGCAAATATACATAATAAGCAATAGCAGGTTACGCACTAGACTACTCTAGCTAGGTTAGGATGGTAGTGGAGCTGATTGAGTGACAAAGTAAGTTTTGTGCAAGGAATAAAGGTATACTAACGAGGAAGTAACATTTGAACGCATGCGATATTGCATTTGAAAACAACTAATACTTTGCAAAATAATAGGAGTTTAGCAATGTGACCAAAGGGGCTGCTTGCCTGGTTGCTGAGCAACTAAACCCTGCTCTTGTTCGAAACTATCGTCTTCTGGACCTTCCGGCTCTATCGGAGGAGAACGGAAACACCGGAAACAAGGGTACAATCGTAAACATCCAAAATGCCAAACATCAATACAAGATGCAATGCATGCCATGGTGTAGAGGATGCAAAAAGAAAACTAATGCAAGTGGAATCAATTTAATCGGAGTCCGGACGCATAAAATATCGCGATCCGAAAATCCTCCGGCTAATCGGAAACCCTAGTCTGAGTTTTTAGCAAATTTTATTATTCCTAGCATGCAAACATGGATGAAAATGATATTTTTGAATAGATCTTCTTTTTCTGAACATTTCGATATATTATTTGCATTTTTCTGATTAAAGATGAATTAGAGATGAATTTTCTACGATTTAAATTATTTTAAATCCTTTGTTGTATTTTTCTCAGTAAAAATAATCTTTAAAGAAATTCAATATGAGCAGAGGCTGACATGTGGGCCCGGGGTCAATTTTAGTCAACATTGACGTAGGTCAATGACAGTGGGGCCCACCGTCATAACCTTTTTATTTTCCACTTTCTTTTTATTTAAAGACTTACAAGTGGGTCCTAGATGTCATAAGCAGAGCATTGAACCGAGTTCATTAATTGCACCGGTTGTTATTAATAGAGCTTAATGATTATGTCCTAATCAGTTGGCATTAAATCTACTCAATCATTATCATGCTCATTTATTTTACTAATGAATACTAATGACAACCATTAACATGCCGGTTAGCATTAATTCAACCTGATTAACATTTAATAAAATAATTAATATGTCCAAACATCTTTATTTATGGTGCTTTTAGCATTAATTACTATTCATAAGCAATAACCACTTCGGAACAGCATTCATAGCTATTATCACATTGTTTGCTGTTATTAGTTACAGCATTAAGCACGGTTAGAATTTATTACACAGCATTAATAGGTTGGAACACGAAATTAAAGGTCTTAAGGACCTTAGCTACGATGCTTGAGGATGCTGGTCGGCCCAGTGGGTTCGGCCGGTGCTTGGCGTCGACTCAACAGCACTGGGGCGGGGGCTGATCGGCAGCGGCCACCACGGCAAGGGAAGCGGAGGACGACGGCAGCGGCTCAGGGGGACGGGGATCCGGCGACGGCACCTGCTCGGGGAGGCTCGGGAAGCTCCGGTGGTGGCTCGGTGAAGAACCGGCAAGCGGCGACGGGGCGGAGGGCTCCGGCAAGGCGTGGCGGGGAGGGAAAGGAGGCCGGCGGTGGAGAGGGCTCGGGAGCGGCACTAGAACGGAGCAGGGCACCGGGGCAGCTCGGGATTCCGGCGGGGTGGCGAGGGGTGAGGCCGACAACGGAGCACGGCGGCGCTTAGGTGGGGCGAGGCGGCGACCCGGCTCGGGTAGCTCTGGAGTGGCGAGGGCGACGGTGGGAAGGAGCGGCGGCAAGCGGAGCTTGGGGTGGTGATGCTCGGGTGGCGGTGCGGCGTTGAGGAGCAGCCGGCTCAGGATCTGGTGGAGGTGGAGCAAGGCGACGGCTCGGGGCGAGTCACCGGAGCACGGGGCGGCGGACCGGGGAAGCTCCAAGGCGGCGGGGAAGAGGGGCCGGCGACGGGAGGAGCTCCGGACGGCGTGCTTCGGGCGGAGGGGCTTTGGTGGCGGGGTAGCTTGGTTGGGGGCGGCGCGGTTGTGCTCAGGGCGGCGAGCGGCGAGGGGAGCACCGGGATGAGGCGGAGCGGCGGAGTGGGGAGCTACGGTGGGGCGGCGGGAGGAGGGCGGAGCCGGCGCACTGCGAGAGGAGCTCGGGAGCTTCGGGTGGGCGACGGGGCGTAGAGGAGAAGCTTGGGAGCTGCGGCGACCGAAGGGAGTGAGAGAGGGCGCAGGGAGCAAGAAGATGAGGACGCCGGAGTGAGCAGGATAAGGCTTGGGGAGGGGATGGCTTAAAGAGGAAGCAACCGGGGGATATTTTTAGAATTAGGTGCTAGAATTAGATTTTAGGTTTTCTTTTTTCAATTGAAACTTGATTTCTTTCTTTTAAACAGCAATCACAAAATTTCAAAAGCAATTTAATCAAGCCCAAGGTACACGGTTCAATGTTAGATTGGGTGAACTTTTCTGGAAATTCACCTATATCTTCATGTAGACTTTGGGAGATTGGCGAATGGTTCAAAAATTTCAAAAACGAACTCGATTCTCGGTTCACGTTTTAATGTCATGGGATGCTCATGATGCACATTACAGCATTAATAAACTGGGGACGTTACACACCGCCCCCGGGAATCGAGCGTTGGTGTTGTGCCCACGCCGTCCACCGCGCCATCTGTCGGACGTCTCGAAGCCGTCCCATCCCTGCGCCGCGTCGTCACCATCCAAGTCACCTTGCCGCCACGGCCCCAAGGAATCGAGCACCAGCGTCGTGCCCCCACCGTCCACCACGCCGTCGTCACCGTCCACGTCGACCTCGCTGCCACCGCCCCTGGGAATCGAGCGCCGGTGTTGCGCACCCGATGTCCACCGCGCTGTCGTTGGGCTCCTCAACACCGTCCCATCCCTGAGCTATGTCGCCGTCGTCCACGTTGACCTTGCCGCCACCGCCTCGAGGAATCGAGCACTAGCGCCGTGCCCCTGCCGTCCACCACGCCGTCGTCGACGTCTCGAGCAGCCGAATGACGATGGAAACAAATTATTATTGTATATGAAGCAATTTTTTGTTGTATAGGAAACAAAATATTGTTGTATCATGACAACAATGTTTTCATAGAAATTATTTACATTGTACAATGATGTTATTGTTGCATTAGTTCAACAAGTTTGTTGTCTATGGTTTAATTATATGTTTCTGTATCACGACAATAATGTTTCCACGCATATCTGCTCTGGCCAATCCAATCGTCCATTAAACCAATTAAACTCGCAGTTTGTTTCCTAAAATTTCGGGATCTATTTCATTAAAAATTGGATCTACGATGTTTCATTAAAATAGGATCTACGACGTGTGTTGCATTGGTTCAATAAGTTTGTTGCCTATGTCTTGACTATATGTTTCTGTATCACGACAACAATGTTTCCACGCATATCTACTCTGGCCAATCCAATCGTCCATTAAACCAATTAAATTTGTAGTTTGTTTCCTAAAATTTCGGGATCAGTTTCCTTAAAAATCAGATCTATGACATTTCCTTAAAATCGGATTTACAACGTGTGTTGCATTGGTTCAACAAGTTTGTTGCTTATGTTTAACTATATGTTTCCATATCACAACAACAATATCTCTATGGATATCCGATCTGGCCAATCCAACCGTCCATGAACCAACTAAATTTAGAGTTTGTTTCCTGAAATTTCGGGATTAGTTTCCTTAAAAATCGGATCTACTCCGTGTGTTGCATACATACTGTTGCTTCACTAGTTCAACACGTTTGTTGCCTATATTTTAACTATATGTTTCCGTATCACGATAACAATGTTTCCACCAATAGTCTATTTGGCCAATCCAACCGTTGATTAAACCACATCTGACGGCTCTGTAATATGTCGATTTGGACCAATATCGGCATACCGATTTGTAGCAGCTCATTCTGTTAGACAGTAAGATATGATGGACCTTTACGAACTTGCATGGCAAGCCAGTAGGAACTACAGCTGATGAAACACCATATAGATGGTAGATAATTATATCAATCCCATTTACTATCTGGATTGCAAACTTGATTCATGTCATTAACTGCCGAGATCTGGGCAGCTTAAACGATAATATCCACTTTGGAAACAGCACAATAATGGTTTGACAAAGATTGGTACGTATACATGGAAAGTTAGATTTCCACATCACTAAGATATGCATTAAGAACAATATTGTACATATACGCAAGGCATATACTTGGTGCTTATAGTGTTCGATCTTTTCATGAATGGTGGGTCTTCATTCCATATCTAGCTAGTAGAGATGATGACAGTGTTACGAAACCGGGGCTCTCGGGGGTTGGCCTAACCATATTACGCCCTTTTAAGCTTATGTGGTCAATTATTAAACTTCAATCATCAGGTCTATAAATAGAGAAGAGATTTCCATGTTATTTTACACACATTATTAAGAGTTTATACTCGTGAGAACAGATCTAATAAGAGAATATCACCACCCTATATTCTCGTGTCTATTTTACTTTCTATACGTGTTGGATATACTACTTATTGTACGGCCATCGGATCACACCTCATGATATTGGTTTCACAACACATTATCAGCAAAAGACTCTCCGATCTTACAGATCAGACTACTTTTACAACGGCTCTGAGGTAACCATCGAATCCATGACCGTCAATTATTAGTAGATCAAATTCAATGTTCAGATTGCTTTTTGCTTTACTCTCTCGCTCTACATTGAATTATTCTTTCTATTTGCTAGATCGTGTCCTTGGAGATCAATCTAGTCTGACCTAACAGACGCCATCTATTAACACGAGATTAAACAGATGAAGCTAGAACTATCACCAATCCGACATGAAGTCGGGACCGCATACAGTTGATATGGCACCGGTGCACAACCGGAATAGGCTGCAGCAGGCGTTTCCACGCGGACTTTGCCGTGCACCACGCAGTTGTGTTGCGCTTGCTGGCTACGCAGACCAGGTGGGCAAGGGACACTAGCGCGCTTCGCAACTACGTTGTGCTTGCCGTCACGTGGGCCAAGAAGGCGAGTGGGGTGTGGGTTCTAGCAGGCCACGCTGCAACGCCATGCTTGTCGACTATGCAGGCCAAATGGGCACATGGGCCGCTGCATAGGCCAGGTAGACCAGGCCACCGAGCCCCGCCGCGCTTGCCGGCCATGCGTGCCAGGTGAGCATGTGGGCCGTGGCATGCACAGCCTAACCACGCTTGCCGGCCTGACGGGCCAAGCGGGCGGGTGGGTTGCCACACACGCCAAGTGGATCGGGCCACCGTGTGCAGCATGTCACACCAACTGGATGCGGGCCATGGCGCACAAGCAGACTGCATAACCCAGCCAGGCTTGCCGGCCTACCAGGCCAAGCAGGCTGTCGGCCTAGTCACGCTTGCTCGTCTAGTAGGCTAGGTGGGCGTGCGGGCCACGACGTGTGGCACATAGGTAGGTCATGTTACAATTGCTGGCCTCGTTGGCCAGGCATGCGAGCAGGCCACCGCTGCAAGCTGCGATGCGCTTGTCGGCCATGTGGGCTAGGCGGGCAAGCGGCTCACCACACATGCACATAGCCACGTTGCGCTTGCCATCCTCTAGGCGAGTGAGCGGGCCATGGCACCCGCATATGCAGCCCAGCTGAAAGGGCCAAGGGTGCCAACTAGAGGGGGGGTGAATAGGAGGCTAATTAAAATTACTTAGTTTTAATCTTGTTAACTAGTTATTGACTTAGCAGATCATCAGATTTAATTGGCTGTGTGACAGGTTCCTAGCACAGGTGAAATATGACAAGTAAAATAGCATGTGGCTGTCACACAGGTGGGTCACACAGGTGATCTAATAACCTAGCACAGGTAAGCAAGTAATGTGGCTGTAACATAGGTGACTAAGACAGGTAGAAAAGATGATATATCTATAACACCTGAGACACAGCTAGTACAAGCAGGCACATAGCAGATTAAGCAGGTATAAAGTAGATCTGAATCAGATGAACAAGAGTATCTCAGATCACATAAGCATGCAATGAATATAACTGCTAGAGGAAATAGGCTAAGCACTCAGAGAGAGACAAGTGGATTTATCCCGAAGTTCCCTACTCTTTTCAGAGAGGTACGTCTCCGTTAGAGAGACTACTCCGAAGAGATAGTCAGCACTGAAACGTGCTTGTCCTCCGAGTACCTGACATTCAGGCCTCTTCTTTGCTTGTGGAAGTCCTTTTGCCTTGCAGCAGGATGACCTCGATGCTCCTTCACAAACTTACTGATTCAGCCCACACAAGCTTGGGTGATATCAGCAACTCCTACACCCGTCTAGGAGCAGACACTCCAAGAGTAACAGATGATGCAGCAGCAATCTCTTGGAGGAACCTTTGCTCGTGCTCAAAGCTCACAAACTCACTCGGACTGACCCTTAGGCTTTTGGCTCTTGTTGAGTGGTTGGAGACTTTGCAACAGTCGTATGTGATTCACTGGTTTGAGCAAGGTTGAGGACGAAGTCCTCCCCTGGTCCCCTATATATAGGGTCCTCAGGCACCTGACCGTTACCCTGTTGCCACGTAGGATTAAGTGAACCACCGGTGTCAGCCACCAGTGACACAGCTACACACTACGCCCAACTGTACCCGGCTCAGGCAGACCGACACCTGTGTCACCGGCGGCACACACAGGTGAACCCTTAGCTGATAGCCGCACTACTCAGCCCGGTCCTGGCACATGACATGCCCTCAGCATACGTCAAACTCTAATACCTATAAGGAGAGAACCTCCGACAGACTTCTGACACATCAGACCGCCTATCGCAGAGCAGGTACCTTAGCATTTTCAAGCTCTCCCCTGGTACAGAGATGTACCTGAGTCATAGAGCGGAAGATCACCTGTGACACAGCTGTGTCACACAGGTGCCTAAAGCTCTAGGCTTTTCACTGTTAGTACTGTAGAGCACTAACACAAAACAGCTTCATACTAAGTGCAAAGCTATTGACAGAGGGCAATTGACCTCAAGGCATCAATCCCCTTGACCAACACTCTGAACAATGAGCAAGGTTCCCTTAGACAACTGCTACTGTTTCATCCCTCTTGATAGTACGGGTGATTCCTATGACTCAAAGAAACTAGCAAATCTAGGCTTTACCTGCCACCAACTGAAGTCACGGCCCTTGACGCATCAAGCCACCATCACCTTGCTTGCAGCTCCCTGCACAGCACCGGCTTCTTCTCAGCTGTGACACAGCTGCCTAGCACAGCCATCTCTTTGTCCTTAAAACCATCTTGTACCCTTTTTGGTGACCATCCTTCACTGGATAATCCTTCTTCATGGAACTTGTAAACTCTGCTTACACTCATTGTAAACATTAGATTTCAGTTTAAGTTGCCATTAACCATCAAAACCATATTAGGGCCTAGATGATCTTTCACCAGCTACGGATGCCGGCCACGCTGGCTGGGCAGGCGCCCAGGCATGCTTGCGAACCGTGTAGGCCTGATGGGCGGGCGAGCCGTGGCACGCAAATGGGCCTAGCGAGCAAGCCACGTCATGCTTGTCGGCCTCATAGATTTGGCGGGCAGGCTGCACCCTGTCTGTGGGCTAGGTAGCCTCGGCAGGCTGGTGGGCAGGAGATTTTGCAAAAAACTCTAGGAAGGAAGAAATTGAACAAATATTTTTTTTAGAAAATTTTGCTATGGAACCCCTGTACTTTACTGAATTCATGTAGAATGACTAAATTACATTATCATGCAAAATCCTTGTGGATTATTTTTGTCGCGTTTTATTTCTTGCTTATTATATTATTTTTTTTCTTATTATTTAATTTCATTTCTTTATTTAGATATGGTTGCTTAGGAAAATACTGAAGTTACTTAAGGATGTTCTACCATTATTTTTCATACAACTCATATATTTCTACATGAAGTAAAACTTATGTATATTCTGAATGGACAATATAAGATGTATGGCTTACCAACAAGGAGTTTGCTGAGCTCGCCTCTCATGGAGGAAACTACCTAACATCAAGGTCTGATGTGGAGATCATCTTCGGCGCTAACACTACTGCAATATGGGCCTCTACTGACGGGCGAAAAACCCCCTCTACTGACGGGCTGGGGGGCCCGTCAGCCTGCAAATGTCAGTGGAGCCCATGTCACCACTGACGGGCCTTAGAAGCCCGTCAGCAGAGCCCATGTCACCACTAACGGGCCTTCCTTAGAAGCCCGTCAGCAGAGCCCATGTCACCACTGACGGGCCTTCCTTAGAAGCCCGTCAGTAGTAGGTTTTCAGCGATTAAAAAAATAAAATTTAGAAAACAATACATTTCATCCAATATACATTTCATCCAAAATAAAATACATATACATATGCATTAGTAAAAAGCTGAGCATCAAAATTTACTAAGAACGAATTGCATCTTTCTGTAGTATAGAACTATACAGTTGCTACCTACAAATTATCTAGTAAGCACTATAACTCTGAGGAACGAACTAACTGAAACGATCCCATCTGTCAATTTTCTTTGTAACACATGAATTGAGTTCTGAATTGAGTTCTGAATTGAGTTCCTCGTCTCTTCTGAATTGAGTTCTGAATTGAGTTCTGTGTGGACCAAGTGGAACCTAAAGTTTGTTCAGAATTAACTATAATAAGAAAAATGTTACATCTTAGCAAATAAGCAAGATTTCAGTACAGTATGATAAAAAAAGTTCTGGCAGAGAATTGGACAAACCTTGTGCTCACACATCAACAGTGCAAACAGAACTCCTGAATCGGCAATGTGCTGCAAAACTGCGCTAGCAGCCTGTCTTATTGATTGGGCAAGGGGAAGGCATGTGTATGCATGAAGAAATGTAGCAGGATTCCTGTAGAATGGTTCGATAAGATTTATTGAGCACTAAAGTCCAAAATGTATCATAAGATAAATCCCATGAAAAGGAAAAGGCAACAAAGTGACTAGCTGAATGCATGTATAAGAGATAGAAAAACTGCATCAGTGCCACCTAGCAGTGGTGCCATATCAAATTTGGGATTCTTCTCAAAGCACCTGTTGACTGACTTTGTCAAAATAAGCAACATCTGCAAATTTGTGTTTCCAGACAGAGAAATTAGGATAAGAATGGAGAAATTAAGTTTGTATAATCACAACCGAAAGGCCATAGAATACAAATGTGTTAAGATGAATGCAGCAGTGGAAGCACCTGACCATACATGAGCTCTAGTTGGCCCCTCAATCCTTCATACGACTCTTCAGTGCAGCTTATACAAACTAGATATATTGGTCCCTTGACAAGGAAAACTATCTGAAAGACAGTGTAAAATCATCTTAGCATATTAAAGTTAGTAGTTATAAAGGTTTGCAAATAAAATGTCCAGGTTAGCTGTGTTTGATAATTCAAGCCTCAGAAAGTTGCCAAACGTAAATCCATTGCTGCTCTAATGAAAACGAAAAACTTTCTACAACAATTTGATTAACCATTACCAACAACATACGCAAAAAAAAATTGAAGGTTCATAGCAGGATCAAATTTGTCCACAGCCCTTCAGAGAACCAAAACCAGAATAATGCTGCAGGTGCTATGTTCAGTTCATTGTGTTCTTGTAACCCCAAAGAAAAAACTAGCAGGACAGTTATAATAATAATACTTGGATTAATATAAAACAGATATGGAGACTGATAGTGATTTCACTCAGGAACTAGAAAGTTCCATTCGAAGAAGGGGGTGCAGAGTTTTTCGATCAGTTTGGAGCATTTTGCCGGGCGGAGGGGCGGCTCCCCGCGCTCGGCGCTGCGCCGTGCCACCTCGGGCGGAGCTCCTCCCGCCGCCTCAGGCCGAGCTTACCGCTCCAGTGGCCGCCGACGGAGGTGGAGGGAGGAGGAGGTGGACCCGGGCCGGCGGCGGCGGGAAGGGAGGGGCGGACGCGGCGGGGGGATGGATCCGACGGCCGGGGGGACGGATCCGGTGGCGGAGGGCGCGGATCCGGAGAGGCAGAGGCGGAGGGAGAGGAGGCGGCGGGGGGAGCGGGGGGCACGGCGGCGGGGGGAGAGGAGGCGGCGGGGGGCACGGAGGCGGGGGGCACTACGGCGGGGGGAGAGGAGGTGGCGGGGGGCACGGAGGCGGGGGACAGGGCGGCAGGGGGCAGGGCGGCGGGGGGCACGGCGGCGTGGGGAGAGGAGAAAATTGGGAGCTCGGGGATGGGGATCGAGAGGGGGCGGGGGCGGGGGCGGGGGCGGGGGCAGGGGCGGGGAGGGGTGGGTTAGCGTCTGGCTAGGGTTAGGGTTAGGCTTATATACACCGGTGCTCCAGGCTGGGCTTCTGGGCCGCGGGAATTAGCACTGACGGGCCCAAATTTCCGGCCCGTCAGTGGTGTGTACCACACCACTGACGGGCCCGAATTTCAGGCCCGTCAGTGATAATTCTCAGTCAGTTCTATGCATCTCCTCTGACGGGCGGCTTTGAGGCCCGTCAGTAGAGGTCCCCGTGACCGGCCTAGGCATCGCCTCCACTGACGGTCAGAAATATGCCCGTCAGTGATGACCAACACCACCGACGAGCAAAAAGTTGCCCGTCAGTGGAGGGGTTCAGCAGAGAGTCATTCTTGGTGCGGTCATTGGTCAGGATACCTGCCTGATTTGTGCAGAGGGGCCAAGCACTGCACTTCCTCCGCTACCACCTCTCACCTATTTTGAAGGATGAGTAGTCTACGGAGAAGGACCTAATGGCACCGTGGACCTCCTATGAGTACACATGCAGAGGAGCTCATGGACGCTTAGATCCAAACAGAGGTCGATGCATACTTCTCTAGATCAGTTTAATTACCTGCACATATTTTAATTAATATTATTATATATTCCTATAGTGGTTTTCCATTCAAAAAATCAATAATGGTTTTTAAGCTCTATGAGAGCAAATATTCTTAGCTTCCTATGTGTGCTTGCAGATATATTTTCTCAGTATTTATAATACGTTAGGTTCTATTATTGAAGTTTTGTGATGTTGTGCTGCTTCTTCCTCTATTGCATATTTGTTGAATTTTGATTCTTTAGTATAGAACTTGTGTAGCATACCATGACATGTGTGCCACACAAAATGCACATAATGTCCATGTCTTGGAATGATGAGAAAAAAACATAACGATTCCTAAAAATCAAGTAGACTTTACATGTGTTATTTACACACTAAGGAATAAATATCATCTTTTCGACATGAAGAATAAACTTGTGAAAATATTGATCAATGAAGATTTATATACCAACATTACGTTGAAGACATGCAGTCTTGCACAGGGCAACTCTCATCAACTCTAGACTACTTGCATATAATATCGCTATACCTTATGATTTAACATGATGAATGCACCCTTGAGTTTTAACGTTTGAAGATTTGGACACACTATGTATGCAAATGTTCCAAGCAAACAACGAACTAGTATTGATCCTACAAGAAGGAGAGATGCACGTCAAATTTTGCATCGACATCCATGATAATAAAACACCTAGGCCCATGAATAAGAAGTTTTTGGATTTTGTTATTGTCATCTTTGAGGATGTTTTTCTGACATTAGGAAAGGAAACATGACCCTCAATGAAAAAGTCTCATAAAATCTTATGGCAAAATCCTATGGCAAGCCATAGGGATCCACACTCAGGACCCACGGACTAGTAGGATGAATAGTGAAGTTTGAAGTAGAATAATTTGTAAACATTAGCCTTCATCCTAAGTCTTCATATCATCCTTCGTCCTAAGGACTTGTTATATGTTATAAGAGGACAAGGGCTCCGGCTTCCCAAAAATTCTCGCATACCCGGAGACGTCCAGGGAAAATGGGGCAAGAAGACTTGCTTGCCTAGATTATTAAAATAATCTATGTAGAAGAATAAACAGGGAACTAGTTGAGACCTAACATATGTATAAAGCCAGAACTAAATGGTGGTATAAACATGAATCCTCCTATGAAAGGAAACTACCAACAAAATATGTATGTGCACACATTAACGCTAAAGACTAAAGAGTAATGTATCCACAATAAGAAATAGCGGGACACAAGAAGGACATTATAAAGAAGCTCCTCCTGAAGACATTACACCAACCATGATGATATGTGAGGAAAACAAGCAGGAAGATGCATGAAAAACCGTGATTACTCTAAAGAAAAGAGAGTATTTATGCCAAGCTGCTCGTACTCCTCCCTATGTGATACAAATTGCCGCTCCTATTAAAAATCCAGTCATTGGTGGAATTATCTTTTGCTATTTAATCCGAGTGGCAAAAAATTAAAATGATATTATTAATAAATATGGTATAAAAGTTAGAAACTTTCTATGCAAGAAATGCTACACAAACAATCATGACTATCCCTATATATTTATAGAAAAGTCTCGGAATGATTTTTGTAAAAGAAAGATCTCTGTTGATGATTTATATATCATGGTGACAACATAAGATAGAGGAAACAAATCCGTGCTCGAAACCAGAACTTGAAATGAAAAAAAGAGATCTAGGTTATATATTTAGACTTGCGGATCAAATAAAATCTACAAAGCGATATAATACACCAACTTGATCAATCCCGTCTAAATGGATCCTAGCACAATGCAAACTACTTTGTACTTGTGAGTCAAGAAGATCCCGTGGAGAAACTCTAGTTTAGAAATTAAAACCCATAATTTAGATTTTTTTTATAGAACCATATAGACATATATGACTCCAGGTGAACGATTATACTATAAGAATGCACGAAGCCTTAAAACACAATGGTCCACCTTATGAAGAGTTTCTATGAAGTCAAAATTGCTTATATAGTGCAATTGAGATTGGTTTGCACTACACATTAATGTCATGTACTACTCCATAAATTTAGCACTCACGTTGTTCATGAATAAATAAAGTAGAGGGTACACTAGTCTCAAGATAAGATCGTCATAATTCCATATTAATTGGGGAATCAAGAAGATTATAAATTATGTGATAGTCCTACTCTACACATAAATAATATCACTCATAGTGTTCTTCTAGAAACATCCAAGTTAGACATGAAGATTCTAACAAGCGCCATCTTGAAAGGGAGTAATGCAAAAGAGAATTTTAATTATCATACTCGAGTTACGAAAGTCATAATTTTGATTTACTCAAAAAATCAAACAAATGTAATTACCTTATTTTATGAAATATTTTCTACAAAGAAGAACGTAGATTAAAATCATCAATTCTCGAAGACTTAGCTAGAATGGAAATTCGCTTTGTACGCATGCATAATTCAATGGGAGAAATTACCAACTTAATAATAATTAACCAGATGATATAGTAAGGATGAACATTACAAGAAATATCATTTAATGATTAAATTAATTAAAGATTAATGAAACTTAGATGGTTGCCTTCTTTTTTCCTTTATAAGTTCTTGTAGAAATTTCTCATCCACAAGGCTTCAGTGAGGCAAGTAGTGCATTATAAAGCAGCGAATGCTATGCGATCACTCCAATTTTTCCCACTGAACTTTTGAGTCTGGATGAGCCATGGGTATTTTATAGTAATTTTTCAAGGGAAATGTTATGAAACCTGGCCTCCTAGGGGGTTGGCTGGCCGGCGCGACGCTCCCTAGGGCCATGTGGTCAATTATTAAACCTTAGCTATCATGTAGATGATCTATAAATATAGTGGTGGTCTACATGTTATTTTTACACGCATCGTTGAGGGCTTGTACTCGAGAGAACATATTTAATAAAGAGAAGAGAACCACCCTATATCCTCGTCTCTATTTCATTTTCTATACGTGTTTGATCTACTACTTATTGTACCACCATTGAATCAATGTTGGTTTTATAGCAGACAATTTTTTTTTAATGTTCAGAGTTTAGTGTTTAATATTCAACTAGAAATGGCAGGGTTTAAGATCTTGAAGTCACTGATTATTTATCATTGAAAGTGACCTAATTTCAAAGTATATTTTCGCCGGATGCCATTTTAAGCACGCGATTGAGATAAGTTCAAATCCTTTTTCTTGAATAACACGTAGTGACAAATAGGAGCGTGCTGCCATTCCATTTAAAGTACCTTTTTAATTAGAGTTACTTATAAACAACCAAATTGAGAATATTATACATTACTGGACTCATATTCTCCTAAGATTTATTTTTCTTTTGCGACTAGGCACGCACGTGCACGCACGCACGTGTGAGTAAGCCTCCTAAGATTTAATTTGATTATTAGTACCAACCAAAGTGAACTCAAACAGAACGGCCAAGAAGCAAGCAATTGCATCCAGATACATGGCAGCAAATATGCATTTTTAAGTAGTTCCATGCAAGGAACAAGCAACAACTAAGGATAAATTTAACTACTAATCTTTCAATATGAAAGTCACCATACATATAAAACGTAAAGTCTTGCATGGACTATATCACATCTACAACCAATACTTGAATCCTAATCAGCTAACCATGAATGACATAAGCAAGAACCAAATGAACTTCCTATCAAAGCTAGATGATGGATAGCATTGACCACGGTCAACACGATGGAGCTCAAGACTCCTAATGAAGAAATGATTATACCCTAGGGAGCTAGAGCTTGAGAGTCAGGTCTATGTTGCTCGGCATCTCCTCCTTTTTCTTCACCTCCTTAACGCTATGAATGCTGGTGGCAACGCGGTCGCTGCCGCTGCCGCTAGCCCATCGAAGCTCGGTGATCGCCATGGTTTCGGGGAAGGCCGAGACCGGAGTCCTGGACGACGCGCCATAGCCGTATGCCTCCGGTGGGTACACCGGGCGGTCGGCGCCGGCGTGACGGGGGAGGCCGGCAAGGGGCGGCTGGGCCGCTCCCCACCCGTGGTGCACGCCGTAGAATGGCGCCGCAGAGCCCCGACCGAGGAACGGCCTGCCGGTGGCAGAGTAGGGCCAGACATTGGGGAACAGGATGTTACGTAATCTTGGGCCCGCTAACCATCAGTGTTCTACATTACGTCCCAGGCCCAACCACAGAGCAACACAGGCTTATAAGAGGTCTTGGGCCCTCTCCCTCTAAAAGTACCCTCACCCTTATAAGTTGTGTTCAGTCTCTATCCACAACCGATGTGGGACTAAACCCAACAAATCCCCCCCTCACACATCGGTCATATCTGAGCCCGCTAACACCAGCGTTCCAGCTCGGCAACCATGACCGGCGACCGTGAGCTCTCCGAGATTTGTATCCGGGCACCTGGGCTCTGATACCACTTGTTATGTAATCTTGGGTCTGCTAACCATCAGTGTTCCAGCCCCCCATTATGTCCCAGGCCCAACCACAGAGCAACATAGGCTTATAAAAGGTCTTGGACCCTCACCCCCTAAAAGACTAGCCTGATAGGAGGGGCTACCCTCACCCTTATAAGTTGTGTTCAGTCTCTATCCACCACCGATGTGGGACTAAACCCAACACAGGAGGTGGTGCGGCAAGAGCGGGTCGGCGACGCCGTACATGCCAGTGCCGCCGCGCCCCACCGCGACGCGCTTGACGATCGAGCGCTCGCGCTTGTGTAGAACTTGCGCTGGCAGTAGTTGCACGTGAACACGCGCCGCTTCTCGCCGCCTCCCGCCGCCAACTTCTACTCCGCAGACGGCCCCGCCTCCTTCGCCTTGGCCTTCCCCTTCTCCGCCTCAGAGGCCACCATCTCCGATCCGAGCGAGCTAAGGAGGTCGAGCTCCAGCGCCGGCGCCTCCTCCTTGGCCTGCATCTCCTCCTCCCCCTCCTCCTCCTCCACATGCATTACCTCCATGGACGCAGTTTGAGAGCTATTGCATCCCTTGTCCATGGTTCTTATCTCTGGTTTGCTTCACACAGGAGTTCTTGGATGGGATCTCTGCCTACTTATACAAGGAGAAGATAATCTCAGCGGGATGCAAGTTCACTTACCAAATTTGAAGATAGCGCGAGATCACAGGTCGGAGTTTAATGTGGTCGAGATCACGGCCTTAATGCATAGCAATCTTGCTCCATCTCTATCCTTTCTGTCACTCTTGCCTGGATGCATGGGCGTACGGTGAATGCTTTCCATACTTGAGAGACTGGGTAGATGTTTTCAAGTTTTGAACTGATGTCTTAACGTCGGTTCAGGGTTGAGGGCGCAGTTGGCACGGCCGGGTGGAAATTAATTTTCTTTTCTTGTGAAGGATGCATGGGATTTGACGCTTGACATGAGTGTCGAGAGAACGATCTGGTGTTGTTTCAAGCGGCGTCATTGGCCACATTATCCGAGAGAAAAAGAAATGTTAGGTCAGACTTGAACGTGTGAATTTTTCTCGCTACCTGTGAGACTCAAATTATTTATTGTGAAATTCCATACTTGCTGGATGCCTTGACGTCAATTCAAGAGTTGAGCGGACAATTTGCGCTCTTCTTGATAATACAGGGTGCATTCAATTGCAGCCGACAGGGATGTGGAGAAGGGATTCACGCGGCCATAATTGGCTGCAGTATCTGAGATCATGCTAGGCCTTGTTTTCAACGTGTGATTTTTTGTTTTCTCTGTACCTGTGGAAATTGAATTATTTATTGTGAAATTCATATCGAACTCATTGAAATTCCTGTATTTCAACGATCACTTATTATGCTCAGGTTCTAGCAGAGTAAAACCCGTAGGATCCAGACCTAGATATACAGATTTACAGTAAAGAGAGTATTAGGCCGAGTAGCCTTGTATGTTTTGGCCAGTCTATATGTACGACCAGTACTAACTCTGCTTGTTTTGGGGCGTAGTGGACTTTATTTTAGTTAACAACAATATGAGCTAGAATATATGTGTATGTAACTAATCATTTCGTTTACTACCTATTCACTACTGCAGATAGGGACACCAGTGACGGGCCTAAAAAGCCCAGTAGTGACGAGCGGGCCGGCCCGTCACTGGTGACCAGCCACTGGTAACTGGTTATCAGTGGCGGGCCACCCGCTCGTCACTGGTAATTTAGTTACCAGTGACGGGCACACATGAGAGCCCGTCACTGCTAATGTATACAGCAGTGACGAGCCAGAGTTTTAGGCCCGTCACTGGTAAGGTATACAGCAGTGACGAGCTCGCCAGTCCGCTCGTCACTGCTGTTATGAGGGTCCCAAGCACGTTGCTGCCGCGGCAGCAAAAACAGCCGTTTTGGCTGCCGCGGCAGCCATTATGTCTGCCGCGGCAGCCAAAAGGGGTGATTTTGCTGCCGCGGCAGCAACGTGCTTGGGTGCCGCAGCAGCCATTTTGGCTGCCGCGGCAGCAAAAACAGCCGTTTTGGCTGCCGCGGCAGCTATTTTGTCTGCCGCGACAGCCAAAATGGCAGCTATTTTGTCTGCCGCGACAGCCAAAATGGCTGTTTTTGCTGCCGCGGCAGCCAAAATGGCTGCCGCGGCAGCATAAACAGCCATTTTGGCTGCCGCGGCAGCCATTTTCGCTGCCGCGGCAACCATTTTCGCTGGCGCTCCTAGGGCGTCGGTCGCCGTTCTCCTAGGGCGCTCTCCAGCCCCTGTGGTAGGGGGTGTACCCCTTCGGTGGCCGTTCTCCTAGGGCGTGCCGCTGTGGCCTAATAGCGCTTGCGACCATGCCTCGTTGCGTCGGCATGCTACGTGCCGGTATGCTTCGAAGGCCACCTCACTCGCGCTCTCGGATGTCGCACACGATAAGTACATATGTAAAAACCGAGTACGAAAGTAACAAGTGCCAATACGTAAATATGTGCAGAAACGTACAAAGTAGACCAGTTGGGGAATACACGACCACAAACACAATACATATGCAATGTTTTTCCGTCCTC
The DNA here is from genome assembly GCA_019208055.1 of Stipa capillata. NCBI lineage: Eukaryota > Viridiplantae > Streptophyta > Magnoliopsida > Poales > Poaceae > Stipa > Stipa capillata. Next base: position 18,601 of record JAGXJF010004404.1, read on the forward strand.
TAGGGCCAAGCTACATGTGGGCGCGCGAATGGGTCTTCGGTCGGGATTTGGCGAACTCGCTGCTCTGTGCGAGCGGCGTGTTCCTCCCTTGGGTCAGTGCCGGCGTAGAAAAGCCCCGTATCAGAGACGACGTCCTTGTTGATGATGTTCGCGAACGCATTCTGGAGGCGTGCAAACTCTTGCTTCCAGTCATATGGCTTGTGCTCGAGGTTATTACTCCACTTGCGTAGGTCGTCTTGTTTGCGAAACGTGTTCCGCGCCCGTACAAAGTCGTCCATGTGGCAGCAGACGTAGTAGCCGCACGTCACACTACCCTCCGGCTGCTGTCTGCACCACCAATCGGTCACGTGTTTAAAGCGTGGAGCGCCACTTCTTTTTACCATAGTTGCTCCTCCTCCCTTCTGTGCAAAGTCGAAGAGAGCATCATCAGAACTTTCTTGAGCAGGGTGTAGTCTTTCTTCACCCGCTTCATGGAATCAAAGTAAACACCTTCCTTTCCTTCGGCGTTAGCACTAAGAGGATCCAGTGGTCGCTGCGCAGACATGTGAACAAACCAATATTAACCCACGAAGTTGGCTAGGTGCACAAGCGAAAGAGAAATATACGAAAGCACAAAGTAGAGAATGACTTACAAGGGATTGTAGGGCACGAGTAGGTAGTCCTTGCCCTTATGCGCTATCATCGCACTCACGAGGCATTCTTTCATAATCTCCCTACCTTCTTGGGAACGAACGTTGTTTCTCGTGCATGTGAAACGGATCTGCTATTGCAACGTCGAGAATCTTCAGGCGTCTGATCTCTCTGGTTAGGTGAAGCGCCCATAGCCTGACGAAGGATGCTTCGAGCCGATAAAGGTTGAACATGCCGAAGATCTCCGCAAAGTCCAGATAGAACTTGTCCGCGGGATACTGCTCGACGAAATGGAAACCCTCTGGCACCTTCGCCGTGTAATACGAGATATTCGTTTCATCGGGTCCTAATTCAATGTCTCGAATGTTCTCGTGCAGAATCTTCATCTCGTTCGGGAGGACGTCGAACTCATCCTTCGGTACCATCGCGTGACCCGGGATGTGATAGGCCCGCCACTGACGACCCCTTTGCTGTCTGTGCTGACTGGGAAGATGCTGCGTACGTTAAGGATTTCTTCAACCTGGCCTCACCCTGTCTATCGTAAGTTCCGGTGCTAGCATGTGCCTTCTTCGCCGCCCCTTTTTTGCTCGTGCGCTCCGTATCCAGGGATACGGCCCTCTGACCGGCCATCGCTTCTTTGGCTGCGCCCACGAGTGTTTTAGGAGTCAACTTCGTGTGGTCTTGCCTGTCATGCTTGGGTGGCGGCGTATCTACAACTTCTCGTGCCTCTTCGTCACGAGGCATGCCATGCTCTGCGCCTTCCTCGGCATGCTCCATCTCCAGATCCTTGTAGGATAGAGGTGCGGAAATACCCAGAGGAGATGGTCTTGCTGATGGACTCTCGGTGTGGCTCGGCGAAGGTGCTGGACGATTGGAGGTCTCAATCAACTTAATCGCGTCCTTCGGCCACCTAAGGAAGAACCCCTTGCAGGCTCCTAGCTTCTCGTATCCCTCTTCAGGGGGGTCATTCAGAACCAGGTCCTCAAAGGTGCCGACCACCTTAGTCAACTCCACCCTCGCCATGTTTGGTGGTAAATCCACGCAGTGCATCCTGTTCTCCGGCGTTATTGGGTGGACTCGACCGTACGCGACCGTCACCATCGAGCCGAGCACTTGGGTCTGGAGATGGCACGGAGTTATCACCTGCGGAACATACGTACGGGTCAGCGATGTTAGAGTCCAAACAACGAAATCTGTACGAGACCCTTACGGTTTGTTGAGCCGACGACGCTTACCGTTAGGCCGTCGATTGTATTTGGCGACCCGGGGCCAACGCCCGATACGGAGGGGCTGCTACTCCTTGCAGCAGTGAAGGCCGGCGGCTGCGTATCCAGATTATAGGGCGGCGGCTGCGTATCAGGATGCGTGGGTGGGCGTCGTAGTTGATCGTATAGAGGCCCTAACAGACGTTTCACACAGCCGCCTCCACTCGCGCATCGAATTCTTCATCCTGCTTGGCTTTTCCTCCTCTCGCGGGCAGCCTCGCGGGTTTGGGGACCGTAATCAGCCCACCGAGCCCCATACCCGACGCCCATGACGCGGCCACACGAGTCTCCGGCTTCCCGAGAGCCTTGTTGATAGGGTCTTGCCACCTCTCGGTACCGACAGAGTCCTGGGAGCTCTCAGGTTGCTGGCTCAGCTTTCTCTGCAAGCAACATGAACCGTTCAGAAAACGTAATCTTTAGGAAATTAATCTACGTAGGACAAATAAAGTAAAATGGGTTCAGAGGTTACCAGTTCTTCGTGCACGTCCTTCATTTTCTCGTGCGTGAAGATCGGTTCCCCCGTCGCTGGGTCAAATTTTGCGCGGGCCCTCACAAAGTCTTTTCCGCGCCCTGGCTGGATGTCCGAGAAAGGGGGTTCTTTCCCAGCCGCAATCAACCTCGCATCCTCCTTGTCCCATTTAGGCCTCTTCCCTTGGTAACCACGGCTGCCAAGTCTGTGGTCACCCACGATCTTCCCCGCATGTCCTTCCCCCAATCACTCTTCCTCCTGAATTCCTCGCCGGACCGAGTTGAATGAACTCGGTCCAGTCCGCCTCATCTATCGTGGGCCATTTCGGCTTTATCACGGTCTCGAAATCTTGATCCTTCATCTTATTGGCATGGTATCGCCAGGTATTCAACGATTTCGACATCATGCTGAGGGCTTTCGTTGCGACTCTATTTCTGTCGGCCTCCGGGACGGAATACCTGCTGAATAGCCTGTCCAGGAGGAGAGTTCGAAGATGCTCGGTTTCTCTCGTCCTTATGTCGGGAGTTGTGATCTTCACCGTTTCACGCAGGATGCAGCCTACGGCGTTTGAGTACCCCTGTGCGGCTCTTACAGGACTGGCAGGTTTACCGAGATCGTCCACTCGAGTGATTACGAACGTCTCGGTACTCAACTTGTTAGGTCTCCTAGGCGCGAGCCGCCTTTTCCGTTTGGCTGGTGGAGCCCCGTCTGCCTTTTCTTCTTCCATACCGGTCTCGTATTCACGGCCGGTCCCTTCGTCACGATCGGTCGCGTCTTCAGCACCGCCGGACTCTTCGTGGGACGACTCGTACTCGTTGTTATCCCTGGAAGCAGGGTCATCGACGATGGCGGCCCCCTGAGATGTTTGTTGGAGGGCCAGGTCCCGGGAAGCTTCCGCACGCCCCTCGATATCTCGGGACGATGCGGGGACATCCGTTGGTGTCCGCGATGGAGAGGGGCTACTTCCAGCCATTTTCTAATATCCATTCATTATAGCAAACAAGGGTGGGAATTAAATTTTATTTGCAATTGAGATTATGAAATCTTGTTAAACAAAAGCATATAACTGAGCATGACAATGAACAACAATGACACGAATATACCGTACATACAATGAAAATTGAAAATTTCGGCATGACCTTTGCTAAAATTATGCAAAATTGAGTATCGAACGTTGACAAAATGTTGACGAAGCAACATTTCGTCTAAACGTTGAACTCAGTTTCCCTGAAAAAATAAACATTCAGCAACTAATGTTGCCTCGGCTCGATGGCCGGTACCACAATACTCAAACAACCGACATAGAAGGATCCATGGCTCCATCAAAGGGAATAGAGGTATCTGCACATGCTCTATTGTTGATGCAACCATTCTTCATATACATGAATAACTCATTCATTTTACATGTGATAACTAGTACTTGATTAAACTAGAAGGCAGTAATGAAGGGTGTATTTTTTGTCAAAAGAAGAAAAACAGTACCAAGATGTTAGAGAACTTCTTACAACATTAAACCAAAAGACAAGAATGTAGAGTCGAATGATATTACTTATTGCAAGCTGAACCAGCAGACATGAGCTACAGATGTGTTGAAGTAAGAGCATATTGTTAACCTTTAACCTTTCTTCAACATCCTAAGCATTTGTGCCCATAGTTTAGGTTTTCTAATCATATCTCTTGTTTTTAACTAGCTGATTCTCGTCAGTTTCTTGAATCTCAGCTGTAAATAGACTAAAACTTACATTCCTCCACCTAGCGCCACAAAGGAACTGCATCTTATTTTCATGGGAAATTTAGATAAATGCCACTGCAACCATATGTAGAATAAATAAATACGCTTCAAAATAGTAGAACCACAAAAAGATCATCTCTATCTTTCAGACTTCCAGAATAACTAGTGTGACTATAAACTCCTTTGCACAGATTCATATCCTTAACCAAATCCGAAATTGACATCCCAAATATACCAATTGTGGTTCTCTATGGAAGACAGAGACATAAGACACGCATGCAATCTCTCTGGCTTTCACATGAGTTGTGTAGCATAACAGTATAACCTTCAACAAATATTTGCAGCTCCAACAGCGAGAAGAAAATTTTATTGATTGATCTACACGTACTCGAGTAAAGAAGGCGGCGGCGTCGATTAGGAAACTACGGGGCGGCGGCGGCTGCAGATGGCGACGGCACGGCTGGGAGGGAGATGAGCGGCGAGGGCGGCGTCCGGCGAGGGAGGCGGCGAGGGCGGCGTCCGGCGAGGAGCGGCGGCGGCCTGGAGAGGAGCGGCGTCCGGCGAGGGAGGCGGCGTCGGTGAGGGAGGCGGCGAGGGCGGCGTCCGGCGAGGAGCGGCGTCCAGCGAGGGCGCCTCGGTCGCGGGGAGGAGCGGTTTGGGGAATTAGGGCGGGGCGCGGGAGGCCGGCGGCGTGGAGTTTTGGAGCTAGGGCAGAAACGGGCGCGCGGGATATGGAGTTTGCGAAATTTTTCTAAGTCCCGGGCTGTATATAAGAACCCTTTATCAGTGACGTGCGGACAAATTGCTCGTCACTGGTAATACGTATCAGTGACGCGCGGACAAATGTGCCCGTCACTGGTATAATACTTACCAGTGACGCTCCCCATTCAGCGCTCGTCACTGGTATAATACTTACCAGTGACGCTCCCCCTTCAGCGCTCGTCACTATAAGTAATTTACCAGTGACGCTCTCCCCTCGGCGCTCGTCACAGATAACTTATGTAGGGTTTGCACTTTTACTGGCTACTTAATTAGGGTTAGTTAGGGTTAGTAATTAGGGTTAGTTAGGGTTAGTAATTAGGGTTAGTTAGGGTTAGTAATTAGGGTTAGTTAGGGTTAGTATTAGGGTTAGTTAGGGTTAGTAATTAGGGTTAGTTAGGGTTAGTAATTAGGGTTAGTGTAGGGTTAGTAATTAGGGTTAGTTAGGGTTAGTAATTAGGGTTAGTTAGGGTTAGTACTTAGGGTTAGTTAGGGTTTAGTACTTAGGGTTAGTTAGGGTTAGTAATTAGGGTTAGTTAGGGTTAGTAATTAGGGTTAGTTAGGGTTATTAATTAGGGTTAGTTAGGGTTAGTACTTAGGGTTAGTTAGGGTTAGTAATTAGGGTTAGTTAGGGTTAGTAATTAGGGTTAGTTAGGGTTAGTAATTAGGGTTAGTTAGGGTTAGTAATTAGGGTTAGTTAGGGTTAGTAATTAGGGTTAGTTAGGGTTAGTACTTAGGGTTAGTTAGGGTTAGTAATTAGGGTTAGTTAGGGTTAGTAATTAGGGTTAGTTAGGGTTAGTAATTAGGGTTAGTTAGGGTTAGTACTTAGGGTTAGTTAGGGTTAGTAATTAGGGTTAGTTAGGGTTAGTAATTAGCGTTAGTTAGGGTTAGTAATTAGGGTTAGTTAGGGTTAGTACTTAGGGTTAGTTAGGGTTAGTAATTAGGGTTAGTTAGGGTTAGTAATTAGGGTTAGTTAGGGTTAGTAATTAGGGTTAGTTAGGGTTAGTACTTAGGGTTAGTTCGGGTTAGTAATTAGGGTTAGTTAGGGTTAGTAATTAGGGTTAGTTAGGGTTAGTAATTAGGGTTAGGTAGGGTTAGTACTTAGGGTTAGTTAGGGTTAGTAATTAGGGTTAGTTAGGGTTAGTAATTAGGGTTATTTAGGGTTAGTTAGGGTTTGTTTATTATTTGCGCGCGCAATGATTACTTCATGCGTATAAATATAATTAACATAAATACCATTATTGTTATTTAGGGTTAGTACTTAGGGTTAGTTAGGGTTAGTAATTAGGGTTAGTTAGGGTTAGTAATTAGGGTTAGTTAGGGTTAGTACTTAGGGTTAGTTAGGGTTAGTAATTAGGGTTAGTTAGGGTTAGTAATTAGGGTTATTTAGGGTTAGTTAGGGTTTGTTTATTATTTGCGCGCGCACTGATTACTTCATGCGTATAAATATAATTAACATAAATACCATTATTGTTACATACATAAATTTCACAAAAGTGAGCTATACATCATTAATTAACTTAATTAAATTATGACATTCTTTGACAATCTTCTCACTCTTCGACAGTCTTCTCAACGGTAGTCTTGGTCTTCTTCCTGGTATAGGTTAGCCCCTCGGAGTGAGTTCGTCTTTTGAAGGGACGCACGGCGGGACATGTAGTATTTCTCCTTCTGCTGGGCCGTGGCTGATTGTCTTCCTCCGTATCCGGGTCGTCAATTGGTCATAGTCGTCTTCGTCAACGACACCATCGATTCCAACGATACTCCTTTTGCCCCTCCTCATGATATGACGGCTTGGCCTCGTCGGGTCGGCTATGTAGAAGCATTGGGCCACTTGTTTAGCTAATACCCACGGCTCATTTTTGGCACTGATCGCTTTCACATTTACTGTCTCAATAGGAACTGCTTTCGGTATGACCATGGTAGTGAAATAGTCTTCCGTTTCGACATTCTTCGCCCATCTTACCCGGAACATGGGGATCTTGGTCACGGTGTAGTCCAGTTCCCAAATCTCTTCCAGCCTACCGTAGTATCTGTCCTTTTTCTTACCGGTCAGGGCCTCCATCGTCACCCAGAGTTCTGGTACACGCTCTTCTGGTCTTGTGCCTCTGTATAGAATGTGTATCCGTTGATGTCGTATGCTTGGTACGTCCCGACATTCATCAGGGGTCCCTGTGCCACGTGGAACACCGTCCGTGCTACGTCATCATCTTTTGAGAAGCTATGTTCGTCGAAGTAGTTTTTTAGCCACCTGGCGAACGTTGCGTTGTGCTCTTTCATGAGGGCCGCCTCGGTCTTTCTTGAGCCGTGCTTTGTTTTTAACATTGCCATGTGCTGAATAACGTAAGGCCGGACCACGGACAGGTGCTGTAGCACTACTGTATGCGCTCTGACGTAATCGTCTGATCGGTTCGGAGAGTCACTGTGCACATGTAAATCCTTCTTTCCGCGTCGGTGACCTACGCCATCGAGCCTGCCAATGTGCCGATTAACAGGCACGCCTATAGGTTTGTCGACTTCATGTATCTGTGCAGAACTCGACGCTCTCCTCCGTGAGAAAGCCCTGGACGATGCTCCCGTCCGATGAGACCTGTTGCGAACGTATCGCTTCACGACCCCGTTGAACCTCTCGAACGGGTACATGTTGTGTAGGAATACTGGACCTAGGTCGATGATCTCCGGGACGATATGGATCATGAGATGAACCATGACGTCGAAGAATGCGGGCGGAAAGTACATCTCGAGCTCGCAGAGTATGACAATGATCTCCGCCTGCAGTCGCCGGCAACGCTTCTTAGTGATGGACTTCTGAGAGATAGTGTCGAAGAAGTTACAGAGGTCAAGCAGTGTCCCGCGGATCCATGGCTCCATTAGCCCTCTAATTGCAACCGGAAGTATCTGCGTGATCATCACGTGACAGTCATGAGACTTCATACCGATTAACTTATGGTTCCGCATGTCTAGGTATCTCCGTATGTTTGCCGAGTAGCCCAGAAGTTACTTTGACACCTTCGAGGCACTTGAAATTTTATCGAGCTCCTCCTTACTTAGGGTGTAACAAGCGGCGGGACATTCTGTCTTGATTTTTGTAACATTCCTGCCTATCTTGCTCTTCTCCTCGTTGGCCCACAGCTCTCGTCTTATCCCCAGTTCCTCGTAGTCAGCTCGTGCCTTTGGCCCATCTTTGGTCTTGTCTGCCATGTGGAGCAGAGACCAAGCACACTCTCACAAACATTTTTCTCAATGTGCATGACATCTATGCAGTGACGCGTCTCGAGAAAAGCCCAGTAAGGCAAGTCCCAAAATACAGATTTTGTTTTCCATACGCCTCCAAGTGGCTTTACCTTCTTTTGCTTCTTTCCTGCCTTAGGGCACTGGTCCCAAGAATTCAACATGTCATATATTTCTTCCCACTCCTCTTACGTGGTGGTCCTCGGTCTCAACTGTATTGTCGAACTTTTCTTTTCTTGTCTCCACGGGTCATCCTGTTGAAGCCATCTTCGGTGCCCCATGTACACTACTTTATGAGACCGCGGTAGGTGACGACTTGTTGTGTCTTCCATACACTTAACACATCCTTGGTATCCGTGGCAAACCTGACCGGATTGATACCCGTAAGCGGGATAGTCTTGCACTGTTGTGATCATCATAGCTCTCATGTGTGAAGTAGTCTCCTTCGTAAGCGTCCCAGACCCGGACCCCTGGTTCAGCCCATAGTGTATCTAGCTCCTCCTTCAGTAGTTCGTGGTACACGTTCAGATCATTCCCTGGTTGCTGTGGCCCTTGAATTAGCGTACAGAGGTTGTACATACTTCCGCTTCATGCAGAGCCACGGAGGGAGGTTGTACATCCATACAACCACGGGCCAAGTGCTGTGCCTGCTGCTCATGTTTCCAAAAGGATTGAGTCCGTCTGTACTCATACCGAGTCTGATATTCCTCGGCTCTACTCCGAATTCGGGGTACTGGTCGTCGACAGCTTTCCACTGGCAACCATCTGCAGGTGTACTCAGGACACCGTCATCTTTTTGCGGCCTCTCGTCGTTCAACGCATGAGCTTTGCCTCTGTCTTGTTTGCGAATAGACGCTTCAAACGGGGAATGAGTGGAAGGTACCATACCACCTTCGCAGGACCACCGCTCTTCACTCCGTTCTCACCATCTGGTTGGTAGTTCTTTTCCCCGCTTGAATCGGATGCTTTGCACTCTGGACAGCTGGTTAGATCCGCGTACTGGTTCGATAAATGATGCAGTCATTCGGACACGCATGGTATCTCCTCACCTCTAGTTCAAGAGGGCACACGACCTTCTTGGCCTCATCGCAAACCGCGAGGCAACACGTTCCCCTCCGGCAGAACTTTTGCAAGATACTCCAATGTCTCGTCGAGGCTTGTGTCCGTGCTGTTGTGGAGTGCCTTGAGTCGAAGAGTTCGAGCGTGACTGAGAGGCGGGTGTGCTCGGGATTGCAACCCGGGATACAGGGAGTCTCGGAGTCTTTCACCAGTGTCTCCAACTTGGCAGCCTCTCTACGAGCCGCACTATCGTTATCCGTCTCCTTCACAACCTGCTCTTGCACATGACGGTCCTGGACCATTCCGGCCAAATTGTCCCCCGTGCTTCGCGTATCCGCTTTGGCCTCTTCATGTCCTCCGGCATCTTTATAATCCAACCGTTCTGCTTCCGGCTCCCCATGTCCTGCTTTTTCATCTAACCCTTCGTCGTCGGCAACAACCTCATCCTCCTCACCGTGACTTGTCCACCGTGTGTAACCTGCCATGAAACCCCATCGCACCAGGTGCATGTGCAAAAAACCAGATTTCCTCTCGTACATCTTCTGGTTTTTGCAATCACGACACGGACAGCATATCTTTCGTGCCACCCTTTCGCCCATATCTCGCTCGGCGAAATCAAAGAACTCATTCAAAGACGTATAGAAACTCTGTGTGTTTCCGATCGCCGTCATACATCCAACTTCGATCCATCGGTCGTCGATCCCTAAGATATACGAAAATAATTAGCACCAACCTTTCATGAGAGGCTAAAAAAATAAATAAAGTTTTCTTTCCAATTGAGATTTTGAAATATTACATAAACATTTCAAGATTTGGCAGGTTATTGAAATAAATTATTGAAAATTCAAATTTCGGCAGTGACCTTTGCTAAAATTATGCAAAATTGAGTATCGAACGTTGACAAAATGTTGACGAAGCAACATTTCGCCAAAACGTTGAACTCAGTTTCCCTGAAAAAATAAACAAAGCAACTCATGTTGCCTCGGCTCGACGGCCGGTACCACAAGCATATCTCACATTCACATATATGAAATACATTTCATGCACATCTCACATCACCACAGATCCACCGAATCAAAGTATCATTTGCTTGTCATATATAATTAAACATATATATATGATTCTGCCTCAGTGTATAAGAAACATAATTACACATATATGAACCAATGTACACATAGTTACACATATGTGATTCTGCCTCAGTGCATAAGAAATATAATTACTCATATATCAATTGAAGCAATGTACAGATCGAATTCGTCTCACTGATCATAATAAACTAGAGAGCTAAACTGATACATATATACATCTGTTCTTCAGTTTGCTAAACTGATACATATATACATGTACGTATGTGGAACCCCTTCTAATGGTGACCCCTTCTAATGGTTAAGCTCACCATTCAACATCATATGGTACGATTAGGAGGCATAACTATACAAACATATTTCATATAGCAAGGCATGCATACGAGTACACAAATGATCACTGATCAATTTAGGGGATCGAAGACAACAACAGTTCCTTTAACAGTTTAGATCGATGGCTCACACACAAATCAAAAGAGATATCTGCTCTTATCAGTTTTAAACACATGGAAGCATGCACTATGCCTTTGTTATTCCATTCCAGTGGAACGTCAACCTGTTTAACAACAATTTTCTAAGAAACTTGCTGAATTCTAAATGAAACACCTTATTTTCAAGTGACAGGCAATATCCCATTTCAACCAATTATGACAAGATAAAAGGGCTAACTGCACAGCTAATGAATTCCTTTTCGAGTTGAGTTCATCTTGAAACCGCATTTGCTTCCTATTAAACTGAGACTAAATCAAAATATTAAAAAAACGAAAGACTCCACAGAACATGAATGAATTCAGGTACATCACATCAGGCTGATATGTGCCGGTATCATACCTGTTTCAAGATTCTTGCTAAGCCTTCTTGTTGCAACATATCCAGTTTCTTCTAAGGTTTCTTGAATTGCTCAAGTTCCTGCTCAACGCTTCTTGTCTAGCTCCAGTCTAGCACTTGTACCAGTCGCCTACCAGATCACGGCTTTGCTCCAATTCTTGCAGTCTCTCCAATTATGCAATCCTCTCCAAAATTGGGCTTTTCTTCACTTCAGCACTTCCCCTCGCAGTGGATTCCACTAGGTTCTTAACCTCTTCCCAATTCTTAAACTGAAACCTGCGATGTCTAATCCAACTCGGCACCTAACCAGCTTGGGAGATCAGCAAGCTAGAGGTCATGATCATGGATGATCTAGCTTAGGAGGGAGAGAGAGATGCATGGCAAGGGAGCTAGGGGAGGTGGGGGAAGAGTTTGGAGGGCTAGGAAATTACCAGGGGCGTGTATGGCGGCGGCGGCCGCGCAGGCGATCGGCGAGCTCGCTGCTGGCCAGTGGAGGTACGACTGGCCAGCAGCGAGCTCGCTGATGGTTTTTATAGGGTAGGTTACCAGTGACGAGCACACATACAGGCCCGCCACTGGTATGAAGGCCGGGAGGAAGTTTGGCGGGAACATTTATCGGTGACGGGCGATTTGATTCGCACGTCACTGGTATGTGTTTATAGCAGTGACGAGCACCTATGGTCGCCGCCACTAGTAATTCGTACTTTACCAGTGACGGGCTATCATTGGTGCTCGTCACTGGTAATTGTTTACCAGTGACACGTGGCAGTTTACGCCCGCCACTGGTAAATTTCCCTATTATCTGTGACGGGCTTTTTGGTGCTCGTCACTAGTAATGTGGCGCCTATAGCCCTTTCTGCAGTAGTGATTGGTACTACCACCACAACACGAGGAATGTCGACAAACCTTTATACTACTACGTGTCCTTCAGATTCGAAAAATTCCAACCTGTCAATGTATTCAAAAGGGAGACACCTTATGTATACTAATATGAACGCATCATTTCCAAACAATTCTGGAAAGATCATTTAGGAAAGAAACCTCACATTGCACTAAAATGTTTTTATATACTCAAGTGTTGGTGCGCTTATTATTATTATTATTTTAGATCATAACTTCGTATTCGTTATAACAAGTATTGCATGGATTTCCCATGCCCATCGAGTAGTACCATAAAATGTGAAACAATCTCAACACTCATCCCATTTAATTTATTGAGTGTGTGTTCGAGAGCAAAAGGCAATGACTGATTCCAAAGCAGGGGGTCGGTTGGAGTTGAAAGTACGAGGGGTTAAAAATATTGCTTTTTATAATTAAGACACTTAATATTCCTTTTTATTTGAAAGTGAAGCAATTATTTAGAGCCATTTAAAAAGCATATATCTAATGAGTACATATTTATATGTTTGGATGTTAAGCTTCGGATGTGGCTTATTGTATCAAATACTCTATGTTGGATGTTAAGCTTCGATGTGGCTTATTGTATCAAATACTCTATGTAATAGGATCCCACCTTCATTTTTCATATGTATACATAAATTTTAAAATTAAATACTGTTTATATTTCTTTGGCCACATTTACCTTCACTGTTGTTGGTACGAACACAAAGTTCGAAATTTGACATATTTCTCTTTAATCTTATATGTATTGTTACATACATACAAATGCAAGCTTGCAAAGCTATGAAATTATCCTAAAAATCCATTTCAAGGATAGTTATAATTTACTTATAGGCAAAACTTTATACTTCTATAAAAATTCAGAGTGTTTAGAGAGACGTTAGATTTGTTTCTAGAAAGACCAATATACACCTTGTACTTTCAAAACCACTAATTCAACTTTATGTAGAGCTGGGTGAAGAACTAATTATGCATGTCGAGGTTCTAATTTATGGTAAGTTTGACATTTTCTAGAATAAAGGAAATAAAAATATTTACTTTGTTGTTGTTGTCATCACCATCGGCATTGTTATTTTTATTGGTTATTATCCTGAAGTATGAGTCTCTTATCTTTCATCTGAAGTCTAAATAGTATCTTCCCTAATTCAGTCTCTACTATGGATCAATGTGACATCCAATTAATATTCATAACTCTAGTAGAATTCGACTCATCTACATCCCTTTTTGTGTTCAACACATTCAAATTCACATTTGGTGGTATATGTATTTGTGTCCATATCTCCTGTTGGTGGGGTGCGACTTGATATGGTTTAGGATCTCGTGAGACGAATATTCATTTGTATTTGATACACTTGCAACCTTATATGGCACTTGACACTTGTATGTGTTAGCATGTGTTAACAATTGATGTTCCACGTTGAATTTATTTATGTCACTTGAACAAAATATTAGAACATATCAATTCTAGATCATAACATGATATTCAAAGTTATTAAGCTGTTTTGTGAGTCCTGAAAGTTTCTTATGCATGTATCTGCATATCTTAGATATGTGCATGTCTTAGATAGTTTTTTTTCATGTGGCAATTAATGTTGTTGTCCCATATTTATTTGCACAAACTTAAATGAAGATTAGATGATACTAATTTGGTTTAACTCTTCTTAATAGGTTAGAGGGTTTTAAGTTATTGCATGAGTCGCTCAAAACTTATTATACATTCATTAGCATATTCTAACATTAATTTCCTAGTGCCGTGATTGATATATTATTACTACTAAACTTATCTTGAAATATGTAGGGCATATCTTGACTCACACATAGACCGTGGCATGTTAAAATTACTAGAGAACTCCTAATTATTATCTCCAGTTAAATACTATATTAATGCATGCATGTAGGAAAATAAAATAATCGTGGTATAAAGGGTACAATACACTTATTTTGCATTGGTGTATGAATTACACTCTAATTTGTGAATAAAACCATTCTAAAAATACACCCTATGATTCCTCAATACAGGGAATATGTCACAGGAAGCAAAGATTTCATGGCATATATGAATATATGATCCTTCTTGGATGAATATATGATCCTTCTTGGACATGAGATTATTAGCTAGGTTTGTTGTTTAACAAGGCGTTAGCAGCTTCTTTTCAAAGCACTTTCAAATGAGACACATTTCTATTTGGTGATTAATGTGCTTGAGGTAAACTTATTTATATAATCTGACCTAAAGATTCAATGACAAGGTATAACTCACTTATTTCCTTCAAGACAACTAACGACTTGGTACTAAACTTATTTTATTTACAGAACTAAAGATTGAATGATGTTAATCGAGATCACTACTTCGTACCGGGTTCAATATTGTCTAGTTGTTTCACGAGGTGCTGGACGATTCTCGTGCATGTATTTGCACATCTTTAGTTGATTTTGACCTAAGTATTTATATCAGAATAGCAGACATATGTTTCATAAGGCACACAACTTGAGGATTCATTTATTACATGGTGGACAAGGCGTGCACACACACGTTGTACCAACTAAGCTAAGCTTAGTTCCACTTCTAAACTTTGAGGTGCAGCCTTAGCTAGGACATACAATTAAAGAGAAAATTACATAGACATATATAAAAATGATCTTACTTTTATGTCTCATGTACAATGAGGTTTGCCTTTGAAAATCTGTATGTATATGCCCCCAAGACATCTCCAAATACATAAATGGTGGACCATGGGACATAGTATGCATTTTTTCATATTGATCATAACTTGAATGTGACCTAAAGTTGTTTTATGATCTATGACATAGTATTGGTTGAAATAATATTATCTGCTAGTTTGCACTTAGATCATATCATAACTTCAATTTTAAATCCAATATCATGTTTTTAGTTTCATATCATGCTGTAATTTCTAGGTATACTAGAAATTGTTACGACTTGTAATTTTTGCAAAAAACATTGATTGAGAATATGGACGAATGCAATATGTTCATGTTTTTAGGGTTGCGTACCTTTAGTGAAATGGCACGAAGATAATTTAAAGCTAAGACTAATATAGTTACTAGAAATTTTCACAATACCACAAAACAATAAAATTTTCCTTATAGTACATTTTATTTAAATAGTAGACAAATCAAGTTATGTGATATAACTATGCAGCTATTGTTATTGATTTGGCAAAATGTTTGTATAGCAAGGGTAATTAATAATTAGAATTTATTCTACTGTTAATACTTAAACTATGTAAACGCTTCATCGGTAGTAGTGAAGTTGAAGATTTCAAAAGTTAGTCCATATGTATGCGAATCACAATCCTGATTATATGAGGTTATCTCACAATCACTACATTAATGTTTTCCATCAATGTATATAAATAGATGCGCATACCATATGGCACAAAAGAACTAGGAGATAATAAACTTATACATTTAAAATATGCAAAATAGCTTGATACTAATGATATCCACCGAAATTTTAGAAGAAAATTTTGAAACTGCAT
Source organism: Stipa capillata (assembly GCA_019208055.1). Lineage (NCBI taxonomy): Eukaryota > Viridiplantae > Streptophyta > Magnoliopsida > Poales > Poaceae > Stipa > Stipa capillata. The sequence continues at coordinate 34,065 of JAGXJF010004404.1, forward strand.
TTAGCATGTCGTGCCCCATACTACAGCCATCTTACTCGTCAATAACTGGCTTGCGACAACTCATGTCCTCCTTCCCTACCCTACCAATTGGCCCGCCTTACCCAAACTGTGACACCACCTGCCTGTCATAGTCAAAATGCTATCTCGATCACCGACTGTTTATTACCAAAACCTAACTCAAAAGATCACTAGGTCGTCGCTAACTATTGATCACTACCACTCCACGTCTGTCAATGATCATGCAGCATGTGCCATCGTTGCTGCCTACTGTTAGGGGTCCCAACAAACTCATTTCGCCAAACCTTACCAAAGTCTGTCATCTATCACAAGATTGTTCTGGCTCTTCACACTATCCAACAGTGGTCAAGTCAAGTTTGGTTCAAATAATCCTTGGTTTAGGACAAACTATGGTTGGCATTTGAGAACCTACGACCGATTTGTGCATGGTAGCTTTCAATGAGCCTTATTTTCCTTGTTATTTGTTATTCTACTAAGATAAACGATACCGGCTTGTAGACCTACTCAACTTAGTTTCAACACAAACCATTTTTTGATCAGAAGTAGTATATGCGAATGACCAAGCAACGGACACCCTACATGCCACTGGATTCAACCACCACCGCCTTCTAGCCTCTTATACCTGTATGTATCCTAGGAGTAGGTGTCTGCTAGGTTTCTCCTTGGTCCCTCCCACCCTTGCTTCCACACCACGCTACCATAAATTCCATATCGTCTTACTCCTCCTCCTCCAATCCCCTCCTAGCCTCCTCAATAGTGGTGATTCTACATCTGAGCAATGGCATTGATTGACCCCATAATTTTTCAAAAACACTTCTAATTTTTTAATATAAAAAATCCATGAAACCGTAAAGATTTCAAATGATTGACCTCGCAAGATTTTACATCTAGCATCGCCACTGCTCGTCAATCTTGTATTCCACCTCCACTAAGCTAGCTCCTGTGAGATAGTCACCTCTCCATTGCTTGTTGGTAAAGCCAAGTTGACGAGGCCCCAGAGAAAGATGGCAATCCCTAAGGAGCTGCATTGGCCCCACTCTCAAAGTCAACCTCCATCGTGCAGGGTAGATGATGCTTGAGAACAAATGTGATTGTAGATCTTGCCACCATAGAGAGTATAGGTTATCTGGATAAGGTATGGGCTAATGACCGCAAGTGCACATATTTTTCAGTTTTTGAACAATTAAGAGTATTGTATCCACAAGGAGCAAAAGGAATTTTTAAGATTGCAATGGCTTAGTTTATCGCTAATATAAAGATAAATCCCTAGAATAATATAGATGTCAAAAGAGACAATAATAACTAAATAATGTAATGATCATTGCATAAATTTTTTTAAAAAAGAAATAGTGCAAGTAATAAGATCTTGTCAATAATAACAAAAGGCATTCTTGAGGTATTAGGTTCACCGCTAGATTAAATGAGAGGTTCAATGGGAAGATATTGTATTGTTTATAGCTTCTATGTGTGCGTGGAGCCTTTAATAAATATGCTTTGAAATCTCAACAACATATCCCTTATAACCATACTCTGAACCAATCATCCACGAGGAAAATAACTAATGTTTTTTGACTATATCATAAAGTGGATTGGTCTCAATGAACCTCCCATATTAGTGACTTAGGACTTCAGGGTTAGGCCTGTCACTCCAAAGTCGCTAATCCTTTATAATTTCTATGGTGCAATCCTTCATGTCCTATATGGGCAATTAGTGCATAGTCGATATTCATACAACCATCATGAATAATCTCAATCACAAGAATATACTAAGCCACAGTAAATTATCTATCTCATTCAAGAACTAAATAGAACTCACGAATAATAAACAAAGACATGGTAGATGAATTAATGATAGCAAGCATAATCCGAAACATAAGATTAATCTCTAAACAAATCCGTAGCACAACTAATAGATGACCATAAATGGTTCAAGTCTTGAGAATATGAATGTGTTGCTATTATAGTGAGCTTGTTCCTAGGAGTGCTTTTATATTATTGTTAGGAACAAGCTCACTAATAATTTATCTCTCTTGGCATATAGTCGTATCCGAAAGGGTCATATTCTTATCATCCTCCCCTTCTTGAAAAGATCACCGGCATTGCTTAAGTTGAATAAAGGCTAAGAAAGAAGACATGGTGTATCCATGGTATACGTATATGTCATCCATTCTAACACTCTTTGTTGTTGCGCAATTAATATCACAAAACAACAACATTCATAATAGCCCATTGTATTGTCTCTCGAAGAATAAGCACAAATGGTAATAATTGTGCAAAATTTCTCAAACAACAAATGTTGTAACTAGTTTTTCAAGTATAAGTGAAGCATTCATTAGAAGCAAATCTCAATGGGCAAATCTACAACATAGGGTCGGATCATAAGCAAGCAAAATCATACCATTCCAACAAATTTGATATAACTCTAATAGCTCTCTGGTTATAAACTAGGGTATTAGCCTATTAGGGTTGCCAAAATATTTATGGGTACCAATTTTTTCCTTCGCTTGTTCTGAGGCAAGGTCTTGCTGCCTCAGAACCATGTTTTCTGAGGCAACAATGAGCCCTTAGTCTCAGTCTCTATGTTTTGAGAGGGGTCTCTAAGGTAGGCCAATAGTCTGCCTCGGATGATTTAGAGGCAGCCTTTAGCCTCGGGCTAAAGACTGGACATTTTTCCTTAAAAAACTGCTTTTTGAGGCAGTCTATGCCTCTAAATTACTTTGCTGAGGCAACTAGGATGAGCAGCCTCAAAGTGTCTGTCTGAAATTCTCTACCTTCCAGTAGTGCCATATTTTCTCTCATATGAACATTTGTTAGATAACTACGTACCTTTCTTTTTGAAACACAACAATATCACTAAAATATTTAAAAGCGGATCCATCTAGCTAGCGAGATTGTGCACACGCGACTTTAGACCACTTGATGTAAAACACTTGATTTGTTTGACCTCATGTTGAAATTATTGTGAGGATATATGACCCAACCAGGGTAGAAGGGCACATGATCGATAGTCACCTTGGATATGTGTTGGTGTTGCACCTTGGATATGTGTTGGTGCTGCACTTTGTAATTAACCACTATTCTTGTGCCTGTGGCTTTGGATTTTTTATTAGGAGTGCACCATGTTCACTAACCTTTCGAGACTTGCGAGGCTGTAGAGAAAAGTTGAGTTGAGGGGTGATTGGTCTTGAGATAAGTGGGGAAGATGGGAAGAGTGAGAACTCATGGGAGGGAAGGAAGAGGAGCTGTTTGGTTGCAACGCTGAGATTGATTCACCTCGCTGGACATGAGCCAGAAGGAAGAGGGGTTGTTTGGTTGCAACCCTGAGATGGATTTGCCTCGGTGGAGATGAGCCAGAGCCTTGGTTGGTTGCCACCCTACGACGGATTCCCCTCGCTTGGCTTAAACCCTCCCAGCACGAGATTAACCGGAATCAACTATCCAAAATCGGATGCGGGCTCAGACACAAATCAATTGACTCAAATGTTGCATGAGTAGGAAAGAGTATGCATAAGGGAGATTAGATACTGAGTTAGGCTACTGACGGACATGAGACCAACAGGGACATAAATACCGTTGTAGCAAATCATTCGGTCATGGATAGGACCATAGAAGTATCCAAACACTGGCTTATCAAAAGCTAGGAATGATGGATGTCGATTCATCACAGTGACACAATGTTTCAGCAACTAATTCAAAACAGATCATCAATATATAACATCATATCAACACAAATCATGAATATATTATGTGGTCGATATTTCAGGAATTGAATCCATGGATCACATGGGCCAAGTACATGTAATCCAGCAACAAGTTTACTGCAGTAAGAATGAAAACAATTTGGTATGTTGCTACTTATTACTAGTTTTATCTGTCATACAAATTGACCAAAGGAGCATTCTCACCTCAGAATTTATATCCCGGTGTTACGACGTTCAATTCATGATGTTCACAGCAGCACAGCCAATTCTTAAAAATCTATAATTTACTATTCCAATGTTACCTCCAACTCTGGACGACAATAAGATAGTACAAAGCAGATTCTAGGTCCAACCAGTGATACATTGTAATGACAAAAGACATTAAAAACTGGCAAGTTTCTGTGAGACGAGATTCTAGGAAGGTATTAATTGATTTTTTGTCGAATACTTGTAACATTTGCTCTTAGTCCAGTTACAGATCTATATGACTCATGAAACTGTGATAGACGAAGAGCTAAAAATTGAGAAACTACTTCTTACATATTGCATTCATATCATGGTTATCAAACTATCAAGGCAGTAAGGCGTGGTGCCAGACCACCACTTGGATAACTAAGCGCTCTAGAGAAGTGGCGAGGCAACGCCATATGACCAGCGTATAGCAGGGATCAGAGGAGGGAATGCCTAGTAGAGATGGGGAAAGGGGGAAAGGAAAAAGAGCCTACCAGGCCACGTTGTCCACAAGCCCAACAACCTAGCCCACCGAACACTTACTAATGACTCAGCTGCCACTCACAAGTGCCACCAGATGACCAGAACAGGGGCGAGGCAGCTGGAGAAAGCTGTGCACCAGCCACCGCAACCAGAGCTGGACCTCGCAGGTCACTTGCAGCCTAACAGCGGCGGCAGCAGCGATCTGCAGCCAGATTCGATGGTAACAGACTGAGATCCAGTGGCAGTGGCTTGGATCCTGAGACAACACGGCGGCAACAACGAAGAGGTGATCCCAGAATCAGATCTGCTGACTCCCAGACCACAGATCGATACGCCACAGGCTCCGACCACCTTTTAAACTTCGAAATGTACAGTTAGAAAACTAAAATGGAGAACGTTAGTGACAGAGATCCAGTTGCCTGGCCATTCATGCAGCCAGGACAAGGTTCTTTTTATGTCACGTGTTTTTATTTGTCAAGTTGTTAGTATAAGATTACAAAACACTTCTTCAACCGAACTCAATATTTTTCATCTCGTAGAAAAAGATTTCAGAATTCTCAAGTTAAGACAGGCATGTGAACAAAGCTGATATCAGTAGATTAAAAGACTATTCAATCTGTGGAGGTCAACCTAGGACATGTAAAAGATAGCTGCACATATATATCGTCCAGATCAGGCAATATCACAAAGCATGCACAGATGCACTCGTGAAGTTTGTGAATTTTCGAACACAGCATTGGAGCAAAGTCATTGTTTGCAACATTTGTAATGGTGGTGAAAAACATCAGAATTGGAATATGCATATTAGCATACAATTTCATTTTCAATATAGGATAAACCATAGAGTAAATGTGATTTTTTTTCTTAGCTAAACCATAAGATGATTCCATTTAACGCATAAGTCTGTATATTTAATAGGGGGAAATTCCATTGTAACAAACATAACAGCATTTCTTACGTGTTTCAACTATATGCTTTAGACCCAAAAAAAGCTCCAATGTAAACGCCCTCTCACGCAAAACTCTGGTCCAATTAATCTTGGTGTTATCAAATTATTTCAAACATGAACCGCACTTCTGATATCCAGAAGGCAAACAGATGTCAGGAAACTCATCTAGAGATTTGCATAGGCAAATGAAGCAACTACAGAAAGTTACTGCGTAAACAGCTTTGATAGGTAGCCATTTTTGTGTTCCTTGGACACCAACAAAAGCACGCCCTTCCTGTTTCATTTTCTGATAGAAGCACCAAAAGCATGAGTGTTACTGTTTGGAAACTAAGAAGCCTGAAAATTTACACAAGAAAAGTAAACATGTGAGAGGATTTTCTTAGTCTTGGGAGGAAAGCAGTTAATTAGCAGAACAGTAATATATAATTACTACCTTGATCAAGTCTAGAATATAAATTATCTGATTACGATACTTGAGATGATTGCAGACGGGAGTAGTTGGTTCAGTCTTGCATTAATAACCTTCCACAGACTAAGAGAAACATGTGATAAAAGCTTCAACTGTAAATAACAGACACTGGGTCTTGGAATATTTAAACAACACAGATTATTCTGAAGCAACTATCCTCAACCTTAAGTATTTCCTAAACAAATCATCATCGCGATCTGTAATTATTTACTTGATTAAAGCACTACATTGGTGGTTCAACATTCATATGTAGACATTTGTTTTAAAGGAAGGAAAGAACTAATTGGTAAATCCCATGTTCTTCATGAAATACCTCATAAAATATCTTTTGAGCATTTACCAGTACGGGAGAGAAAATTAGATCATTTCAAGATTATGAATACCTTATTTATTTCAAGGGTAGATAGTCCAGTAATATCAGGATTCTTGAGCTGCTCAAGCTGTCGCTTCCCTCCTCTCATCAAGTACTCAATGTACACAAAGTTCTTACGGTCAACATTCCTTGCATTCTCACGGAACTCTGCTGAGACAACAGACTCAATCCTGTGGCGCTCCTCTGGGGACTTCAGCCGCGCTGTACGAAGAAACCCTCTGTATAATGCCAAGGCCTGCCTCTGAATACCAGATAACTTTGTACGGGAGGCCATTTCATCCTTGTGAAGCAATCATCAAAGCCTAATATAAAGGAAACTACCAAGTCATTATCTCGATGTGATCTACATATTTTTCAACGGAAAGGACCTGCTACAACTGGTTAAGCATGAAGCAATGCTCTTACTCTCCTACAAATAAACTGAGCCGAACAAAATTAACTGCCACACATAAACGTAATGTCAATCTAAGTTGCACGGATACGGCGATACGGATACGGATACGGATACGGTGATACTGCGATATGGCATTTTTGCAAAATTGCAGATACGGGGATACGTCTATATATATAATAAATATTTAAAAATATAGAAATTAATGATATTTTATAACAAAATAGGAAAAGTGAGAGTTTAGGAATACCTTATTACCCTCTTCTCAATCTCATACTTTGACAATCCAACACCAATATAGCAGCCAGCCTGCCAAGAACTGAGTAAATTAGTATATTACTACAGATAAATGAAAGCATAATGGATAGATACATCATGCTTACATTGCAATTTGCAAGAATAGGTGGACTGTTGGAGCACTCCAAATCTGCAAGATTGCAAGACTGCAACTAAACAAGTGTTCCAAACAGCAGCAAATGCGAAAATAAATCAGAAAATAATAGTTTAACTCAAGCACACATTACATAATTTGATAGTCTGAGTATCTAACACATCACCACAATTTCACAAAATCACACGCAGTCCACATGCAGCAAATAACACAATAAGCTAATAAGGTACGATAGTAGATGACATGACAAGCAGTCCACAAGAGCATGCAGCAATATCATCTTGATGTTCAATTGTTTATCTCCAATGTCTCTAACACTCTATCTCTTGATCTTCATCTCCAATGTCCAATGCCCCAATATCATCTAGCAAGATCTCTAGGTCTGGTTCATCTAGTGACAGCTCAGCTTGTTAAAAGGATACACACTACACATGGTGAGCTTTCAAGAAGAACTAGCTCTACTTACTACACATAGCAACTTGAAACGGAATGCTGACATTTCATCATTTCAGCATATGATCATTGACAAAAAAAACAATACTTAGGATTTGTATGTCTTTCATTCACAAGACAGCAAGAACATCATGGTATGCACATGGAAAAAAGTTCTGTAAAGAACATATGAAGGTCCTCATTATAGCATATACCAACATCAGACCGACCTCTACCTATCGAGTTGAATTAGTGAGCAAATGGAAGTCCACGAATTCATTTAAACTATGAACAAACAGCAGAATCAAGAGACTAACTTGGGACTAACCAATTTCCCCTCACATTTTCTCCACACAGAACCTGGACCACCTTAAACTAAATCGAATCAATGCCTAGCTCACAAGCATCCACCACCGCGATTCACACTAAAAACAAAAACCCAAAGAAAGAAAGAAATCACTGGACGAAGCTCTCGTAAAGCAAGGTTGAGCCGGAGGGAAGGAAGGAACAAGTACCAAACCCTCCGACCAAAACAAACGGAAGCATCGAGCTAGCGGAGAAGAGGAAGATCCGAATATACCAAATGGGGAAGTACAAAACTCCAGGTCGAATTCTTCCTCCTCCCTTCTCCTTCTCCTTCTCCAGGTCGAGTGGCGATGGAGCTGGTGGTCTGGTGGAGTACCAGCCTCACGGTCTGGAGCGAAGAGGGACCGAGGGAGCACCGCAGCAGTGAAGGGGAAGGAGGAGTGGCGACCGGGAGGAAGAACTGGCGGACCAGCGCGGGGAGAGAGGAGGTGGAGCAGACGCGAGCTGCCGGGCTCGATGCGGAGATGCAAGGGCGGCGGTGGCGGCGAGATGCAAGGGCAGCGGCGGCCGCCAGATGCAGGGGCGGCAGTGGCGGCAGCGAGATGGAAAGGGGAGGGAGGCGGGTGTTGTGCGGGAGCCCAGTTGGGGGAATGGGGTGAAATTTTGGGGATATTAGTGTTGTGCGGGAGCCCGGTTGGGGGAATGGGGTGAAATTTTGGGGTATTAGGGTTATACGTATCCGAAAAGTATCTGAACACGTATTGGAGTAGTATCGGAGTGTATCCTAGAAGTATCTATATTAATTTTATTTTTTAAAAAATTAGAAAATCAGCGGATACGTACAGGATATGTATCCAGACGTATCCAAACGTATCCGCGTATCCGGACGTATCGGACCCCTGATACGGCGTTTTTTGGCCGTATCCGTGTTTCGTAGATGTCAATTTGCAAGAATATTACTCCTATCTCAAAAAGGAAAAAAATACATGCAAAAAGAATACATAAATGTAATTACTTGTTTCAATGATTGAAGCAAGGGTATTCCAGGGGCGGACCTAACGCGGGGATGGGGAATCATTGGTCCCCGATATTCGGAAAATAAACTGCTATTAGTACTCTACCGCGCAGCAAGCAAATCAGCAACATAGATGGATTGGAGTATTCATTCCAGAAATAAAGATTTGGATTGGATCGCTCATAGCAAATAAAATACCAGAACAAAACTCTCAGAACAATCCAAGCAAGTTAGGGTTCTTCACCTGCAAAAGAGATCAATTGAAATCTGGATGGATCTCCAATCCGTGCCAGTCCAGTAGAGTGATGGCGGAGGAGTGTGAGAGAAAAATTCCTTCCAGGCGGTGTGTTTTGTTGAAGGAGGTCTAGAGGCGGGCGTATCCGGCGGAGAGGTTAGATGGTGTTGTCGTGATAGATTGGGAAAAATGGGAAACCGATCGCCGTCGTTGCGACGGGGAGAGGAGAGGAGAGGAGGGGGGAGGGTGGTGGGGGTGATGGGGGATGGGATATTTTTGATCTATCTTTTCTTTGTGTGTTATCTTCTAGCTGATTATTAATTGTAAATTTGCCCAAAAAAGATTATTGCAATATAAATTTACGGATCTGCAAATCACTACAAGAAAATACCAAACTAAAGCCCCTTCTTTTCGGTTAAGACTTGTGCATAAAGCAGCTTAGGCTTAACTGTGTACAGAAACTCCGGTGGGAGAAAACCCTAACAAGCTCTAATTCCCTTCTTTTTAACTTCTGAGATGTGAGTTTATTTCCTGTGATGAACGATGTAATGTCTATAATACCCCTGAAATTATTATATACTATGTTTAATGGTTAATATCGTTCATGTTTAATGGTTAATATCGTTCTTCTCAACCATTTTAGCTATTAGTATTTTCTACATATATACACATGTGACATAGACAAAAAGTATATCTCTTCAACAAGAAATCGTACATAGAATACCTAATCATGCAAGTGTATATTTTATGTTATATATGCCTTGCATACATAAATGTTATATGTGCCTTTTCAACTAATCACCATTTCATCTTGTTCACAATACTCACCAATATATGACAAATATTTACATATGACAGTTTCAAAGTTGCAATTAATTAAACAAGAATTGTTCAACTGAATGAAAAAACACCGATGTTCCTCGGTCGATCAATCCAATTTCTCAGGCAAACATATACAGCATACACAATCCAAAAACCATGAACATGAAACAGAAGGAATCATCACATTCCAAAAGACATGAATATGAAACAGAAGCATACACCAAAAAATTATCCTCGCTCTCGGCGTTGCATATACATATACCAAAACATTGCTCACTGTTTATACATGCTCAACTCACCAAATCACATGCTCAACTCAACAAAAGCAAAATTAATTCACAAATTCCACTTGTAGGAGCCAAACTTCTCTAAAAAAACATGCTCATCTATCCATATCGAAGCTGCATCTGCTCGAGACCCACAACGGCTAGCGCCATCCGCGGGAGGTTTTGCTGCGGGGGGCAGGGTGCAATTGAGAAAAGCGGCACCGATGGCCGCACTATGGCCAACGAAGACGCTACCTCGGCAGCCCAGACCCCATCAAGGCCGGGCACATTCGTGCCAAGGAGGAGGCAGCAGGCGGTGAGGGGGAAAGGGAGATGGCGGCTGTGGCGAGATCTGGGCTATGGGCTTGCCGAGGCGGCCGGGGGGGGGTGTTGTGGCGGCGGGGGAGGAGGAAGGCCGGGGAGGAAGGTGGACGAGGCAGGAAAGCTGCTTCTTACAATAATTGTTTGTGCCAAGATAAAATGGATTGATCTAGGGTCTATTCTCCCTCTCCTGCTACTCAATTTCCTCCAATTTCAAAAGAATTTCATCTATAGATCCTAGGGTTGAGGCAAATTTCATCGTGTGTTTAGAAAGGGAATAATAGGAGGAGAAAAGAGAGAGTTAGAAGGTAAGAGACTTACCTTGCTGAGCCTAGCCTCTACTGGAGCTCACCACTAGTCTTGCTCCCTTGGTGGCAGCACGAAAAAGGGAGGGGAGGGGCAATGAGATACAGAGAGGAGAGCGTGAAACAGAGGCAGCCAGCGTTCCACGAGGTTGGGGGCAACACGGTTGGGGGTTTGGGGATTTGTTGATCTTTTTTTGAAAGGAAAATGCGATTTATAACTAGAGCATATTGGACTGGCCGGGAACTTGCCGGGATCCATGCCGCTGTCGTCACGCACAACTCCTCTGTCGCCATCTCTGTTGCCATCTTTCATAGTTTCATTTTTCTTTACGTGAATGTTCATATGAATGCACGAGGATTAGGACGGTGATGGGTTAAATATCTGACTAATGGAAAGTTTAAACATTAAAAATCTTTATTTGTTTCTCCAAGAACAGTGTCGATCATATTGTGATACACTCTCTAAGTCTTAAAACTTGTTGTTTTGAACATACAGCAATAGCATATGTGCAATACACATTTTGTATAGTATATATTACAAGCATGTATGTGGAAAACCATATTCAGTATAAAAATTTACCCATCATCAACTTTATTTCTCCTGTAAATCACTCGAAAGAAAATGTATAGCATTAAGCATACATTAAATAATGATCCATGAGTCCTAGCTGCGGAGCTATTAGTCATCTAGAACAAAATGAAAAATGAAGGTCCAGCTGCGGAGTCACAGACGTCGTTGACGCGGTAAGTCATGACATCTCCATCACAGCAGTAAGCCAAGCTAGCTAAGCCGGGACACACGTGGGGAGGCAACACTGGTCAGCATCTTACTTTGGCGCCAGTGGCCATCGGCCAGCGGGTGGTTGTACCCTGGTACGAGACGTCGGTGGTGTGGAGGTGCATGAGTAGCTACAGCAAGCAGCCGCCAGGGACGAAGGGGCCATCAAGAGCGCTAGGAACGGGCCATCGGCACCACGACGCCTCTCGCTAGGTGGTTTTGGGTATTGGCCGACACCGGCTACGACTCGAATGCTAACGCATTATCTCCGTCATCGTGGTGCCCAGATTTGCTGTTCAGTCCGGTGGAGAGGTCTGCCACCGCCACCGGCCATCCTATTGCCGGCGATGCCGAAGATTGTTGGATAGTGGTGCGGTTGGAGAAGACTGGTCGGGCAGCTTGCAAGGCTAGCCGCCTCAGTCAGTGCTCCCCGTGGTGGGGACCTTTGCCGTCGGCGAGGTAGACTCCGACGTCAAGCCTCGGTGGCTACCTGCCGGAAGGATCCTTGATCCGCGCTCTTCGGTCCTCGCACACCGTGTCAGGAGTTGTGCAACGGTCCGAGCTGGGAGAATGGGTCGTCGGGTGCGGGGCAGGTGCTTGGTTCACAGACAACTTTGGACTCTAGGCTTGACCATGCAAGGGCTTCATGTCCCGGGTCCACCGAAACTCCCCGTACACGATCCCGATCGTTAAAGGGAATTTTCACGTACCTCTGGATGGATCGCTCTAACCCTAGACGAAAATCACACGCTGGCACCTTTGCGCTCCATAGACTTCTGGACGGGAACTATCAGCAGGGAAGCCAAGGTAGCGAGGCAGGCCCGAGGGCTGAGGACCAGTGGACTTGGTGGTTGTCGTGCCACAAGAGGGGACTTGGAGGGCCTGGACGTCGTGAGTTCACCACGACCATCGTGCCTGTCATGCACAGCACGATGGCTGCTCCATCTGCGGGCAACACGGTGGCCAACATGGAGGTGCCCGCCGTGGCCACGCAGGCGACTATGGTAGGTGCGGTGGTCGGTGCAACGGGGCCAGCAGCGATGCCGCTACTCCGTGAGGCAGCTTTGAGCCCTGTGCTCCTGGGGGCCTGTAGAGCAGTGGCTCTGTCACGTGTTCACTACTACAGAACATGTCAATACTGACGGGCCAAAAACCCACATCAGTGACGGGTTTTTGGCCCGTCAGTAACTAAAGGTCAGTAATGATTTGTATTATCAGAACATGTCAATACCCGTCACTGATGACTCTCATCACTGACGGGTTAAATATTAATCTATCCGTGATGGTAGAGTCATCACTGATGGGTACTTTTTTTACCCGTCAGTGATGACGTTTTCACAGGTGACGAAAAGTCATCACGGATGGGTAGAAAAAGTACCCGTCAGTGATGACTCTACCATCACGGATGGGTAAATATTTAACCCGTCAGTGATGAGAGTCATCACGGATGGGTAAATATTTAACCCGTCAGTGATGACGTTTTCAGAGGCGCAAAAAAAACCCTACCCGGGCACCTCCGGGTAGGGTTTCACTAAAACAGCTATAACTTTTGCATACGGTGTCCGTTTTGGGTCCACGACCACTCAAAATGACCGTATCGATGAGGTGCATCTAAAAAATCTACTTGTCTTTAGACCTATACAATTTTTCACCTCCAAATTTGACCTCTAAGACTGACTTTTTCCCCTCCGAACGAAACATCGCCTCTTCCGACCCCCCCGTTGAACTTCTTCCCGAGCTTCAAATGCAGTATTCTTTGCGGATTCTGAACTGTGAGGGAGTAGAGCTGCTAGAAAAAAATACGAGAAAAAATTTTAAAAATAAAAAAATTCACTACAAATTCGGGCCAAAAACTAACTTTTGCCCCGAACGAATAATCGCCGCTACCGAACCCTCCGTTGAACTTTTTCCCGAACTCCAAATACAGTAAATTTTTATGGATTCCGAGCCGTGAGGGAGTAGAGCTGCTACAAAAAAATAAGAGAAAATTTTTTAAAATAAAAAATTTAGGCACTACTCGGGAGGATCTTTCTTACCGAGAGGAGAGGAGGAGAAGAGGAGATGATCACCAGCTCCACCCTCCTCCGCATGACCACCACCACCACCAGCTGGATCCTTCTCCCTCTTCCTCCCTCTTCCCTCCTCACCACCACCACCTCCATCCTCTCGATCTGGAACCCCACCGCCACCATGAGTACCAGCAGCACCAGCAACGAGGGGAGCAGCAACCTCGGTAGGAGCACAAGCAGCAGGAGGAGATGATCATGGCGAGGCTGGATCATCAGGGGCAGCAGCAGTAGGACGCCATCAATGAGGAGGGTGGAAGGAAGGAGAGGAGGGTGAAAGGGAGAAGGAAAAATCTGGATCTGGATCTGCACTGAGGGGCACTGAGGTGAATTATATACCCCGTGGGATTCTAAAATTTTGGGTTTTGAAATTTCAGAATTGGCGGGATTCACATCACGGACGGGTCTCTTTTTAACCCGTCAGTGATGAGTCACTGAATTCCTCATCACTGACGGGTCAGAAAACTACACATCCGTGATGACAAAATTTTGGATTTTGAAATTTCAGAATTGGCGGGATTCACATCACGGACGGGTCTCTTTTTAACCTGTCAGTGATGAGTTCCACACATCACTGACGGGTCAGAAAACTACCCGTCCGTGATGACAAAATTTCGGGTTTTGAAATTTCGGAGTTGGCGGGATTCACATCATGGACGGATCTTTTTATTACCCGTCAGTGATATGTATTTTGCCCGTCTGTGATTATGTTTTCATCAAAATCCGTCACTGATGGTTTTCATCATTGACGGATATTTCTTACCCGTCATTGATGGTAGGGTCCAGGATGACGTTTTTTGTAGTAGTGGTTGGTGCTCCCCTTGCACCATCGATAGCACACGCTGGTGTGCGTGACACATGGCCAGGATACCAGGCAGGGTATTAGGCCAGAGCGCATGGTGTTGCTGATCAATGGGGTGCTGCGTCAGTGGCTCGAGGAGGCCCGATGGTTAACTGAGTGATTGCTACGAAGGTCATAGTAAGCATGAACAATGAAGAAGTGCTTCCATTGCAAGCTGAAAGGCCATGAGGTAATGGACTACCAAGTAAAGTGCCTTGTGATATTTGCAAAAGTCTCGAGCACTTGGCACCCCACTATCCAATTTTCCAGTTGCCAAAACCTATTGCTAATCTCCACGGATATGGTGCTAACCATTTGGGGTTTTCCTCATCCCCCCCTCGGTAGCGCCATGTGTTACTTTAGAATTTGGCATGATTGGTCCTATCCGTGTGTTGATAGGTGAGATGTTGCCTGATCAGCTGATTGCCGAACTGAACACTGTCATACCAGTTCCATTTGATTAGGAACTTAGTGCGCATGGACCTAAGGCTTATATTGCTCATTTTCCGTCAGAGGTCGAGCTCTCCTAGTTGATAATGATTGGGGAGATACAGTCCAAGGTTTAAGGGACTGTTTGGCAAACTATGGAATCTGTGCAGCAAATCGAGGCCAAAGGAGCCATTGAGAAAGTTTGGGTTGATCTCTATTGGATGCCCCATGAGATCAGGGACTACCTCAGTCTGTGCACGGTCTGTTTCATCATAGGCATCACAATGATTGCGGATGTGGTCTCCCTTGACGATGGGGCATCGTGCATATACAGGTTGCGGTTTTGGATGTGAGCATGATGCCTACACATGGTGTAGAAATAGTGGTCAGTCAAAAGATGTATGACATTTTCTTCAAGGTTGAAACACCAAATGACGTTCAGGAACGGGACATGGAAGATGATGACTTGATGGGTGATGGCGAGGATGTAGGTTTCGACAGTTATGGGGATGTACCGATGAATGATTGTGACCCCAAGTGACAAAATAATGTTTCACCATTTGACGCGGTGACCAAAATAGAGTAGACGGAGACAGGATCCTTGGTCAAGCAGCTCAACTTTATATAGCTCAAGACCGCCCATGTGGGGCGACGTTGGAGGTAGAAAAGTCTGCTGCCGCCGCAGGCTAGAGCGGTCTTGCACCTGCCACGGTGCTGACCGATGGGTTGACTCCACCACCCCTAGCTGTCACATGTGTCATGGTGGGCTGCCAGAGGGTTGTGCTGCTGCGCCTACCACGACACGGGGGATCATTGCCATGATTCATGCTATGGTAGAGGATGATAACGCGATGGCAGCTGCCGTAGGGCTAGACTTGGCTACCGCAACTACTGTGCGTCCTACGGTAGCTAGATGTCAACCTATCGCAGTGGGCGCTACGGCTGTCGCAACAGGTGGCTGCATCATGGTGGCTGCCATAGCCATTGAGGACCCTGCCGCAGCAGGTAGTTGCCCTATGACGGACATGGCAACCAGTGCCGCACCTGGCATGGTAGGTGATGCACACGCTACTACAACTATCATTTCGGGTGCCAAAATGGTGGCAGCAACCGAAGTTGAGGAGGGTTTTTCAGCAGCAGGAGGACAGCTTGCCGCGACCACTATGGCACCGGGTGCGGCAGCCGTTACGACCATGTCAGTAATGGCCTAGGTAGTCACCACGGTGGACAAGATGACCATGCTGCTGTAGAGGCTACCGCAAAGTTGTCCATGGCTACTGTGGTTGGCGTCATCGGCGCTGCCCAGGACACGCCTGTACCGGCTACTTCCACTACCCCACACACCACTCCTACCGCGGCAGGCAAGGGTGCTGCTATGGTGGTGCATGCGTAGCCGTGCAATCCGCCCCACTGGAATAGTGGGCTACGCCAGCAACCGGACGGTGACCTCAACAGCTAGAATGCATAGTGATGCATGCAAAGCTGAAGAATTTGGAGGGCATCACAGGTACGTCCGTATTTAACGGTACAATAATTTTAGACTTACCGATGATCATATTACTTCTACTATTCTTGATGTGGGAATTTTGTTGGGGACCTCGTGTTGGGAAGTAGATGAGTCTTGCACATCTTAGGTCTATAGAGGTTGACCGACTAGCAGTACATTTCCTTGCTAAGGGTGCTAGTGGGAGAGGGATGTCAAACACTCTTCATGAACCTCGAGATTGTCTCGAGGTGACCAAGCTCAATTTCTTATGTGATGACTTGCAAGAGGAGTTTAAGACCGGTGGCTCTAACTCTAGAGTGGTTTCTACAAATCATCGGCAAGGAGAAGGAAGCCCATACGTTTGGTAATTTTAAAGAGGTCGGTCTCTAAGAAAAATCCACTCAACTTAACAAATGAAAGGTCTATTTTGGAATAGCAGGGGGTTGGGGGATTTGGTAAAACATGGTCACATCACTAAGTTAGTCCAAGAACACCGGCTTGATTTTGTCGTGTCTTTAGAGATAGTGACGTAGATTTTCTCACCAGCACATTTAGATCATTTGTGTGGTGGTGCGAATTTTGTATGGCACTGCAAAACTTCTGGTGGGGTGATGCGGAGGATCCTTGTGGGCATAAATCAGCAATTTTAGAGGTTGAGATGTTGAGGGACGATGAGTTTATGTTCAGGTTCACCTATGTAACAAAGAGGACAATTCTCAGTGGAGCCTCTTCGCTATGTATGGGGCAGTGCAACCAGAGTATAAAGAATGTTTTCAGGTGGATATTGTGCAAAGGTTGTAGTTCCGAGACATGCCCCATCTTGATAGGTGGTGATTTTAATATCAGTCGTCGCCATGTGGACAAGAACAATAATAATTTCAATGCTAAATGGCCCTTTGTTTTTAATGCTATCATTGAGAGCTTTGATTTACGTGAAATAACACTCTCGGGTAGACAATATATGTGGGCTATGTCACGGACCCAGAATCCGCATGTGATTAAGGAAACGCGAAGTCGCCAAGGACCGAAGGACTCGCTAGCCCGGTGGCACGGTACCTGCGCCGTGCGCACCAAGGTGAAACGATCCGACACCCGTCACGTGCGAGCCGGTCGGAAGCGACCAATCTTTCCCAAACCACATGTAGATTCCAGATACCAGTGAAGGGGTAAGGTCACGTGATAAACCTGCGCTCCGCGACAGTCATAGGAGGACTAGAGCCCGGGATACGCATCCCCTCAACCTAACCTAGCCACGATGTACGACTCTGGGAGGATCCAGCTCTGCTCTGCCGTCAGCACGAGGCGTGACGGTCGTAGGAGACTTACGAGTACGGGACGAGTCCCCTGGATCGACTCACCCAAAGCTATACAGGACTAGTGGTTCGCTCACCTCTGCCATCACGAAACGCAACCCTAGCACGCAACAATACCTCTGCACAGTTATCCACATACTTCATCACATACACGCAAGGTACATGGACAACCGCAAGTAACCACTCGGATATCACAGCACAAACTCTACATTACGATATTAAGCTAATAGTCCACGTCAGACTTTAAGATTACATCAACCGGCCATAACCGAAACATATCCGAGTACGGAGAAGTTAAACGATAGCGGAATAACAGTAATGAGACCCACAGCGGTGCGATGACCGCTGACCAAAATCCACAGAAACCCCTGAGCCGATAGCCAACCAAGGAATAGAAACCATGCACTAGACATCATCGAAGAACTCTTCGACCTCTGGCTCACCTGCAATGATCTAGGAGAGTCCTAGGTGAGTACAAAGTACTCGCAAGTCTTATTCGTGCTTGATTAGATGTCCTAAGCATACTAGTATAACATAATCAAACTTGATGCACATACGATTAACAAAATCTAGGCAATACCAGTACTCCACCAACATCACAAGGAATAACATGAGATCACCAACAACTCAGATTTTCATATATCTCAAAATAGGGGGCGTGATGGTAACCACTAGTCACATGTGCTAAAAATACAAACTCAGTGGCTCACTTGCCATCTCCCAGTTACGTGGGACAATATTCACATCAGCTCCCAGTTACGTGGGGCAATATTCTTTCACATAAGCTCCCAATTACGTGGGGCAATATTCTTTCACATAAGCTCCCAGTTACGTGGGGCAATAATCTCATCTCAATATCTCCACATTGACAGGGTACCATCACCACCACACCTCCATTTAATCTCTCGGACCGTTACCGGCAGACGATCACCCTGAGTGCAGCGAGTGCCTTATCCCTTGGAGGTAGCTAGCCTCCCAAGGGTCTTAGTCTTACCTCAACTACACCCCAGCATCGTTGTCGCTAACGTCCACGCGTGACAAGGGCAGTAATCACGATGGAGTCACCTCAGGGTTGGTATCGCGACAACTTCTTCCCCCGGTCGCAACATGCCACTCCAATGATACCAACTTTATCCATCTGACACTTTCCCTTCGACTCTCACATCTCACTTCAATATGTTCAAGTAATTAGTTCATCGATTTAAACTCAACCATGACCAGACCTAATTCACCGCATACCCTAGTCATGCTAGTTTAACCGATTTCGACCACAAGTCCTAAGTAACAATCCACACATCACACATATATATAAATAAAAACAAGTACTGAACAAATAGAAGATGCAACAAGCTCTGCTTGCCTTCGTAGAACTGTTCTTGATCCTGCGCGGAGTCGTGAGCCTGGGGGTCTCCTTCTTCGAGTTCTAGTGCAAGGAAATCGAACATCGGAAATGAGCGATCAATGAACACAACCAGCATGTATGCATGAGAGTTAATGCATATAATGGGTTTATAACCTATGTACTGATGTTAAGAATCTAAGTTACCGAAAATGTCTTATTTCGAACTTATGAGTGTTAAGGGGTTGGTGCAACCCACATGCAGGTTCAGGGTCGTTACATTGGGAATTAGGGTTTTAAAGTAATTACTCATGTGGGTGTGGCATGGATTCGCATCTTTATAACTTAGGAGTGCTCTGAAACACTTGACTAACACTTTTGAAACCAATCGATTTGGAGTTACGAGCAGAGAGTTACGAAGCGTCGAGTTAGGGTTTAACGGGGTTCGACAATAAAGGAGCTAACACCTAACATCGTATCATGCATGTAACTCTACTGCAATTTTAAGGGTTCCATGTCGTAGAAATTCCCACAAGCTTTCCAAAACTATAAGGTTCGTCGAAAACGGAGCTAGGGTCATAAACCTAGGGTTTATAGGCCCTCGACAACCCTAAACCTTCTACCCTAAGTATCAGGGTGTGCATGTGCTCAAATTTAACTTTTGATTCAGCCATTTGGTAGATAATTTCATAAGCTTTCCAGGCATATAAAATTTGTCAAATTTGGATGAATGGTTTAAAAGTTATGGGCATTTGAAATTTATTTGAAAATCTGCCCTAAAAATCCTAAACCTAATTGCTGCGGGTACCCGAGCTCTACCCCGACCCAAACCCGTTTCTTACGCGCACCCGAGAAGCTACTCGGGGATCCTACCCACTAAACCATGTCAGCAGGCCGTGGGGGCCGCATGTCATACGGTCATGCGCTCGGGAACCAATCACACCGAGCCATCTGTCGGGCCCTCGTCTTCTCTCTCGCACCCTCTCTCTCTCTTCACTCGGGGCCGGCCGGAGCCGAGGCTCAGACGGCGGTGGGTCGCCGGAGACCTCACCGGAGGGGGCTCTGGGGTCCTGCTGGGCTCGGGAATACGCCGGGGAGGAAGGGAAGCTCACCCTCAGCACACCTCGGTGGTCGGAGAGGAGGAAGGAGGCCGGGATGAGGGTCGGCGACGAGGAGGGGCGGCGAATGTCTTCGGGTCACCGGCGTCGAGTCGTTCCAGGGGCGGATCTGCGAAAAGAAAGGTAGTGGGGAGATGAGGGAAAGGAGAGGATGCCTTGGAGCTAGAAAATGAGAAGGAAGATGGACCAGAGCGGCAAGGGGAGGCTCGTCGGAGTTCTGGTCGGGCACGGAGACGAAGACGGCGGCGAGGAGCTTCTGCGATGGATCTGGAAAATGGAAGGGAGCAGGAGTTAGAGGGGAGCCAGAGGAAGCTCGGGGGTGGGAAGAAAGGAGCTAGAGCTCACCGGATCCGGAGGAATTGCTCGTCGGAGCTACTGCCGGAGTTGGAGCAGAGGGCTGCAGAGGGGAGGATTAGGGCGCGCTAGGGTTTCCAAAAGAGGTAGGAGAGGAGATGGGAGAAAAGGGGCTGTCGGAAGGGGGAGATTTATAGGGCGGCGGCGCTCGGGCAGCCGCGGATCCACCGCCCACCCCGGCCTACCGGCGTCGGGGGCGTGGACGACGGGTCCTGGCAGGCGGGTCCCGGGGCGCGGGGATGAGAGGGGGAGAGGCTGACAGGGGGGCCGCCCTGTCAGCGGGAGAAGGGAGTGGCAGCGCGCGCTGGGAGGTGGGCCGGCCAGATGGGCCGGCCGAGCGGGCTGTCGGCCTGAGTAGTTAGGGTTTTTCTTTTTATTTTTATTTTCTATTTCTCAGAGCTACCCCCATCGTCATTTTATGTACAATTTCTACTCCAAATTTTATGAAATTTTTACAGGAGCTCTAATATATTATTTGGGATGTTCTGGAGGAGTTTGAACTGATCTGGAGGAAATTTGACCCAGGTTTGTATTTAAATTCAAATTAGGGCTTGATTTGGGATTTGTTTTTGTGGTATTTCATGTGCCAAAATAGCTCCAACAATTATGAAATTTTGGCAGGGACTTCAAGGTGATTAATGGGACCTACTGTATAAATTTGAACCCATTTGGACTTGGTTTGGATAGGGGTTCAGTTCAAACCTAGGATTTGACCTAATTCGACGGTTTGAACTGCGACTAGGTTTTTATTCACATTTGGTCCCCTTTTCCTCAAACCCTAGTTTCCTCGGCATGTTAGGGTTTGTCCTCGGAAAACCTAATTGAATGGTATTGCATGTGGGTTCCTGGGAGCAATCCTTAGGGAGAAAAGAGGGGATGGTTGGGAGGAGGATTCTTCGACGGAGTCCAATGGCCCCCACCCCTTGCTAGGGTTTTTATCGAAGTTTGACACATCAAATAAATTGATTGGTGTTAATTTCCACAAATTGAGTTTTCAAGGATGAGATATGCACGTATTCTATAATGTCAATACGTTGATTGGTGTTTGCAACAATTACCCACCGAGGATGAAATATTAACATATTCTATAAAATTAAATTGATATACAACTAAGTTTAAACAAGGTGTGGTGTTGATGATGCCATGTATGCATGAATGCCGATCAAAACCCTAACCGTTCAAATTGGGTGTTACAGGCTAATACAAATGATACTCCGACCTTCGAGAAACTTGATCATGTTCTCATGAGCACAAAGTAGGATTTACAATTTCCCCTAGTCACGGTGACTGCCCTTGAACTTTTTCTATCAGACCATACACCCCTTCTTTTGGATACAGGGGTAGCTTCCTCCCATGGGATCCGGCCTTTATTTAGATTTGAACTTGGTTGGCTGCACTGTGAGGGGTTTATACAGGTGGTCACTAACATTTGGAAGCATGATGTCAAGGTAGTGTCTGCTATGGGGAGATGGCAAAATAAAATTTGGGCTTTGCACCAAATTCTTAGAGGATGGGCCAACCATACTAGTGGGGTTAATAAGAAGGACAAAGATCGACTTCTAGCTATTATAGATGGGTTAGACAAGACTGTAGAGTATAGAAACCTGACTAGGTCAAAGCTTGAGAGTAAACGCCATGCTTCAAAGGAGTTAGGTAAGCTCCTTCGAGAGGAAGAGCTAAAATGGTATCAATGCTCCAAGGCTATAGGGGGACAGCTTAGCTGGCTAATGGCCGTCATCATAAATAGTTCATATATCAGTTGGAACAGGATGGCTAGTTCATCCAGGGGCATGTACATTAAACGAGGTACATTACAAATTTTACCGGGCCTCTTTCGACCTTCAGCACCGACCCACTTCTGCATGATGGAGGGCCTTTTTGATGACATAACCTGCCTGTCTAATGCAGAGAACAAGGCCTTGATTGCACCGTTCACATAACAGGAGGTCCATGATGCGGTTTTCCAGATGGAGCAAAACAAGGCACCCTGTCCAGACGGATTCCCGACTGAATTCTACCAAGTGTTCTCGCATGTCATTAAAGCCAATCTCATGGGACTCTTGCAAGATTTCTATAGGGGAGAGCTTCCTCTGCACAGGCCAAATTTCGGCATGATTACTTTGTTACCGAAAAAGGCTAATGCAAGGAAGATCCAAGAGTATCGTCCAATCTATCTGCTCAACGTTAGCTTCAAATTTTTCACGAAATTTGCAACCAATCACATTATCAAGGTAGCAGAGTCGGTGGTACGGTCTTGCCAAGTGGCATTTATGCCACCAGTAACATCTTAGAGGGGTGGTCATTTTACATGAGACACTTCATGAATTGCACAAGAAGAAGCTTGATGGAGTCATCTTCAAGATTGACTTCGAGAAGGCTTATGATAAATTAAATTGGGACTTCCTACTCCAAACCTTGCGATTGAAGGGTTTCTCCCTTACATGGTGTGAGTGGGCCGAAAACTTCATTCGGGAAGGAAGTGTCAGGATTAAGGTTAATGATAACATTGGTGCTTACTTCCAAACAAAGAAAGGGCTTAGGCAGGGGGACCCCATGTCGCCTATTTTGTTTAGCAATGTGGTAGATACACTGGTAATTTTCTTGAACAACACCAAGTTTTGTTTAACAATGTGGTAGATACGCTGGTAATTTTCTTGAACAACACCAAGGACAAAGGCATCACCACAGGGGTTGTACCGCACCTGATTGATGATGGCTTATCCATTTTACAATATGTGGATGACAAAATTATTTTTATGGACCATGAATCTCATAGGCCAAAAACCTGAAACTCATACTTCATGCTTTTGAGCAATTGTAGGCAAAGGGCCACGAAGCCCACAATGGTCACCTACTTACTTGTGAGCTGGGTGCTTTACCATTCCGCTATCTTGGCATAACTATGCAGTACAAGAAACTTCACAATAGTGATTGGAAAAGTGATTAAGGATCATTTCGAGAAACGCCTAAGCAGCTGGAAGGGGAAAATCTATCAACCGATGGTAGGTTAATTCTCATTAATTTTGTTTTATCCAACTTGGCATTGTTTATGTTGTCCTTTTTTGAAATCCCTAAACGTGTCCGAAAGCTCCTAGACTATTACCTCTCTCGATTTTCTTGGCAAAGCGATAGCCATAACATAAATATGGATTAACCAAATGGTGTGTCATTTGCTGATCAAGGGGGTTTGGTGTGTAGAACCTTGAGCAGAGGAACAAATTTTTATTGGTGAAGTGGTTGTTTAAATTGATTAATGAGGATGGGATATGATAGCAGCTGCTACCTAACAAATATCTAAGGTCTACGACCATAGCATAGGCCGAGTTCCGTCGTGGTGACTCCCAATTTTGGGCAAGGCTAATGCGTGTTAAGAACCTGTTTTTTCGATTGGGTCAGTTCAAGTTACATGATGGCTCACAAATCTGGTTTTGGAGGATATTTGATCGAAGCGTACACCTCTCTCTTTGCAAACCCCTCTCTTTGCAATACCCTATCTTGTAGAACGTAGTTAGGAAAAACATGTTATGGTGGCGGAGGTGATCTCTAAGACACTGCTCAATGTAATGTTTCGACGGCCTATAGTAGGTCCGAAATTGCTTGCATGGACTGATCTTGTGTCCTGAGTTACTTTGATTTCCTTGTCTAATGAGCATGACTCATTCTCATGGGCGATGCATCAACATGGACAATTTTCGGTCCAGTCTATGTATAAAAATATTTAAGACCTCACTGAATCTGTTCCGCCATAAGCATTTATTGAAACTGAAATTACCTCTAAAGACTAAGATCTTTCTATGGTACTTAGGGAGATGGCAATATTTAAAAAAGATAACTTGCTCAAACGAAATTGGCACGGGAGTCAAAAGTGTACGTTCTATGATTAGAATGAAGCTATGTAGCACTTATTTTTTGATTGTCCGCTAGCTTGGTCTGTTTGGTGGATAGTATATTTTGCTTTTAATTTATCTCCTCCTTCTAGCGTTCCTCATATGTTGGGGTGATGGTCAGCTACGTCGAACATGGATCATGATCACAGATCCTCATCGGGCAGTTGCGCTGTGCTGGGCAATCTGGCTATGCTGAAATGATATTATTAAAAAGGAATAGGTCTGGTTGACCCCCTGAGGTTTGAGGCAACAACTAAGTAACCCCCTGAGATATAATACCAGGTATCTCACCCCCTAACGTTTGTAAAGCCGTTTACATAACCCCCTGGGAGCTCTATAAGGTGGTTTGGAGGGCGGTTTTGCCCACGTGGCGCGCTGACGAGGATTAATTTCCAACATATACTACCACCTCACCAAATCTCAGGGATCATCCAGACTTATCCCATATATATAAGGAAAAAGTTCATTTTTCTTTCCTAAACTATTTGTGAGGCTCACTTTACCTTCTAAATAAAATTTAAGCTCCTTTTGACAGTAAACAAAGTTTAATATTACTTAATCTCTAAACATTTTTAAATCACAAATATTTTACTCATAAAAATTTGTAAATCGCAAATTTTTTAATAAATACTTAATCCCTAAACATTTTGACAGTAAACATTTTATATGGTGAAGTGAACCCGTATAAAATGTTTAGGGATTAAGTAAGTTTAATTTTCATTTACTGTCAAAAGAACCTTAAATTTTATTTAGGAGGTAAAGTGAGCCTCACAAATAGTTTACTAGAGAAAAATGGACTTTTTCCTTGTATATATGGAATAAGTCCGGATGACCCCCTGAGGTTTGGTGAGGTGGCAGTACATGTTGACAAGGACAGATCATCTTCACATCGTGTCGCTTCCTTCAATGCTGTGCAAATCCTCTAGGACCTGAGATATCTGCATGTATGGAGGGCATCGCCCTTGGACTCCAATGGTGCCATCAACCAATGATTGTTGCTCAAGCGGTGGCCATGCTAAAGTCTACAGAGGGGGATCATTTGGGCTATTCACACATGGTGTCTGAATGTAAGAATATGCTTACGAAATGGAGTGAAACTTCTGCAGTGCTTATTAAGCATGCTCAAAATAAGGTTAGCCATAGTCTGGCCAACTTCTGCAGTGCTTATTAAGCATGGCTGTGGTTCGGTTCGGGCTAGATACTCTCACTAGGCTCATTAACGATGATTGTAAGATGACTTATTCTAAGTAATATACTCTCATTTTCTCATAAAAAATAATATTGTAGCAAATGGAAGCAAAAATGATTCCCGTGTCACTCGCTATGGTGACCCGAGAGACGACAGCGCTAGCCACCAAGGCTTCCCTTCCCTCATGCCGGCGGGTGGTTTTCTGGTGGTGTCTCTAGTGCTAGCGGTGGCATGGGTGCACCTTTCCCAATTCAGGTGATTCCTGGTGGTAGTATGCGGTGTGAGCTCTTCAGGTCAGCCACCCCAGGTCGATGGTAGTGGCTGCTGCTAGGGTGGCTGCCTAGGCTAGTGGCGCGACACGCGGGTGGGTTGGGCGACGGATGGTGATACATCAAAAATGTATTGATATTTCTCATGTTTTTCATACTATTTATTTACCTATTTTCTAGATATTATTATATTATTTGTTGATTGTTGTTGTTATCTTGAAAAACCATCTTTTATTTAGTGGAAGCTGAGAACTTCATAACTTTGGAAAAAGTAACTTTTCGGGCTAATTACATGAGAGGAAGGTTACTAGAGAAAGGGGGCTGGCAGGAGAGGCCCACACGGCCCACGCGGCAGGTGATGATGACATGGCACCCGGGTATCATCAAGAAGGACGAATCCGGCCCTCCGGCCACAGGGTAGGCCGGGCCGACTACTCGGAGTCCGACTTCTACACGGGGGCGCCTCATCAACGTGGAGTACAAGACACGGACTAATACCCGTCCGGCATACCCGGAATCAGTTGTAACACGTTAGGAAATCAATCTGTTAAACCGATCCGAACTCCTGTAACCCTACCAAGGTCACCTATATAAGGCTCGGTAGGGGACCTCCGATCGGCGAACTCTCTTAGTCTCTAAACCTCTAGTCATAGACAATCTCCATTGTTTTCAAGTCCAAGCAACCTTGAGATCGAATCTCCAAGGCTTGCGGCACTCGGGATACAAGCTATACTAGCCACCAAACACAGGACGTAGGGTATTACCTCTCCGTGAGGGCCTGAACCTGTCTAAATCCTGTCTCCCGTGTGCACCCATCCTGATTTGCTGTGCTCACGCCGCCTCATAGTTAGTATTGCCGGAATAATACTCTGACAGCAGGGGAGCACGTCCCAGCCTACCGTCCCATGGTGCCGGTGGCCTGTGTAGGGCTCCACCACCGATGCCATTTCGACTACTTATTCATCTCAATGAGTAATTTCCAGAGGAGAGCTTTTTGAGACGGAACTCTGCCACCACACTGTTCACATCTACAGAATACTTTCGCATCTAGAATTCAGATCGGCTGTTGCTTCTTCGCCGGATCAATGCCCGTTTGTTCATCACCCATCATTGGATATCATCACTTGTTGATTTAGAGGAGTTATTATTCTTGTATCTCGCTGTAATCTCATGATTATACTTGTTTGTTTCCATCCTTCTATTATGTTTACATAGTCCACTGTAGGCATAGGGGATGGACAAGGATTAGTGAATTGTGGAGAAATGATTTGATACTATTTGTATATAATTTTAGATTGTGTTAACTTTGATGTTGCTTTAATTGTTCATCGTTTATTATTGCTCTGCTTAGTGCTTGTTGTCTAGGGCCTGGGCAACATGATCCTCAAACTGTTTGTTCGTACCTTGCAATATCAAATGCTTATTCTTATCGCCAATTCTACCGCCATTAAGTGATAATCAAGGGTGAGGTGTTTTAAGTGCTTGAATTCGAGGAACCACATATGCGACCATGTTTAATGCTTTGGTCTAGTGAATCTTAAATGACAACCTTAATGTTGAACAAAAGTGATGAGCTCGATAAGGGATCATCTATTTAATGGGTGCATGCCTACAACATATTGCAACTAGATAAGTGGTTCGTTAGCATCCTTACATGATTAGCTATCTCTACCGGATCACATAACCACATCTCGATTGCCTATTTCATCATGGTTACATTTTATTAGCTCTCGTATCATTTGTCTCTCTCTATACTTTTATTTACTGCATGTTTTAATTCTATTTTTACTCTTATCAAAATTCCAAAAATATTGTTTGCTATCTTTTAATTCAAGAGCA
Source organism: Stipa capillata (assembly GCA_019208055.1). Taxonomy (NCBI): domain Eukaryota; kingdom Viridiplantae; phylum Streptophyta; class Magnoliopsida; order Poales; family Poaceae; genus Stipa; species Stipa capillata. Next base: position 61,681 of record JAGXJF010004404.1, read on the forward strand.
TGTGTAACTATGAGTAACACCATAGTTGTGGAAAAACCTACCGATTTCCAAGAATGTTCTCAGTGGGTTCTTTATAAAACTAGAAATACTTCCTTGAAAAGATGTTACACTGATCCTGTGCACTTGCAGGCAATCAGATGGTGTCACGACGATGTTGCGCGGTGGTGTGGACTAGCCAGGTCGGTGCATTGGTGCCTCGTCTCTGTGGGCTCCGCTATGACAGCGGATGCGTGCATTTTACATAGAGTTTATTTATTTCTTTTCTATTATATTCCAAGTAATTTCATAAACTCTTTAAGTTTGTATTTTAGGATTACAGGAAATATGTGTTTTGTCTAGAAATAATTGCATTATCAATAAAGTACAATTTTACACGAAGAATTGAACCAAAACCCTGCATATTCATAGAAGGATCGTCAAGATAAAGCAGTAGCCAGAGACCCACGATCAAGGGAAGCCTGTGGGCCCCAGACGGCAGGGGGAGGTGGCAAGCTGGGTCACCCCCCTAGGCCGCTTGGCCCACCTAGGGCTACACTAGGGATCCCTTTCGAGTCTTAATATACATACCCTCTTCGTGATGGATCAAAGCATATAGGGGAGAAATAGATCTACAGAGCTTCAGGAAGAACGGATAGGGTTCTTCTCTCAATTTGAGAGGAAGAATCCATCTTCTCCAACGGATTCTACCATAATCCACTATATTCCACCACAAATCATCCAAAATCATCGAAGGAGGCAATCATCACCATGCTCCAACGGTCTTCACCTTCATTATCGTCCTCTCCATCATCGACATCTTCACTTTTATTCATTAGATTGAGTCCATAAACTTGTTTCCAGTATTATCGATACTGCGTTGTGTTGTACTTGAATTGCTTAGTGGTTTTATTTATATTTTCAGAACGTGATGACTATGTTATTCACCATGATCATGAACACCCTTGTCATATTTGAGTAGTTTATTGTGTTCTTGAGGACATGGGGTGATCCCTAGTTGAAGTTATGGATGAAATTTATTGTTATCATAGCTATGTCTTGTTCTTTTGTTGCTAATCTTTATGATGGTATACGAACATTGAATGTGCATCACTTGCCTTTATCGACATATAGATAGGCATTGTTATTAATTTATGGAACGAGGGATGGATAGGGTGAGAGCAACCTAGAAAACATAGAGGGGGAATTTATGCTATGGCCAGAGATACCTTAATTATGATATCTAGCATGTATTTTTTTGCACGTTACTTTACATAATACTCACATATAGGCATTACAAACACCGCATTAGCACCGATAGATGTTGTAGTGGACACTAGTGGAGATCCATAACCTCAACAACAATATCTTTATTATATTTGCACGTTCTCTTTATATTTTATTTATTGTTTTTAGAATTTTGTTATTTCTGAAATTTTATTGTCTATTGCAACAATTCCCAATTACCAAAAATATTATGTCCCAATTACGAAAATATTACATGTCAATTATGTGCTATTTCGTAGTTTATTTGAGCACCAAGTACCAATCTATTACGGCACCATTTCCTATTGCTCCTCATGGGTTCGACAATCTTTTCTTATTGAAATCTTACTACAATTGAACCTATAGTCTTGTAGGAAAATCATAGTGAAGCTTTTTGACACCGTTGCTAGGGAGTATAGTGCTTTTGGTTGTCATATTTATCATTGGTTGTTCCTGATTTTATTTTTATTTATTATGGATTCCAAAGATCAACTTTATTTAGATGCTTTGATTGAACATGCATTGCCTAAGAAAGATAAGGGAGGAAATATTAGTGCTTGAAGATGATAGTGCACCTTTTCAAATTAACCCTGAATTTATTAATTTGCTTAGATTAATTTTCTTAGAGCAAATGCTTATCCAGGTAAGGATAATAAAGATCCTTATGCTCTTAATCCCATTTCCAAGAACATTCTTGATACAGCTGCACGAGGAGCATTCATGAACAAACAAGTCGGAGAAGCTAAGAAGTTGTTCTGCGACATGACCAAAAATCACGCTCAATGGCATGTTGAGAGGACACCCACATCAATCAAAAAGGTAAAAGTGATTGAAGGTAACAAAGATATATCTTCTAATATGGATAAGATGATGGCCATGTTGAATAGTGGTAACAATAGTGAGGATATATCTATCACCATTATTGTTGAAAATGCCACTAACGATATCAATTTTATAGTGAGAGCAATTTCAACAACGGTTGGAGAAACTCTAACCCTTATGGAAGCAATTTCCGACGCATGGCTATAACAATGGCAGTCACTTAGGTTTGGAGGACACTCTCAAGAAATTCATATCCTCCAAACTAGAGCAAAAAACAAAATTTTACTGAGAAAATGAAGGATCACTGCTTAGAATATATGACCAGTAAGCTAGGATCTCTTGCTTCTGAAGTGCAAAATTTGCCGAAAAGGATGAAGAACATTGAGGCCCAAGTTGCCAAGATCGCCAAGAGCCAAACTTTCATTTTCGCACAATCTATAGGGAAGCCAAAACCTAACCCCGTCAAATAATTAAAGACGATCAACGCCAACCATGTCATAAAAGGTAACGATGACGATAAGGAGTATAATGAAGGTTTATCTTTCACTTATTTTTTAGAAGATTTTGTTAAGAGTGACGAATCTTAAAAGGCCATGTGTTCATGACGATAGTGACCACAACTATCAAGAATTTGTTAAGAAAGTTGCTATCAAGGTAAGAGAGTTGAAAATCGAAGCCTTCCCTTCAAGCAAGAAGATATTTAGGAACCAATTATCAAGATTTGTATTGGTCTCAATCGTATTAGTGCTCTACGTGATCTTGGAGCTAGTATTCTACTATTTCCAAAACTCTTTATGAAAAGTTGAATGTAGGTCCTTATGATAATTGTCAAACAAAGTTAAATTTAGTAGACTCTACTCTCAAGAAAGCTGCAGGTATAAAGGAGGACGTGATCGTGCAAGTTGTGTAGGTCTTTATGAAAAGTTGAATGTAGGTCCTTATGCTAATTGTGAAATGAAGTTGAATGTAGGTCCTCAAGGATTGCCCCGTTCTTCTTGATCTTATTATTGTTGATACGTCGGAAGATACTAACACTTCTATTATATTAGGATGCCATCTTTAAGAACTGTTAGAGCTTTGATTGATATGCAGGAAAGCAACATCAAGTTCAACTTAATGCTCGTCAATTCGTAATGCATTTTCCAAAATAGAAGAAACTCAAAGCTTACGTAATTGAGCCGATCACGCTTAAGGTGAGAGACTATGGTTCACCGATGAACCATGGTCTCAAGCAACAAATGGAGGTTAAAGGGTAATATGGTCGAGCTAACGACCAAGCCAACATCGCTTCATGGGAGGTAACCCATGCTTAATAAAAGTTTGTGTGTTTGTTTTTATGTCTTTGTTCAATAGAAGTGTTTAGGAATCATTGCCAAGAGAGAAAAGAAGGTTTGGATCGACTGCTCTCGTCAACTTAAACTAACTTATAATTAGCATGAACTTTTTTGTGCATCCTCTTTGGAATTTTATTGTGTAAATGTTTTCTAAGGACTTGAGTAGGTCACATACATTTTTTTGTAAAATCCTGAATTCCAGAGTGCAAGGTGAGTTACAGTATGACCCACTCAATCATACGTCTCACTCGTACCAAAGATGGCTCCCAAAGACGAAATAACATAGCTGTAGACGGGATGTGGTATGGGCTAACTCGCCTATACCAAAGGGATGACGAAGCCAAAAGACAGCCCGCAAGATGGGATAAGGTATGGGCCACCCAACCCGTACCCCTCGCCTATACCGAAGACTTGGCTGCGGCAGGATAACAAGGTAAAAATTAGAACGCGAGACGGGATGCAATACGGGCCAGCTAGCTCGTACCACTCGTCCATAGCGAATGGGTAAAGGATTTATCAGGTCGGTTCCCGCCACCCCCATCTCATATTTTCCCTTCTATTACTCTCTCTCTTGCTCCCGAAAACCTCAAATACCCTAGGGTTATCTTGGTCCTGGTTGATTTGTCTTTGATTCCTTGCAACCAAAGCCTCAAAGGTATGAATCTCCCCCATCTATCCAATTACTTTTGCAATTTCTGGACTAACTACTTAAATTTGTGAGTTTAGGGTGTCATTTGATTAGCCCTAATATTTTGACTAGTCCATTTTTGAGGAGGTTTTAACCCTAATCCTTATATAATCAAATTGTTTATCATTTTTGTTCGAAACTTTTTGCCCATAGGTATGGAGACAAGAGGCCAAAGTGCACGTACGACAGAAGCCGCACACAACCAACCTCTTGATCCTCATCGCTTGTAATGTGTCCATAATGCACAACGAACGGTCTTCTACCTTGAGATCGTCTTCGAAGACTCGATACAAAAGCAACGATTCAAGCAACTCCGAACACACGAAGTTAGGTAAAAGAAGTGGGCTTGTCCGACCACTATGGCCGCTCTCAACCTCGGTGACGATTTTCATCTCTTATGTAATAGAATTGGCATGCACCACTTTGCTTTGCACGATCCTTACACCTATAAGAGGTTGACACTTGAGTTCTTGAGCACATTATCACACACCGTTGGTCGCCACGCTAGAGGTGTGGCTGATAGGATTAAGTTTAGCTCATAAATGTTAGTTATGATCTCTTACGTTAGATGAATGGTTTAATATTTTTAGCTTCGTGAATAATGCCAAGCATCATCGTTATTGTCCAGATTATCTTAACCTTAATCCTCAAATTACTTTTAGAGCTATGACTTCTTATACCCCATTGAATAGACGAAATAGCATTCAATGCCTAACCATTCACTATTTCTTCTATTTTGTCCTAACACTACAAGCAAAAGGAGAATTCACAAAGATAAACGATGAAGAAATGTTCATATTGCAAAAGGCCATAAGAGAAGACTTGGAAGCAATACCTAATCCTGGTACGATTCTTCTACTATATCTTCACCGTCAATCCCGTCGATCTCAAGGAGATATCACTTTTGAAGGAGTGATCACCATCCTAATAACAAGGCTGCAAGTAAACTTTGAACAATTACGCCCGCTAAACGTAACCGCTTCCTTAATATTTCAGTTTTAACAAGCATCGATACGGTAGTAACTAAACATCATACGCATTATTTTCACATTTCTGATGCCACACATCCTGTGTAGCACCTACTTCTAATTTATTCTCCTTGAAGTAATGCTTTGCGCTATGTTGAGTAGGAAGAAGACGAAGGAGATGCCGATACCGAAGCTTTCATGCCCAAAGATGAAGTATTGGAGGATGAGCCCGAGGAAGAGATGCCACAACCCTATGCTTTTGATGCCAAAGAACCACATGTTGATTGTCTACAAGTGCACATAATCAATTGTAGCTTTTTATGAGAGATTGGTGAACCCACATAGAGGTGCCGAAAAGATCACTTGGTTCAAATCTAAAATCACACTAAAAACAAGTAAAATGGAGATCGAGATGCACACCTTTCTCAAATGATTGTCAACATCGGAGATGCAATAGATAATTAAAATATGCAATTAATTGAGCTAAGAAAGTAAAACTATTTTTGAAATAAAAAATATCAAAAATGTGAGAAAATGTGTTCCAATGGCTAAACTTGAGGTACAAGAAATGTAGATTCACTAATAGCAATTCTTAAGCAAATGATGAGGATTGTACAACACAAAAATATTAACTACGAATTTACAAGAATTAAATGAAATACTAGTATTACTAACAACAGATAGTAATAAAAAAAATATTCTTGTCCAACCACTAACAAGACGTGCATTAAGTCATGAACTGAAATAATAATAATAATTTCACTAACGAAATATGAACGAAGACCACACGATTGGCTACTCTACTTCGTCCCCGTACTTACCAATGAACATATCATTAAGTGCGTTGCTTAGCCAACTCAAGACACACAATCAGATATAAATATTAAAACATAACATACAATAGATTAGTACTAAACAAATAATCGATTACACTAAACATGGATGATAGTTGTGATAACATATTGATGCCGCCCCATCATAATAATCACGCAATATAACTACTAGTACGCACACCATAACCTACCTCGAAGGGACTACTCATGCATCATCTAAAACAAGAAGAACGAATAGTAAATTGATTTCATGACTATCATGTAGTAATCTAAGTTTTAGTTAATAATTACTTCATCCAAAGTACGACATGCCAAACTTTGCAACAATTAAGGTAGCCAAAGTGTGGAATACAACTAAACAAGCTTTCCCACCCTCCCAAAGTTCTCTATGTACTGGGTCCAAAATCGAAGCATGCATGAAGTGCCAATCAGCTACATGATGTGCTCCTTAGTTCATACACAAGAAACTTACATTACACTAATAGCTCAAGTGAAATGAACCCGGCATAGTAAAATATTCTAATGATTACAGCTCTAGTACATCGAATCATGCAAGGACCACAATTTTCATTTTCCAATGATGGCACTTCTAATCCAGCAATAGAGCTATTTGCGCTGGCTCACCGGGAGGTAGACGCCCTCCGCTGCAAGCCAGACATTGTCAGGTCGCTTGTCGCCAACACCGCATACCTGCAGAGGCAGAAAATAAATCCAATTGACCAACAATTTTAGGTTCTTCCATTATATGTGGAGAACACCCAGAGTATCTGATATCACTGTGGATTCAACAGAATATCCGAACATGTCTCGTGGACTCACCTCTTGCTGTCCACCCGCAATGCGGGTGTACTTCCTATCATGGCTGTGCAGATAACCACTGGTGTCAACATGGCGCAGTCGAATCCTCTGGTCTTGCCGCCATGTTTTGCCACTGCCTTCGATCTCCAGCCTAATATTAGAATTGAACAATGCATGAGATCAGTTAGATTAAGAGAACGGATCCGACAATGGCTCGCCAAAGTTTGCAAAACTTACCTCCAGTAGTCTCCAGTATCTGAGTCACTATCACCACCAAAGCAACTAACCTGAGATCAGATTAATATACAATGAACATCATGATGTTCCAACATAAAATGCAAGTAATCTACTGAAGGACAGCACTGTATGTAAAAAGACTATTTGGCAAAGGTTGTCATGGAGCCCACAAGCCACATCCTATTCTAAATACTCGCTCCAGTTCTTTTCATAGGGTGTATAGAGTACAGGCCTGTTTTTCAGTTTAGACCTCGTTTGGAACACAAGAGTTCAAAACTCAGCAACAGGAAAACCGCAAGAATTATGATGCCAAGATATTTGGATGCCTACAGGATCAGAAAACACAGGAAAACTCAAAATAATATTTAGCGTGTCACACAGGGAAAATAGAAAAAACAAGACACCGATAAAAGAAAACATGAGGTAAGACCTCATTTTATTTTTCCTCCAAAATTCCTATAGAACACGCCCCATTTGTCACTTGAAGGAGCAATCGTCCGGAATTCCAAGGGACTACTCTTTGTTCCAAATGGTCCCGTAGGATTCGGATCCTCCAAAAATCACGCCTTTCGAATCAATATGTAGCCGATAATCGGAATTTAATGAGCCATTATGCGTTCATAATAATATATTAATGTTACTTAAAATTGATTAAAGTTAATTTATTTATTAGTTTAAAGTTAATTTATTTATTAGTATGTTAACACTATATAAAGCATGGGTAATCATAATTTAAACTATATAATTTATGCTGCATCTGTATGATACTCCCTTCGTCTCAAAATATGGGGCGTATATTGGGTCAGCAGTAGATTAAGATGCATCCAAAGTGACTTAAGGCAGTGGATAAAAAGACTGGAGTAGCCTCACATAAGAGCTATGCATACAACTTAATTTATCTCTAACTTGTGAAGTGACTGATCGGTAGCAGCTTTATTTCTAACGCAGCTTTCCTAGGAGCCAGCCTTTATGGTACCTCCAAGCAACCTGTATCTCTGTGAGCAGCATAGCAAAAGAGTACTGCAGTTCATTTAGTGCGCCCAGTGCCAGAGCAAAACTACAGAAGAGCACTAAAGTTTGATTTTTGCGCCAATTTTTTTAGCTCGCCATACAGCGTATAAAAATCTGACCCCAAGCTTCTCTTCATTCTCCATGGAGCCCTCGATGAAGCCCCCAAGCTTCTAGTCCTCCATGGAATCCTTGACATAATCCCTAAGCTTCTCGTCATTCTCCATGGAATGATCGAGAAAATCTCTGCAGAAATCTTCAGTCTTCTGCATTGACTTTTCAACTGCCAAGACCTTGAACAGTTTATTCCTTGTAGGCATGGATCAAAACCATAAGGCTCTATTGTACAAAGAAATTTATATGGTAGTATTTTGCTCACTGGCATTAATAGTGAGAGCTAAAATGGCTTGGGTAAAGGTCGTGGGAGGTTAGAAATGGGATGCTCGTATTAGAAAAAAGGCCAGGGAAGATGAAGTGGAGAGAGAGATGAATTTTGACTTTTGTGTTGTGGAATAGAGCCACCATTATTCATGCTGATACATGATGAAGAGAGAAAAAACAGTTGAAGGTCACATTGAGAAATGAAGGTTAATAGCACTTGTGCACCCCCAGTAACGGGAAACATGGTTGGAATTTGTGAGCCCCATAAAAGAATTGGAGGGAGTACGTATCATGTACACCTTTTTACAATTTAATAAAATAGTTAATTTAATAGAAAAAATGTATATTTGGTCCCTCAACTATTGACAGAGTGTAGATTCCGTCTCTCAACTCTAAAACCGGGTAAACTTGACTCTCTTAACTCTTAGAACCGTGTAATTTACATCCCTAAGACAGGTCAAAACCAATTTTGACCATCCAAAAGTGGTTTTGTGCTAACATGACGCCTATTTGGACCCTAGTCAACCTAAAGAGAAAATAAATAAGTTTTTTTTTCTAATTTACTAAAAATATTTAGGAAAAATAATAATAAATCAATATTCCATAAATAAATATTCCACAAATTTATTTAAAACATATTAAATAGAAATTCCACAAATGAAAAAATAAAATAATTCAAAATTCACAGAAAAATGTAAAATAACAAAAAGTAGGAAATTTAATAAAAAATTTCAAATTTTTTATTTTTTTTAGGAATTTCTAATTTTTCAAATTCTAATTTTTTAAATAAATTTATGGAATATATGAAGGAAATTTGTGGCATGACATACACATGGTGATTTTGTGATTTGAGAAAACTTATTTATTTTCCTTTTAGGCTGACTAGGATCCATATAGGCGCCATGTCAGCACAAAACCACTTTTGGATGGTCAAAATAGCCTTGACCTGTCTCAGTGATATAAATTACACGGTTTTGAGAGTTAGAGGGTCAAGTTTACCCAGTTATAGAGCTGAGGGACGTAATCTACGCTCTGGCAATAGTTGAGGGACCAAATGTACACTTTTTCCTAATTTAATTTACAAATAAAAATAAACTTGTGTAGTCATTAAACAGAAAAATTGTAGATTAGTTGGGAAATGATTCCAACTAATCGACAAGGCCACTGCAATGCTCTCTTGCATACATGACAAATGACGGTTTACTCACCTCCAACGATTATAGGCCGACTAATCTGCTGATACGACTGTTTTCACAACAATGAGAATAACTCCACTAATTTTTACCACATAAAAACTGAATTATAGCTTAAATCAATTCTTCTATATCTATAATTATCCAAAACTAAATGCAAGTTACAAGTTGCTGACCTCCAGATTTCCCGTTATAGGAGAAGCATGCAGATGGCTGTGTAACCACTTTCTAGTCCTCATATGTTGAAGCCTTAAAATTGTTCCATGTGTGATAGGGTCACCTTGTTTTGCTGAAGTATCTGGTTGAGGTCTCACTATCTGCATTATCGGACATATTCCATAAAAATAAGTTGTCAAGAAAAGGTTTGACATCGGAACTTCTAGCCATGAGTTATGATGGTAGCAAAGTACTAAAATATGTTACACCATGAAGAAACAGAAGAAAAAGAACAGTGCTGGAGTTTCATATGCAGATTTCTCTATTTGATTGCTTAAATGTGCATGGAATAAGCTCCGTGTTGAGAAAGTTTTCATTAAAAGACAGCCAGGAAAATGGTCAATAATTTCTTGGGTAGTACCATTCCCTAAATATCCCTTTTTTACGGTACAGAGTTAAAGTCGCAGCAATTCTCAAATGCCACAATTGAGGTAAGGCTAGTGTGCTTTTGTCTGAAGTTCATGTCTTATTGAGCTAATGAGCTGCTTCTATACTTCTACAGAGTTTTGAAATCAAATTTTGAGTTGAAAAACAACAGACATATTTAAATTAATGAGTTAATAAGCTTATTTGTCTGCTAGAAACCACATCAACTGAAAGTTCAAAGACATGTCAGTAAGTGCTGGACAGAAGTGGGCCCAATGCCAGTAAATCAGCAACTACTAACAGCTGACAAAAAGGAATGCTGAATGAGTGAATGCCCGAATAGGGGTGGGCACATCTCCACCGGAAACCGAAATCACATCAAACCGAATTAACCAGAATGGTTGTTTGTTCGATTTTTGGTGATCGGTGCGGTTTGAAGACTGGTCACTGTTCCGCAGTCTGTTTTATGATCGGTTTGTGTTGCTTACAAACCGAATCTCAATAAGTCCCACAGCTGCAACTCCCTCCCCCAACTCCTCAAGGTCCCCAACCCTAGCGGCGACTGATGCTTGCCAGAGTGAGGTCGACATGAGACCTGGGACCTTCCACGGCTGTCGACGACGAGAGCCACACCAGCCACCTATATGCACCATGGAGGCACCATCAAGGCACCAAGTTCGACAAAGGCCTCAAGCCAACGATCGTGTAATGTACGTCCCTCTCTGTGTCTGATTTGATTTCCTTGATGATTTGAGAGGTTATTCCATTGATTTACTTGGCCTATTTTAAAATCCTAAACCCGATGTTATTTTTGCCCAATCTGCAATTGTCAAGAGTCCAAAGTAAATCTTGGGAATCAACAATCCTAGTCCCAGAGGTCAGAGAATGCTGATGCAAAGCTGTACATGGTGATGGTTTAGAGCATATTGGTTATGCGGTTAACCGAAAAATGAACCTGTATTAAATTCGGTGAATTAGGTTTGGTTGGCATTATTAAGTGTGAATTTTGGTGGCCATTTTTGAAAAATCGAAATAAAATTGAACTGAATAAACCGAACCGCAATAACCTAACTAACCGAATGCCCAACCCTATGCCCGAAAAACACATAGATCAAGTAATTGAGCAAACCAGACTAGCACAGTTATGGTCTTTCTATTAAGGTGCTCCGTACTAAACATCATTGGTATCATCAGAAATATCACCGGTATATGATTATTGGTGCCCTATCGCTAACAATGTCGCGTTGAGTTTTAAAATATTTTTTGGAACTTAAAAGTCGATATGTCCTTCAACAACCGATATATCAGGCCAATGTTTGATATATTGGGCCGATACATAACATCCATAATTTTGACTGGCAATTTGTGCAATTCGGCCATTGTGCACCATATTGGTGAAGTCCCCATTCATTTTCCTCATCTCCCTAATATGTTGGTAAAATGATATATGGCTATACATGTATAAGAATTAGCTTGACACTAGAAAGGCATAGTATGTACAAGTATAACTCCAATTTTCATCAACTTTTAAACCCTGATATTGGAATGTATTGACCGATATATCATCCGCTATTTGATAGTATTCTTAAATTTTGAAAGAAATTTAACTTCGGAAACAAGTAGGAGCTAGAATTACAAAGGAATAACGAAATAATCACACCGTTCAATTCAACGGAATGTTTTTGATACAGCACCGGAGAGATACATACCCAGTAACTGTTGGCGTCATCCACATTGGGGAAGCTGGTGACCGACTGCTGGCCGCTCCCAGATCCATACGGCACGTCGTGGGAATGCAACCGAAACTTGGTCCTCTCATGCATCAACTTGATCACTGATCCGTAGGAAATCTAACCATGAATTGAAGAAACAATCTATCACTGATCTAATCCATCAATCTTGGCAATCCCAAACGCACAACGCTAATCAGTCTAACTCAACCATCTAAAACGCACGCAAACACATGCGGGTAGCGGAAATCGCTCACCTCGACGACGGTGCCCGGGTCGGCGGCGTAGGACTGCGCCGGCGACGCCTCGGGGAGGTCGAGGCCGAGGTAGAGCAGCAGAGCGAGCGCGAACGACGCGGCGGCCATCGCCAGCAGCAGCGCCAGGAACCAGGTCCTCTGCCAGAACGGCACCGGCCCCTCCTCTGGCTCACCGCGGCGCCTGATCCGCTCCCGCGCGAGGGCGCCGGCGAGGCTGGTGCTCGCTGCCTCCGACGGATTCGGCTCGGCGGAGAAGGTCTTGCGGCGGGAGAGGCCCTGCGTCTGCGGCGTGGACGGCGCCACCGCGGCGGCGTCGTGGAGGCAGCGTCCGGAAGCTTCAAGAAGGTTCGCCCCCTACACCACCACTTCGCCGCTGTGAGCTCGCGTCGCGAGGAGAAGGTGAGCGACTTTTAGTTGGGAGTGGGAGGACAAGTGTGGCCACGACCGCGACCGAGAGTTGGAGCTAGATTGCTACTGACATGTGGGACCGCCAAAAGTGTTTACAGTTTTCGCGGCCACGTCACGGGAGGGGTGCGCGGCGAATAGGAGGCGAGAGCGTGGCGGTCATGGTGATATGGCAGGAGATTATTGGCCAAAGAGCCTGGGCCCTCGTGGCAACGGCTCCGTGGAGGCGTTCGAGTCGGGTCTGCTGGTCAGTTAGGATACGTTTCTTTTCTTTTTTTGATGCAAAGGGGAAGGTGCTGTCTGTATCGAAAAGGTAAAGTACATCCTAAATTTACAAAAAAATCTACAAAGGATTAAAAAACACAATTTTTTTATAAATTACACACATGACCATTGATACAATAGAGAGAATACAAATCGGTTATTCGAAAGCTGATCTCAGTAGAGACGAAGCCGTGAACGGCGGCTTGAACGGTCCTACCATTGTACTCTGAATATACGTACAGGGTTCAATGTCTTGGATGGCCACTATGAACAGTAGAGAGTAACGGATCTCCATAGATCAGAGTTAGAGAAGAGTAGCAAAAGGGATGATAACAAGTGGCACAGTAGCCGGCGATCAACCTCGCGCCACATCAATCTGCCCGGAACATGTGTTAAAGATGCCTTTAATCCAAGTGAGCTCCTAGCTACTCAATACATATCCCATCTAGATTGTGCAACACATATAATATTATCTTCGAAGATAATAGTCGGGGTTTGGATGATGTTCAACCCACACAATTGTTGTATGTGATTCATCATCCGTCAAAACCATACACATTCTCTTGATGCTTCAAATAGTGTAATTATTTCCGAGTGGTTTATCGATGTTGCTAAAAAACTTTGCTTTGATAATTTTCAGGATATGACAGTCCCTCCACTTAGAAATAAGAATCTTGTTTGAGACCTTGCATTGTGTGGGTCTGACTGTATGCCTATTCTGTGATAGTAAGATCTCGGTTCTTTTTATAAAAGAGCTCAAGGTCCCTTAATCCTTGAAGATAGCGGAGGATGTTCTTGACCCTACCTATGCCTCTTGGTGGGTTTATATACATATATGTGTGTGTGTGTGTGTGTGTGTGTGTAAAGGGTATTGTTGTGCATCATGAACATGTCATGTAATCATTAGCATGAATATAAAAATAAAGAGAATTTTAAACTTTTAGATATGGCAAGAAAGTAAAATGAAAATTTGAAGAAAATCTTAATTTAAATAATGGACATATCAAAGATCTATGATGCAATCTCTTTAAAATTTATAATTACGCTGGGTGTAATATTTCTAACCTACTAGAATTTTTGGTAAAGTTACTCTATATACTTACACTACGATCTCAAAAATGCAACAGGTTCTAATGCATTACATGTTGGTCACAACTAATCCAATTTAGATTTCTCTCCTTGCATATGTCTCCGTATACTGATATGCATCGATCAGACAAGCATTCATCTTCCTTCATGTGTATGGAAGCACATCAATCCTAACAATAGCATATGAGTATTCGTGTATGTGCCTCCCAAGCCTATCATCTCTCTCAAGATTATCTAGCTAGGGGCCACGTAGCATGGCGTCAAGGCAACAAGGCCTCTAGCTTAGACTTATTTTCACTCAAACATTTCTTTTCTTTTACCTGGAGCACTTATCTCGCCGTTGCGCTGCCGCCGCACAAGCTGCGTGCCTACATACGCAGCTGCTCCTGCGGTCAAACGAGCAGGCACGCAGTTGCCTGCTACTACACATGTAAGACAGTAGGCCATCGTTTTCTTTTCTATTGCAGCTGCCACAGCGAGCTGCTTTGTTTTGCACCTGCTTGAGGACTGCGGAGACCATCGTTATTTCTTTTATAAGCACACCATCGCTTCTCTCTTCCTTCTTATCCAAAAGCTCCTACATGTTTGCTTCTTCCAGGTTCTACTGCAACGCCATCACTACTCCACATTCTTTGCTACTTCCTAGTTCTACTGATGCATACAATACTTAAAGCCTCCATGCTAGTTAGGAATCAAGCCGACCAAAAGAAAAGTGGAGCTCGACTCCATTCGTGTTAAACTGCCAGGAACTCGAGTGTCGTCTCTGTCGTCGGTGAGCGTGCTCCATCAAGAGCTGAGCTGGTACAGCGAAAAGCTGAATCCTGGAAAAAAGCCAATCTGGCCCCTGGTGGAGGTTAATGCCAGAAATAGCCCCTCCGCAGAGTTAAAGCCAAAAAAGGCCCACCTCCCACACCCTGGACCTACGAACCCGACGTACCGCGGGACGTCGGACCCACGCCACGCAGGTGGGACCCGCTGGCCACGACCTGCCACACCCTAGGCCAGCACCTGCCGCAGGCCCCAGGTGCGGCAGCACCTCCCGCGGCCCAGGGGTGCGGCAGGGGTGTTGCACCTCCACAGATGCATTTGGTGTGTTTGAAGTATTCTCACCTGAGGATTATTTGGTGTGTTTGAAGTGCTAGGGCTGTGAGCAACTTCACAATTGCCAAGGCAAAAGAAGTTCAAATAATCCTGAGGCTCATATATATCATCCAGACCTACTTCTTTCAAGGCCCTATAAATTGTCTCGTACATCATTTGCATTGTTTTGTTCTACAGTGTCAGAGAAAGAGAGAAAGATGCGATCAAACAATATAAACAAACCGCAGATATGCTCTCACAAATAAATTAAATAAGTCGTAAGGCACAAACAGAGATGCTCAATCTAACCTGCCAGTTAAGAATTCTTTGTGTCGGAGCACCAGTTGGATTACCCTCGGGCCACATAGGAAGTACTATGTATGCAGAAAACCTCTCGTTCGTTTTAATCTTGTTTGTAGTTTTGAGAGCAATTTCAATTGGTATTAAATTGTTAGCCCCTGAAAGACAACGATTTTGCAATCCTGAGTTAGGATCAATTAACTCATCGTCTAATTTGGTATATTCTGTATTTCCATGGATTTGATACAGAATCAAGGAATGAATAAAACTGAACTGTGCACTAATTTTTCTTGAAGGACGGGTGACTCTGCATTAGTTCATATAAAGAATAGAAAAGAAACTCTACACTACATGCATACCTGTATCTTTATTTGAATCCCAATTAAATGAAGAACCGATGAAGTACTAATTCTCGATATAAATAAAGTGCTGGGCTACTTGGATGGCATTCACGTAGGCTGTGTGTATACTCATATCAATTAGTACATTCTTCCCACAAACAAGATTCTGTAGCCAAAACAAAAGTGTTAGTCAAAAGCACAAACTGCAGAATATAACGTTGCCAGGTGTTTCAACTTTAACTCTTTCAGTTACCTTCCTAATGGTAAAAGTGCTATTCTGGAGTATAACACAACATCATAATATTCTGGAGTGCTATTTTCCAGCCATGCATGCATGCATGCATCCGTGGAGGTGCAACACTCATGCCGCACCCTGGGCTGCGGGAGGTGCTGCCGCACCTGGGGCCTGCGGTAGGTCGTGGCCCACGGGTCCCACCCACATGGCACGGGTCCGACCCGTGGTACGTCGGGTTCGCAGGCCCAGGGCGCGGGAGGTGGGCCTTTTTTGGCTTTGACTCCGTTAAGGGGCTATTTCTGGCATTGACCTCCACCAGGGGGCTAGATTTGGCTTTTTTCCGGTTGTCCCTGCCTCCGCTAGTGTAACGGCTTACCATCGTTTAGGCCGTCTACGCCCCCTCCGCAACACTTGACTCCATCCTCGTTCCTCTAGTAAGGAGAGACTCAGCGTCCATGCGTTTGTTTCAGTTTTATGCGTGCCTGAGTCACGACGTCGTGGCGAGGGCCGCGTCGCCACCAGCCGTCGTCGACCTAGCTGCTCCAAGCGACCTTTGAGCTGTTTACCACCACCGGGGACACAGCGAGAGGGAGAGCGCTAGCTAGTATGACCTCTAGGCGTAGTAGTCGGTTCCACACACGGACTAGGCAGTCGATGACATAGGTTGCCGCGGAGGACGTTGTTGTTTTGTTGAGCATCCAATGCATGCAGTGCTTGAGGGTGGCTGAGCTTGTCGCCGGCCGGTATGCATGCGCGTGGCATGCAAGCATCCAATGCAATCACCGCTTCATGCACGTGAATGCTGTCGCTGCGTGCAACTAGGTCCTCCTCTGCTAGCTATATGCATATATCCACAGCTGCTAGAAATCAATCGATTGATTTCTTGCTGGCACAGCTTGCTTTGCACAACATGGAAGTACAGACTAGTGCTTAATTCATTAAGCCGCTAACTAAAATGCTTAAGTCGAAAACTATTGATTCGTAGGTCCATACACACGAGCCTATCCCTCACTGGTTTATTAGTTAGGTCCATGCACATTAGTTGTCTTGTTAATCTTTAGCTAAATAAGAGTGTTTTGTGTAATAGATAGAACTCGTGTATCCTATGTCTCCTATAGAAGGAGAGGGCACCACACAATGTAACCACGAGAGAAAAAGAGAGAGAGACTCGGATTGGCAATGGTACGGAAGGGGCGGTTAGACTGGCCAGCCTCGGGGAAGCCAGGTCAGAGGTCCATTGAATCTTGCGGTAAAGGTGTGACTTGGTGTATGTCGGGCTGGGAATTTTCTCGTCAATACAGGGGAGGAGCGCCCGCAGTCGGCTCCCGAGGATGTAGGTTTCGGCTGAACCTCGTCAATAATCGGTGTCATCTTCTTCTTAGATGCAATCTCGGTAGATCCTACACTGCACGACCTTGGTATTGCGATTAGTAGAACCAAGCGGCCACGGTATTAGTCATGGAAGTTAGCGATGGTTCAACTCCATGGAGGCTGATTTCACAACAAGTAATATCAGAGCGCGAGGTTTGGAACGGAACACGCGTGGCGAGGACGGCGGCATACATCTCACGCATGCATCTACAAGGCGTTAAGCAATGCACAGCAATGTGCGGGTCGGATATGGTGCAAGTGGAGCACAGCGGTCGGGTGATCTGGGCGTGTGGCCTAGATAGCTTGATCGGGATCGAACACTCTAGGCAGGCCGTCAGAATAGTTCGGTCAAGGTGGAGACGACGGCTCCAAAGAGGCTAGGATCTGGAGCCATGGACACATCGGCAATTTTGGAGCATTAACGTCGAGCAACGGTGTGATCGCAGGCGTGACGACATGAGGCTATCGGCCGTCAGACCTCCCAAGGGGCAATTGGACCCACCGTTGGAGGATCGGCCATAAGTGGCGACCGGAGGTGTGTGGCAATCGCATGGGCAATCAGACCCCCTAGGAGGGGCGGTCAGACCAGGCGCGAAGTCTACTTCAGGTCGCAGTCGGACTCGACGGGAGTCCGAGTCGGACGAGGACACGAGCGCGGCTCCGGATGGGTGGTCAAACTGCCCAGGAGGGGCGGTCAGACCGGCCATAAGGGTGACTTCAACTCAGGCTCAGACCAGAGTCTAGTCAATCAGGGCGTCACTATGACGGCACTGGCCAATCATACTAGCGGTGACGGCTGGTCAGACCGATGGCAAGGTAGCACAGTGATCGAGGATCGGGCGGTCAGACCGGCCTCAAGGGCAGTTCAACTTGCGCTGGACGATAGGCTACTGCAAGCGGTGTTGGCGATTTCGGCTATAGGGCGCGGTCAGATCGGTGGCAAAGCCAGTCAGACCGGGAGGATTTGATCGTGAGTTAGAGATGGCTTGGACGCGATCTAACTGACTCGGATGCGGTCGAGAGGCTGCTGCGTTCAAGCAGCAGGGGTTAGTCAGACCGACAGCTACGGCCGGTCAGACCAGTTGGTCCAGAGGCGGTGTGATCGGCAATGCAGGCAGTGTGGGGTCGGCAGAGTCCGTGATTCTGGGGCGTGGTGACATGAGGTGTGAGCTTAGGGGTGCGGTATTTGCATTAGAGGAGGCTTGCGGTGTTCAACACGGTGAGGTCATGGATCGATTCAGTTTGTGTGCACACAGAGAGGCCAAATCGAAGGGCGCAGAGTGGTGCGTATAACCATTAAGAGTCGTGTTGAAAGTAGATTTGGAGTCCATAGAGGGATTCTACTCTGGATCGGGATAGACCATAATCATGTTTGGTTTGGAGTCACTTCAGTTCAATCGGTCGAACTGGAGGAGAGGACTTCGAGATTGTTGAAAGGCACGGGCTGAGGGAGAGGCTACAATGTAGAGGCCTGGAGAACTGGAGCCTAGTTCAGCCAAGGCAAGAAGCATGTGATTCGGAGGAGAAGAGTACTCGGTGATTTGAAGGTGAGGCGTGGTACTCGGCATCAATTTGGACAAACTGGTCAAGGAAAGAAAAAGCTATGGGAGGTGTGGGATAGCTACCCAGAAGATCTTCGACCAGGGCTGCAGAGGCTCGACACGGGAATTGTGGCGAGGCGTTCGGCCCCAGGCACATGGCAAGCAGTGGGATCTGACCGGCCTGAGGGGTGGCCTGACCATTCTAGTAGAGCGATCTGATTAGCCATGGGTAGTCTAACCGGGGTCAACGAGACAACGTCGAGGCTTTCCAGATTTGAGATGGCAACAAACTTGATGGGTCTAGTGACTTCGGGCTTTTGGAAGAAAAGGGCCAGAGTAGACTTTGAGGGGATGTCAAGCTGGATGAGCAGAATCAAATATTGGAAGGATTGAAGATCAAGGCGGTTGAGACCATATGACTATGTCTACCGGGATTGCTGAGAAAATGTGATGGGTAGGAGTTCACCAAGGGAAATTTGCGAAAGATTGGAAAGTCTGTACATGTCTTCAACTTGTGGAAGCACGTGGATGTCTTCAAATCAGGTAATTACTGATCGAGGGGCAACTAGAAGTAAAGTTTATGGTGAAGACAAGGTCGTTTATTCTGCAGAACAGAAAGAGAACGGAGTGCTACAAGGATATGTGGAGAAGGACTATCTAAAGAAAGGATAAGGCAACTACGAATTTGATTTGACTCAGTGAGATGACTCAGGATATGGCTGTGAAATTTATTCAGTCTTAGCTAGATAGTCAACATGAACGAGGATGTTAGATTTAGATAAATCATTTATGTAACACTTAACAGTGAGTTTCTCAATTTCGTACAGGTCCGGCAAGAGGCTACCAAGGTGATGACATGACTCATAGTGTTGTCGGGATGTGGTAACTTCAAGATCAATGTATGATAGCATTAAGCAGATACTCTGAGAAGTTGGGCACATACAACGGATGCAAGAGGAATTTAATTTTGTTGGATCGTTGATTGTGATAAAAGGAAGAATAAAGTACAGTTACATGTGGAGTCATGGTGGAGTTAGGGAGTAGCGATGGGGTCTCATTGACAGTTCAGGATTGAGCTACAAAGTTGAATCTCAAGTCCAAGGTGCATAGAGGTTCAAGCAAGATAGCTTCATTGGTGGAACACATATTTGCCAAGGTGAAGTTTGTTGAGATTGTATCGAATATATGTACGAATAGGTTATGAGTTGGACTTGGAAAAGGCGTAGTATTGTATTAGAGTATTACGAGGAGTCCTAATAGGATATGAGTAGAGTACGACTAAGACTCGTATATCCTTGGCCTCCTATATAAGAAGGGGGCGCTACAATAACCACGAGAGAAAAGAGAGAGAGAGAGAGAGACTTGGATTGGCGATGGTACGAAGTGGGCGGTCAGACCGCCCTAGGGCGGAGGTTAGACCGGCTAGCCTCGGGAAGCCAAGTCGGAGGTCCGTTGTATCTTGCTGCAAAAGCGTGACTTAGTGTACGCCGGACCGGGTATTTTCTTGTCAATTTAGGGCTGGAGCGCCCGCAGTTGGCTCCCGGAGATTTAGGCTTTATCCGAACCTCATCAATAAATATTGGTGTTATCTTTTTCTTGCATACAACCTCGATAGGTTCTACGGTGTGCAACCTCGGTATTGCGACTAGTGGAACCAAGCGCCACGGTATTAGTCGTGGAAATTAGCGATGGCTTGGCACCATGAAGGCTAATTTCACAACAGACCACAACATGGTGGTTTCGACTTTCTACGTTTATGGTAACGGACATCGACTTTGATTTGTGCTGAAACGTCACACTCAAACCATAGAGATAATATATATAATTTGACTCTTTTTTTCGTCCTCTTTGGTCAATCTCCATCAACTATTGAATTTAGATACAACAGCTCGTCCATCCTTCTTTCTATAGCCACCACCGTATCTTCCTAATCCAAGCTTGCCCCTATCAATGTCGTTGCCTCTCAGTTGTCGGATTAAGCTTTTTCTTTAAACTTCCTTGGCTTCGGTGAACCCTCCCCCCCTCCCTCCTCCTCCTCCTCCTCCTCACCTTAATCACCCTCAACCCTAACCCCCCTAACCACTCCGGCAAGATCTCCTCCCTCAGCTCAACTGTCGTTGTTGCTCCAGTATCACTACGGTTGTGCCTCGTGACCTTGATCACTCTAGTATGGTCTCCTCCCTCCATTTCACCGCCCGTCGCCGGTGGCTCCATCTTGCAGTCCACCTGTGGGGTCGCATGGTTGACATCAACTGCGATTCAGAAAAAAAAAGCAGGCAATCGCTCGATAGCAAAAGTAATATATAATTGGTTATAGTAGCGTATCTACGTCAACACTTATGCCAAAACTGCTTAGATGTAAAGTTTACTGCATAAGTATGGTGATGCATATCATCCCTACGACTTGATATACATATATCTTGTTAATTTAAACTTTCGCTTT
This sequence comes from Stipa capillata, assembly GCA_019208055.1. Taxonomy (NCBI): domain Eukaryota; kingdom Viridiplantae; phylum Streptophyta; class Magnoliopsida; order Poales; family Poaceae; genus Stipa; species Stipa capillata. Next base: position 82,823 of record JAGXJF010004404.1, read on the forward strand.
GCATGTGGAGAAAGGTATTCTCCACTAAATGGGAGGTGCTATAGTGCATCTGGGTCTAAGCGCTCCTACAAACAGAGGGCACCACTGGGTGTATTTGGTTGTATACGATACGTACTTGCTATTTAATGTTTTCTGAAAATATTAACGTGGCACGTAGACCATTATTGTTAGATCTGCTATTTAATGCAGCTCCCCCTCTCCTAATTTTAAAACCCTTTGACCGTTTCTAATTAGCAACACTAATCAGAGCAGCAATTAAATATTAAGGGCAAGCAACTAACACCAGTAATTAAATATTAAGGCTAAGCAATTATGATGACTCAATAATCATAGCAAAAGAATTATATTTATGGTATTTAAAATAGGGAAACTCTACCTATCAGCATGCGGATGGAAGGCAGCCCATCGGCATGCCATCTGATCATTAATTTCTGCAGATTTCATTCAATGGTAAATTTATGGGCTATTTAATCTTTTAATCTATACCTCACCGCTTAGGATTTCCTCATCTCCCTTTTTTGTCGCCGCTGCCTCACGATTGGCTGCCAACTTCATCGTCTTCGTGCTCATGGCCGCGGCGGCGGTCGCAAGGGCTACCATTTCCAGTGCTCATGCGCGCGACATCCGGGGTGCGTGATGCGCATGTCCCCGCTGTCATCCGCACTCTCGTCGGCTGTAGGTGGTTCGACATCGAGTCTTGGATCAGAAGCCACGTCGTGTTCCTCCTCCAACCGTCCTATCTCAAGTTGTATCAGCCGCTGCTCGTGCCAGTGCCTGGCCTCGGCGAACGGCGTGGCTAGAGGAAGAGGAAGTGCCGATGCCGGCGAAGAGGAAGCGACGTGAATGACTGTCGACGGCGCGCCGCCACGTTAGTTCTTCTTCCTGTGCCGCACGACCTGGCCACTGTGTTCGTGGCACGAGCTGCGGTGTTGCGCCTGGGAAACAAATTAGTGTTGTGTGGGAAACAAACTACTGTTGTGTAGGAAACAGTAAAATTAGATGTTTCTATCGTAAGGAAATTGTTTCCATTGTACAATGATGTTGTTGTTGCATCGATTCAACAAGTTTGTTTCACATGTTTTAACTATATGTTTACGTATCACGGCAATAATGTTTCTACGGATGTCTGATCTGGCCAATCCAACCGTATATTGAACCAACTAAATCCGGAGTTTATTTCCTGAAATTCTAGAATTTATTTCCTTAAAAGTCGGATCTACATCTTGTGCTACCGTGTGTTGCATGTTGTTGTATTGGTTTAACAAGTTTGTTGCATATGTTTTAACTATATGTTTCCATATTGCCATAACAGAAGGAGCACACGCTATGTATTGCATGCAGACAGTTGTCCATATTTCATATGGTCACTATAGTTATTTCCTATGGTCACTAAAATTGTTTTCCATAAATTTAGCTAATCATGTTTATTGCTAATCCTACCGTCCCATCCGACGACTGCGACCTATGTCGATGAAATGCTAATATCGACATTGCTGATTTGTAGCACTCCCCTTTAAAATATTTATAAGATTTTATATCTTTACGATATTACAAATATTACACAAATTCAATTTTTCATGGGTTTTCAAAATTTAAATACTTCTGGTACTTCAAAGATTCCACATACACAAACTTTTATGGTATTTCGATATTCATAAATTTTATAGAAAATTGCAAAACCTCCAAATATATGGAAATTTGAAAAGAAATTACCGTCGTTCATCCCTCAATTTGAAATTAAGAATTTCAAATCTTAGTAAAAACATTCAATGGGAGTTTCCGCATCAATTTGAAATTCAATTTTCATATCTGAATACAAACATGCATATTTGAAATTTTCCCAATTAGCGCTCAGTTACCACTGATTCATCCAAGATTTGTACCAACTAGATCAGAGAGGCGCGTGTTGCTGCGCCCGCGGTCAAATTATTGATAATTGAAAGGTAGAGTTTGATTAAGTTATGAAATATTTGAAATGCTATATTATAGATCGACAAATTATTCATAAATAGACTAAGAATGATATTTTGAAGATTGTTATAGAAATTATTTGAGGGATGCAAAATGCAACTTTTTAAGTTCAGAAATATACTGCGAATATGAGTATGAGGATCAAGTTACTTTAGTTGATAGAAAGAAAATTAAATTAAATTGAAGTTATGTTCTCTCATGGCGAACAAAATGGATTGTTTCCTTTGCATATGATAAGATAAATGGTTATCTTCATCATGAAGATGCTAAGCATATGAAGTACATATAATGCAGATATTAGGATATTGAATGCATAATTTACAAAAATGGTTGATAAGACTAACAGTCTGGAGCAATATAGGACAATAATATAAAAGTTGATACGTTAGATCCTAAGTACGGAATTATTATACAGACATAGCAATATAGATATTATCATGTTCTAAGCATAGATGTTTATACAAGTAGTTTTGACAACTCAATCCATAAGCATTTTCTAAGATGACTGCAAAGGAAGGATCGAGTTGCTGATGTCGTTCTTGAAAAACACTGATAAGTTCAAGGTTACTAAGTTCCTGCATAAACAATACAACACATGTTATTGTAGCTAAAAATGATAGTTAATTTGCAATGGATGGTATAGAATGGAGCGTATGTGGTGTCCTTAACTGCATTAAAGACAGTAGACAGTGAGCGATAGATGGTTTTTGGTATGCTTGTAAGTGAAGACACATATATCTCCTATTTTTAGCTGGGTGCTCTGGATGAACATGGGCCAATTAGTTGTTATTGTAGCTCAGTTGTCTTGGCCCATTATTAAGCGGACTTGATACTTAGTGTTGTTTGCTGCATCCTTGATAGGTAAACAGTTGATTGGTTGATCTAGAAATTGTTTGAGATATGTCTTTGTGAAACTCACTGAGAAGTACTGCAAATAGAATATAAATGTTATAGTAAGAATGTTGTATACAGTATGTTTTTGTACAATGCAATATAAGAAGCATGAAGTTTACCATTCTTCTGTTTGGACCAATGACGCCCTTCATCATTTGACACACATAGTATGGTATTGGGTGTTCTTTAGTGCCAACTATTTGTTTTAGCTGCCTCACATTGTCATTTGTCAGTTGGACATGATTTCCAAATAAGCAGAATATGTTGTAATTTTCAATAGAGTTGGAAGCATAGGATCCTGCATGAAATAGAACAGATATCGTTGAAAAAATTTAGAGCATGTAATTGACCAAGTAATATGATGTTATTACCTTGTTTGATGAGCTTTTTTGATAGCTGTGGTTTTTTCACTTGATGGGGACACACTGAAGCATTGGAATTTCTTGCACTTTTGTAACCTGTGTAAGATGCAGTTGTATGTTTATGCATCTAGGATGTTATAGTCAATGAAAAGCTACTGGATTATATGAGGCTATATGAGACTGAATGGAGTGTATAAAGAAGAAGAAAGGAAAATAATGTCATGATATTACCCTGTTTAAGAGGCTTGTTTGATAGCTTTATTTTCTTAATTGGAGAAGAAGGCATGCCAGTGTCCATATTCTCTAGAAGGCCAGGAGCAATATAAGAAAGAGGCATAAGATTATATATTGAGTACCATGTGATACACAGTGAGCATGGTTTCAACTATACAGGTTTATATGAGATGCATTGGAGTATGGCAATAAATAGTTAATGTTCGCTTGTATATGTATCATGATCTTACCTTGTTTAATAGTTGTCTTTCGTAAGTTGATCTCTGTAATTGCACAAGGAGGGATGGAGCCATGTATATTTTCTGGAAGGTAAGACAATGCATGAACCAATAGTATAAGATTTATATGCAAGATGTTCCATAGAAAGAAATAGATGTATGGACTCAAATAAATATGTATGACATACCATCATCATCACTGATGTAGATAATATTGTTCGGTTCAATTGATTTTTGAGTGGTATGTGTATTATCAGGACGACGAATGTACATGATAATTTCACTACTCGAATCACTGGGTGCTGAAAAGGTTGATGTCAAAATTCTTAGATTGTATCTGAAGATCAGAGCATGAATGGAGTCTAGATATACCATACCATCATGTGCAGAAACTGACTGGATACTTGTCATGTTTGTAGAATTGCAGTCCTGTATGATAGGTTGATTACAATACTTGGATGGTATAAAAAGAAACAGAATATATATGATGGAATGACCCGAATAAGTATGATAACGGTTTGCTCATAATTGGAATGCACTATGAGTGACTGCATAGTGACAGAGTAATTTTCTGGGATAAAAATGTTAACCTATGTAGGAATTTCAATAGAACAAAATCACGAAAATAGAATGGTTCGGATATATTCTGAGGAAAAATACTTTTAAAAGGAATGTTACGGAACAGATCTGTTAAATGAGTAAAGATACTATATAGGGAGGTGCAGAGTTAAGATGGAGTCAGGAAATGGTACCTTGTCGCGTTTGCTGTTGTTGTTCATTGAACGATCTGAATAGTAGTTGGAAGAACAGCTTTGGAGTTCACGGCAACCCTATTTGGTTTGCGAAGAACCGGATGAAAAAGAGGAAACGTTGCAATGGCAGTTGAAGGAACAGGAAGTGTGGTGGGTAGCTGTCTTTTATTGCGCTTCTTCGTGAACTCTGTGGGCTAGCTGGGCGAGCGTAGCGTGTGAAACGGTTTTACCGGATCCCTGCTTTATTGGTTAGCTCGCCAGACCGGTTCAAGTCTCCATGTACTGTGGTAGATTCCTTTTTCTTCTTTGTTTCCTCTAGGAACATTTGCCTGTTTTGTGCTACTGAGGAGTTCAAGGGAAGTGTTTGGGTTATCTCCTCCTGCAGTCATTTAGCTCGTTCTGGAGACGATTTGCCTATTGTCTGCGAAGAAAAATGCGCGGGTTAGTTGATCTTCTTCTTGTTTGTTATCTGGTTGGTTTTCTGTCCATGTCCTGTGCAAATCGATGAAGCAGGACTTTGGGCTTTGTGTGGAGCAGCAACGTTCACTCTGTTCTTGGATTAGATCTATGTAATGTGAGCTATTTTGATGGAAAATCTACATACCGATTTTGCAGAGTAGAAGAGACTGGCGCTCGCAGCTATTTGAAGATTGATTCTTAATGTTTAACTCATTGCAGTTATTCTGCAAGCTAATGTTATTTAGTGGGGGTAAGGAAATTCAGCTATGTTGAATAGGGTGATAGGTAAAACAGCTGCAATGGCTGTCTAGGTCTTATCTGGTTGTTTCTTTATTCGTGTCCTATGCAAATCGATGAAGCAGCAGTTTGGGCTTTCTGTGGAGCAGCAACCTCCACTTTGTTCTTCGATTAGATCTATGTAACGTGAGCTATTTTGGTGCATAATGTGGATATGGATTTTGTAGGCTAGAAGAGTCTGGGAGTTATAGCTATTGGAGGATTGATTCCTAATGTTTAAGTCATTGCACTTATTTGTGCAAGTTAATGTTATTCAGTGTGGGCTAGGAAATTCACCGATTCTAAGTAGTCGAATAGGTAAAATAGCTGCAATGGTTCTGTAAGCTAGGCTGCTGTTACGTGCTAGATTGTTTGCCGTTCAGCTTGAGATGCTTGTTAGTGCATCTGTTCTTTTATTTTGTGGATAGCATTAGTATGATTGCATCTGGAACGTAATTTGTTTGGTTTCTCTATGCAGAGCAGCAGCTGACGTTTGCTATTGATCAAATAAGGACCGGTTTGTTTGCCAAATTTTTTTTATGTTGAAATAAATGTTTAGCAACTGATTGATATACATGATGCAATTCTAACATTTGCAAATGAAAGTAACAGGAAAGCTGCTTTGTCTTTTGTACGTATACAGGATCCAATTCTAGTTTCTGGAAGTGAAGGTAATAGGAATGGCCAATATTACAAGGGGTATGTTCGTTGATCTAGCTGGTTCATATTATATAACTATCTTTGTACATTAAATGTTATCATTTGAGATATTTGCGTGGTAATTATCTTGGTGCAGTATTTTATCGTCGTCATATAGATAAGATAATATGTTTTCTAAAATAATATGGTGCACCTGTTTGTGTGTTTAGATAATCTTGATGTTATCCGTGTTTCTCAGAAGATGATTCTGTCAGAGGTTGTTAAGAAACTCGGTGGAAGTGAACCGCACTATGAATGTTGGTTTGAAGATGGAAGGTATTCGAGCGTTGTAAGAACTGCTATTGCTATGAGAGAAGTAAATACATCTAGTAAGCTTGAGCAAGCAATGGGTTCTCTAGATCGTACAAAAGAAGATGCTGAGGAAAATGCAGCAATTGCATTAATAGAAGTACTGAAAAGGACATATAGTTTTGAAATTGATGATATGAACTTTATGAAACGAGTCCAGGCAGAGCACCAGAATGAACAGCTTCTAAAGCAACTGGATCTATGTGCTTCTGTACAGAACAGACAGAGTGAGAAAATCAAGCAACTTAGCAAATGCAGGGATCAGTTGCTGGACGATATGGATTTTGTTGAAGAGGCATGTCATGACATTTGTGGTGCTGCTCTTGCTGCTGTACCTGCCAATCAGACAAGGGCTGCATTAACAGATATCATCTATTCAGTGCACTACCTTGATGAATGGCTAGAGCAGAAGATTTATGAACACACTGTGAAGCTCAAGTGAATTGCTAATTTATGTAGCAGTGAAGACGCAGTAAGAAGATGCTGAGCAGAGCATCTATATTGTGTGCATCTGTGACCTGTATAAACCAATGGAAGTAGGAATTGCAACGTATGTAAAAATATATTAGGTGTTGTTGAAGGAGGTTTTTTGCTTGTAGTGTATGGTCTGTAAAGAAGACTATATTTTGCCTGTAAATTATTCTGTTATTGTATGTATTTTGGTGGGATCCATGGATAGTAGTAGTCAGAATGAATGTAAAATATTTTGCACCTTCTGGCAACCTTTTTCTATAGCTATGCATGTTCTTTAAAGATCAGTATATTTCATCTGTTGAACCTTTTTCTATAGCTATGCATGTTCTTTAAAGACCAGTATATTTCATCTGTTAATTAGTCTATTGTTGCATATTAATATTCTTCTGGGATGTATATGGTGTCTGGAGTATATTAGCTATATAATCTGGTGCAAGGATATTGCGAAGCAGTGAGTTTGAGCTGTTACATTGGATGATTCATGTACGGTTCAGTTCTGAATAGAACATTACAGTACATTCATATTACAAAGCCGTACTTTCTTCGATTCGATCTAGCTAAAGTCAGAACGAGATTGCTTTGTTTTGGTTTTATTTATGTATTGCATATGAGAGAAGATTGAATATTCTGAAAAGAATGGTCCTTACGGTATCATCAAAAGAACTTATAAAAGTAGGGCTATAACGGTTCATGCAATGTTATCCATGTAAAATTAATATATGGCAAGACAAGGTGCTTACAACAATCAAACAGTAGGACCACAATGGGCCATATAATATTGTCCCTAGAAGAAATATACATCGATAAGCTTGGAAGGAATGCAAAATTCATACATAGCTAAATGAAGAGCTTAGAACAAGCAAATGAGTATCCATGCCATGCAATAGCCGATGCAGTAAATGGCATGTCATGATCAGATTGTTAATGTGTTGATCCGGTATCTGGGTGCTTCATATCCAAAAGAGCAGATTTCCTGTATGATACATGTAAATAGCAGCTGTGAATATTAGTATTTTGATTGCACTATTTGGAAACAATATCAATTCAATTGCAACTTACATCATGCATTTAAAACGTGGTTGAAGGTGTGGCAATGTTGATCGAAGCTAGGTTTGCCAACTTGGTGGCAAGCCTTTCACGAGAAGTGACAGGGGGTGTAGGACCAATATAATGGAAAGGATGATTTGTAGATTCTTTTGCTGATCCAGTATTTCCAGAGATGTCTAACGGAAGGAAATTGACATTTTGACAGCACATTTCCTTGATGTGATCTAGTACATCCGTAGCACATTTCTTGAAAGATGCAATGTAAGCTGCATTTTGTTGTTGGCTCATTCTGTAAGCATCTTCAAAGCATTTAGCTGCTGCAATTCTTTTCTCTAATAAAGTCACCTTATTGTAGCTGGCATCATCAATTTTGATGTTTTTCTCTGTGATCAAATATGTAATTGCTGCATTAGCTGCACTTTCCATGGTAGTACATGTAGTATTCATGAGTTCACTGTAGAATGTTCTTTTTGCTGCAAGGATTTCGATACCACCTGGTGGAACCTCCATCTCTATAAAACCTCTTAGATTGGAATTAGCCTCGTTAACAGTGCCAGTAGAATGTATAGTAAGACCTAATGAAGATGTGATTTCTACAAGGATCATTTGCCTTGAAATATAAGCCTTTGCCGGTACCTAAATGATAATAAGAAATTCATCATATGTTATGATAATATTGAATGGTAAAGTTGAGCCGTGTGTAAAACTCTTTTGCCTTGTAGTGAGAAAGCACAATTGTTTCATGTTTAGCATCATTATTATAGAAGAGAGCATAACATTACTTTGGTCTGTATGGTGAACATGTTCATGTGATTGTAGTCACCATGTTCGTTGCTAGATTAAGTATCTATTAAGTGACATAAAGAAAATGCAATACTGGTAATGATATCTGTGAAGAGCTATCAGATTTGGCCAGTAAGGAACAATTTACCCCAGGAACATGAACGAATTGCACACTATTGTTTGCGGGATCGTTATGATGCGAGTAGGCAAGCTGACGACGAACTGAACATCTTGTATTTCTGTCAGACCGAGGCCTGTCATGTTGGTGGTGATGTGCAGTGGCGGAGCAAGCAATGTCAAATTGAGTGGTTGCAGGCGTAAGATCATGCGAACGAACGGGTGACTGCATAGGTGCTAAACTCTGCAACAGAAAATGGACTGTTACAATAGGAGGAGAAGAGAATGGAATAGATAGCAGGCAAGCTACAAAATTAATCGGAGCAGCACTGACCAGTGAGAGATGATCCTGGCATGTTGTTCGGCAACCTGGATTTTCCATGAAAGATAGTAAGACAAAAAGAAAGAGCAAGGAAGCTGAACCGACGCCTGCTAAATGAACAGCTGCAGAGGTTGGATTGCTGTAGAGGATAGCTTTATATGTGTTGAGTAACTATTTTCTTGTTGGGCTGAGCTGTTTATATAGTTGATCATGGCTGTGACGATCGTTTACGGCCCATCATTTCTGACCTTAACGTATCGTGCTCCTCTGCTGTAACAGGGAGGTATTTTAGTAAGTAGTCATGTTAAACAAAGAAGATTAGTTAGCCACTGATTGAATCAGAACACATTTCGGTCTTTCGCATGCATTACATATGTTTGGTAATGTTTTCTGTACTTTTGAGTGTTCGAACGAAATGTATGCTGTAATGATTACCGGGATACATGGTCCGTTGGCTATGTATGTACGTAGCTACTTTTTGGTGGTGAATGCAAAAGCTCATTACATGTTTTTGATCTGTTGACTGTACGGCAATACCACAAATAAGTGTAGGAGCAAGATATAGTCTATTTTTAGTAAGCAAAAGCAGTTGAAGTTGCAGATAGGAAGCGTTGAAGTTGCAGATAGGAAGGCGATAGGCGAAATTTGCAGCTAGTTGTATTGATTAGTATCAGAGTTCAGTCTGCATGAGCTCAAATTGTTTGTGCAGATGTGTCTTTCTCAACTACATGCTTTTGTGTTCGTTTCTTATATTACAAACGCTATTGGAGCAATCCTATGCAGGCTGTGCTTATTAACATCAATCTTTTGCAAATAGCCAGGTTAATTAACGGTCATTACTTGATGAGAAAATGGAAACAACATAGAAAGATGGACGGTGTTATTATATTGTTCGAAACAATGAATGTTCTTACCAATCTAACGTTGGTATCCAATGGCACGAATCAAAATATAATACCATTAGTGGCGTATATCATTTGAACAACTAAATATAACTAATCCTAGTCGAAGTCACAACGCAGTAATAGTCTGCATAGATTTTTAATAACATAGTAGCGCGATGATTTAATTAATACTGGAGGAACAGCGACATTATCCGTACAGCACGAGCAGTCCAGCATTATAAGACGTCCAAAATAGAGCACTAAAGATGCCTATCAGGCAATGAGATCAACCAAGTATGCACAACACGGATGCAGCTGATTAAGGCCATAAGAAGATGCTAAGAACGGTTGCAAGCCGAGTGCGCGATAGTGAAACCGTAGGAACCGTTGCAAAATAGGAGCACAAACAACGAACAGTTGAGCGCTAGCAAGGACGCCGACGTAATAGCTGGCGAATCAACTATAACCACGTGATCAGTCTGCAATATAACAAGTCAATAGCGTAAGCAGGTAATAAGAATAAGCAAGCTTACAGGGCTTTCAATACCCAGATGCAAAAGGATGTGTACTTTATAGCATTGTGTAGTACCTTCCCTGAACAACTTCCTAGCTACAGTTGTCTTGTTTGCATCGTCCAAAGCTCTGGTAATCAAGGATCACTTTCATGATACATTTATACGGGGACAAATAGAGCAAATAATGTGCAATGGAGATGACTATTGTGGTATAGAACAGTATACGTAACCTTTTATTGTCCCCTTTTTTGGCACCAGAAGAAGTGCTAGCTTCACAGGCCGCAGGCTGTTTTGTCACGCTTGGAGGAGTCGCCATAACCTATGGCAATTTCAAAGTGTCAGTGTAGATACATCAGCGGAGCAATAAACATTCGGATGAATGAATTTTTGAATGATCTTTACCGGCAAAGCTGATGATATGTTGAATGCAACAGTTGATTTTGCAGGTTCATCATTGTGATCAGTAACATCAGCTGTACAATCATCGCAGATCTGCAAGTAAACAATGGAAATAACAATCGGTAAGAATCATACTGCAGCTATACATATGCAAAGAGAAGAATCATGAATAAGCGGATACATATATGAGCATAGGCAAAAAAAAGCATTGCGCTGTTTATGTCATGGAATCCGGCATAGATAGTATAGCAATAGGAAATCTAACATCAGCTGCCTCTTGTACAGCAAAATACATAGACACTTTCAATGTGCTGGACACCAAAAATTAGGGCACGAACATCTGCAGTAGACGTGTACTGGACTATGCCTGAAATGCATGCACTACTATATAGGAAGGGCACAAATGACCGTGCAGTGAGTAAGTTAGGCCCACATGATCTGAACAAGTGAGCAATAGGAAGCAATGTACGTGCACAACGATCAAATAAGGTGCAAAATGTTGGTTGTAGAGGAATAGGTAATCTGCAAGAATTTTTATTTGCCAAACCACATGCACCTCGCTGAGCGATGTAACAGGTTGAGAGACTGGAGATGATGGGGCTGCAAGCTCTGATTGGTTCGAAGCAGAAGCAAGGATGGCAAATTCAGAGACCTTGGATTTTGCATGTACAACGTCTACTCTGTTAACCTGGAATGTAAGCTTCCCAAATTCCAAACTTCTTTCCGTCACACTGAAATTGACAGTGAATTTTTGCGAGACCAGCGACGCTATCTCAGCAGGGATTGTGGCTGGTCGTCGTGCTGAAGAACGTTGAACAGTTTCAACAGTTTTTCCAACAACCTGTTCAGCTACCCAGCAAAGAACACAAATTCAGCATCTGCTGTGCCGTCGTTACCAACAACCGGTATTCTGTACCTGTATGTATCAAGAGATGACAGAAAATGGTTAGCTATAATTGATGAAAAAGACAACATACAGGGAACTTTCTTTGTTCATAGATGAATTTACCTTGGGCTAGCTATTGAGCAAAGACATTTTGCGTCACTGCAAACAAATTCTGTATTGGTTGAATATGCAGTTTTATGACACTTGGAGCAAGCAAGGAACCACCATGAGTCTAATAGGAGTTTCATTATTGTTATGGTGCAAACCATATTCTTACCCTGCATGTAAAATGAAGAAGCAAATGTAAGGATGCAACAGGTAGATAGAATATTATAGCAACACCTACACATGTATACATGAAAATGGAACGTTATTGAATAGCAGTAAATACATTAAGTAGCATAGAAGGAGGGAAAACACACAAGCAAGTCATATGGGTCTGTTGCTAGCACTGTTTTGATATCAATCTCCTCAGGCTTAGATTGCCTGTAAGCTTTCTGATACCGATCATCATCTAGTGCCATCCATTCTAGGACAGGCATTTGCTGTCCAAATCTGCACATATAAATATAAAAAATTAACAGGAGCACAACTGATCAACTAACATTGACAAGAATCCACTCGGAAGCATGATAATTAGGGCAAGCAGACCTGTCGTAATAGGCCTGTGCTTCAGGAATATCAGGATTTATATAGTACTTTGCAGCCTCACCACAGCTTATTGTGTCATGTCCTGCATTTTTGTTACATAGAGCACACATAAGGAAATAGCACCGAATGGGTTTAATATCTGTTCTGCTGGAAGAGTGGAGTCATAAAGAGCATACCTCTATAGTCTTTGATCAAAGTTCCGACAAGGAGAATGAGAAGAAGCTTGGATTGACCATCCTTGTATAGCTGCTCACCATCAAACGTAGTGGCATGCTGCCCCCACAAAGCCACATCAATGGTTCTTCCACTGATAAGCATGATCAATTGCACACACTGAGCAACAATGAATTTCGAAAGATTCAAGCAAACCAACGTGCAGTAGCATCTGAACTAACTGGTCCCATGAAGCAGCATATATAGTAGCATAATTGGTCCCATTGAGTAGCATATATAGTAGCATAAAAGTGTACTGAACAAGAAGGCATACATTAATATACAGGAAAGGGAACAAAAAGGAAGCAGCCCAAGAAGCACTCACTCAATATCTATGAGACGCAGATTCCTTTTCAGAGACACAGAACACTGGGCTGGTAGCTGAACATGCAGCAGATCTGAGATTCCAGTTATAACGCCAATAGTGTCTGCAAAGAGCACATGCACTGCAGTTAATCCACGTAATGATGTACTAAATCGGCATAATCGGAAGAACCAAAAACTGAAGGCTTAATATACTTGCCTAGGAATTTTTCTTTCCTACCAATGAACTTAGGTAATTCTTGAAAACTTGTTAGGCAGTAAGCATAGCGAGGAAAAGATCCTGGAATTACGTTGGCCTCTTGGATTTTTGTCCAGCTAGTTAGCCTGATCATGAACATCCCGTCAACAGCCTTGTACATATTCTTTGCTGATTGGACAAGGAAATCGCGGATGATGTAAACATGACCTTCTTTGATAGTCTCCATCAGTTTAGGTGCATGCACGGCACCTACCTCGGCATACATTTTGTTGCCCTAATTGAAGGCCAGTAAATGCACAGGCAGATGAGCATGGGAGGCAAGCAAAAATATATAGCAATATAGCAATGAAACAATATCCATACCGCTTGATCAATGAGGACAAGATCAACATGAGCAAGTTTCTGTTCCCTATTATAGAACTCCCACATGCGTGATATATGGACACAGATAGTTCCACGTTTTTTGCTCGGGTCAAGATCACATAGAGCAACCAGCTGAACCTGCATAAAAGGCATAATAGTTATGCTTTTTGCAAGAGCCATAGGGAATCAAAAATAGAAGGCATGTACATATTGCAAAGAAATCCAAGGAACTGACCTAAAAACTCAATGTACATAATCAGACATAGCAGCTAATCGAATATAGGTTGGTAGCTACTATTCATATGAGAGAAAGCACTTCATCGTACACAACATTACGTGTACTGTCACCACAGGACCCATCTTCGTTATCAATGAGTATTTTTAGTCCGGAACGTGTTGTGACTCTTGAAATCGCAACATAGAGCTGCCCATGCGTAAAGACAGGACGGCGTAAATAAATGCCAACACATTTAAGGGTCTGCCCTTGACTTTTATTTATAGTCATAGCATAACAAAGTCTAAGGGGATACTGCCGTCTTTCTAGGACGAATGGCCATTTTGAATTTTTAGACGTCAACGTGATTCTCGGAATGTATACAGTACTGCCAATGTTCGAACCAGTCATTATAGTGGCCTGGATCACTCGGTGTGCCAATCTAGTTATGATCAGTCTAGTACCGTTGCACAATCCAATACTCTGATCTATATTTCTAAGTAGCATCACAGGACAGCCAATTTTGAGGGGAAGTCTACGGTGCGGGAAGTTGTTAATAACAAGGGAATTCAAGAATTCTGTAGGGTATAGATCATCAAAATCACCTAACTTGTCATTTATTTTAGAAATCGAATCGCAGCTTAGATGTTCAACCAATTTTCCTGGTATCATGCTTAGGACACGCATATTTATTTCATCGACCGTGTCGTTGTTAGGGCATACTATTGCTCGGTTCTGTAAGTAATCTTGATCAGAATAGTTGACAGAAAGGTCAGTATAGACAGAATTGATAATGGCACTTATCTTATCACCGTCTGGGTATAGTAACAAGTCACATGGTATGGTAATAATGGTACCAATGTTATCAGCATCTGCACCTGGTCCATGTGCTTTACCATCTCCAACACTTAAGACCCATTCACTAAATGTGCAGAGCTCTTTCTGCTCTTTAGGTGATAGACCTGGGTTTGACAATCGCATATTTTCATGCAGTTTAAGGACACGTACAAATTGCCATAGCGGTGAATTAGTTATGGTAGCAGCAACAACATGAGCCCGTGTGCCACCTTCTATCACAGGCAATATCTGCCTAAAGTCACCACCTAGCACAACTGGCTTTCCACCAAATGGGAGATCATATGCAGCAGGATTCAGGGGCGTTAAAATGTCACGTAAAGTTCTATCTAATGTTTCAAAGCAATGTCTATGCGTCATAGGAGCCTCATCCCAGACTATAAGAGCGGACTGTATAACAAGATCAGCAAGCATTGTTCCTCTTTTTATGTCACACAATGTTGTTTCATCACTATCTATTGGAATTTTGAAACGTGAATGTGCTGTTCTACCACCAGGCAATAAAAGAGACGCAACACCAGAGGATGCAACTGCAAGAACAATTTTTTTCGAGACCGCAGGTACGATATTATAGCATTCCATAGAAAGGTTTTACCAGTACCACCATGGCCTGAAACGAAAAAAAACCAGGATGTTCATTCATAACACATGTAATAATCTCATGATAGGCCTTCCTTTGGTGTGCATTGAGCTGAGAAGCCAAGACAGCTGCATTTTCTAACAGATCACTTAGATCATAGGACAACTCATGATAAATAAGTTTATTTAAGTTGTAACTGCTGCATGCAGAACGTTGCTGTGGCAAGTTAAATTGCACTATTGATGAACCATTACGTGAAAAGAGTTCACTCAATTCATCTACCAGGAGATCTTGCAGTTGCATAGGAGAAAGAACAAGACAAGGATTGTTAACTAATGAACGGTATCTATGTTGAATGTCGTCTGATAAGTAGGGCGAAAACCTGTCATAAAATGCCCGTTCATCATTGACACTGCAAAACAGAATGATTGTTACGAAAAGATGCCGAAGCTGAGATGAAGTGGCCCACAGCAAAGCTTCTTCAAAGGCGGCATACCATTCACTATCATTACCCAACAGCCCACGTGCCTCACAAGCCTCTTTAAATGTATCATAAACCGTACCATCATATGTGCGTAAATCATCAAAACTGCAGGCTCCTTTAACAATCATAAGAAGCATTCTAAGGTAGAAACGTTCACCGGCAGATGGATGCACATAGTAAATGCGAGCTATTCTGTCACGAGAACTTCTATATTTCCAGCATTTCTTATCAGCCTCCCAGGTCCACTCAGTTGGGAATTCACAGTAAGTCAAAGCACGAGCATGTGGGAATCTTTGGTTTGCAACAAACCATTCAGTAAGCATGGTTTTCTGGATCTCTTCACTATTTGATACAATGGTATGGAGATTGGTTTTTGATCTAAAAGTCACCGTATTCATTGCTGGCAAGTGCACATCTAATCGTTCTACGGATGGCATTTTACAGTGCAAAGGGAAGGCAAACAATCGCCACAGTGCTTCGTGAGGCACCAGGTGCCTACAATCCAAATAGTCTTGGATTTCATCAATTTCCTTTTGTGGCTGAACATCAATATTGCAATCTTTGCCATGCACATCTTCAAAATGGATACGTGATCTATCTTTTCCTTTATGGACGTATTTGAACAGATATTTGATGATTTTATTCTTGTTGCACCATTCAACGTTAATATGAGCTTGATATTTTTTTAAGAGGAACATGTTATATGGAACAACTGATCTATTATCAAGTTTGATACCGTTCTTACACACAACACGGCCATCATTACGACGCCTATATACTGGAAATCCCTCATCATCAAGGCACGTTTCATCCTGGAATGGCTTAGGATAGTACTTTGAACAAACACTTTTTTTCATGCAAGGACATTTTTTGTTTGCATCACCGCACGGGCCGTGCATCATGAACTCTTCAACCAATGCATATCCTAAAGGATCAGCCAGCGCATCAGGTATTTCGGCACTTATTAGGGAATCAATAATAGCTAATGGCATGGCCTTGTTACTGTTCTTTAACCATGTTAAGATGTGGGCATGTGGAAGGCCTCTTTTTTGGAACTCAGTGCTGTGCAGCACTGCAAGAGAAAATGAGAACCAATTGTAAAGATCAATCAAAGAGGCTGCAGAAGAAGCCATGTTGAGGAAAGGGTATAACCTGCAGACACAGGTCCAAACACCGCTCCAGACTTAATGTCACGAACAATCTCCTCCTGTTTCATGTTGTATACTCTAACTATGATATCCGCTCTATCAGACGGAAGCTGTCCTGGTTCATAACGCAGTGCATCGGCAATCTCTGACCATTTTGGATTGCACGTGAAGGTAGTAAATGTATCAGGGCCACCGTAATTTCGACAAATAGCCATGGCATCATGATAATGCTGTGTATAGTATCTTCTACCACCAGTATATGATGCTGGAAGCACGGTTTTCCTACCTATTTTATCACCATCTATGCATCCCTGGCCTACCATATCAGCTATGTTCTGAAACTGATCAGATCGTAGCTCATCCTGCTTTCTAATAATAAACCAAAGGCGATTCTCCTCTAAACACGCATAGCAATCAACCTGAAGCTGTGACGTTAGTCTACCACAGCATGTGTATGGATTATACTGATCAGGTCTATAATGGCAGCAATATGAATAGTAATCCAGCATGGTTAGTG
This sequence comes from Stipa capillata, assembly GCA_019208055.1. Taxonomy (NCBI): domain Eukaryota; kingdom Viridiplantae; phylum Streptophyta; class Magnoliopsida; order Poales; family Poaceae; genus Stipa; species Stipa capillata. The sequence continues at coordinate 99,972 of JAGXJF010004404.1, forward strand.
TTTTGCGACTTTTTTCTGGAAGCAAATGGGCATTAGTATATTCAATACCTAAGTGGAAACCACGATCACCAAATGGGAACAGTAAAGGATACTGCAATGCCATGAGTGCAGGATGCAGATTTGATACAAAATGAAGGCCATGGTCCCTATCATGTACTATAATATCACGCCTGTAAGCATCGACCGAAAAGTCACCAACAATGAGCATAGCAACATCATCAGACATTGGCAAGTTGTACTGCACATCATCTTGATTCCTAGGAGCCAATATCCTAATGGCGAGGCGCTGGTGAGGGGTTTCTTTTAAACGATCTCTAGCAAGGCGAAACTGCTTGACAAGCGGATTTACATCGTCTAGCATAGCCAACAAGCGCGTAATGATAGACCGATCTAAATTACCATCAAGGCCAGCATCGTCATCCAACGCATGTATTCTATGCTCAACTTCATGTTCAGTTTCATATATATATAGCTGTGCAAATTTTGGTCTTTCACCATCACTGGGAAGCAGTGTACCAATCCTATGATGTATCTGGCCGTTGATGCAAAAAACATATGGTCCACCACCGTCATTTATAGTGTTATCTATTTTAGCTCCGAGGGACGTAAAATTGAACAAGCAATTGTACTGCCTTATGTGCCTCATGAATTCACGGCTGCGGTAATCACCATTAAATCGCATTAGGCATGCAAGCGTCGGTGGAGGAGGCACAAATGGGGGAATAGACACACTACCACTGCCACAACAGGCATTGTAAACTACACGCCGTTTTGTCCAACTGGACTCTCGCTGCACCCGTTCATTGTACCAAAAAAGTGTGCCACAATACTGGCAACGATAACATGGAGGTCCAAGGCGCGAGCGCTGCGAATAGGTAGCTGGAAGGAGACATAAACAACAAACAGCAATCGGAAAGGAAAAAATTGTCAGACAAGTGCCCATGGAAAGCACGAACAAGAGCAGAGCAGCCTACAAGAGGAACACCTTTCAAAGCATCTACATACTCAGAAGGGAACGGCAAACGTGGGCGCCCATCGTCATCACAGGGGACACCCCTGTCAACTAATCGTTTCATCTTCTTACGCTCCATACAGATCTCCCTATTTTGCCTAGTGTGTCGCGCCATGAGCAAAGGGAAGAAGTCGTCCTCTAATTAACAGACATAGCCTACGTTAACAATGAACATACTGCACCGACTATGAACACACGCAAAAAATAACAAGATACCAGAAAGAAGAGCAACCAAGCACATACTGGGTCTTCTGGGGCACTGCAGAAGTTCTTGCACGTTTCGATCCCAAAGGAAAATTGCTACCATGGATAAACGGCCTTGAACCCGAACAGGAGGCAGCATCCTTTGCCACAGCCAAGCGGGAACGCTTTGGCATTTTCCTTTTGTATATTTTAACGCAACATATTCTAAACATGGGACAAATTAGAGAAAGCAGCATGTAATCGAGAAAGATACATGCAGCCATAGAAGGGAAAAAGCGAGGAGGACGTAAATAACAACTGCACGGTAAATAACAATAACACCAGACCCAACAACACACAACAGAAAATTATATAGCCATGAGAATGGACAGCAAAGTAAAAAGCAAAAGAGCAGGAGGAAAATACCTTTGGATCTTCCATCGTCAGGAGCAAGCAGACGAAGCAGCGAACGACAGTGCAGACCCCAGCATGTTCCTTTCAGCAGGCAAAGACATTGATAGCAAGAAAGAAAGGACAAAGGTCATTACAGGATCAGAAAGAAGACAGCAAACGACAAAGCACGTATATTCTCTCTAAACCGGGAAGGCAGCATTAATTAATTAATCAACTAAGGGCGTATGGTGAGGAACGTGGCGCAAACACGAAAAAAACAGTGCAGTTGAAAAGCAAAACCAAGAAACCAAATAAGGATACCTCTTCCAACCAGGATAGGTACCAACCCAATTCCAGAGCAGAAACAATAACCCTGCTAGGAAAAAAATGGTATCAGTAACCAGAGAGAAGCAATGATCGTGGCTGGAACATAGGAGGGATTGAGATCTGAGAAGGCCTTACCTAAGAAGTAAGCACGGCCACTGCAGGTACGAGCGTAACAACGGAAAGGAAAAACCAGGGGGCAAACAAAAGCAAGGAGAAGAGACAGTACATCTTATATATATATATATATATATATATATATATATATATATATATATATATATATATATATATATACGGCAGCGCTAATCTGCTCGTGAGCGCAGAATAGCTTATTCTGCGCTCCGGCCGAAACGCGCCAGACCGAGCCAGCCACGCGGAACAGTAATTTTATGTGTATCGAGTAGTAATTTTCGGACGGGATTTTACTGCTGAGATTTTAGCGTGACTCAGAATTACTACATTTTGCGATAGATTTTATGATATCTTATACACAACTTTACTGCCTCGCGTGCATCTCGACTGTGAAAACCTTCTGAGTTTAGCAACTTTCTACTACCTTTTGTGATAGATTTTACGACATCCTATACACAACTTTACTATCTCACGCACATCTTGACAGTAAAAAAATTCTAAGTCACGCGCAGTCCGTTTTATAATTGAATAATAAATAATGAGGTGGTGAGATTTGAACCGTGGACCTAATACATGTTACTCTTCTCTTCTAACCAACTAGACTATGCAAATGACTGTGAATAAACAGAAGAAATATTTCTATTATAGAAGAAATATTCCCCTAATCCGTTTTAGTTGAAAAAATAAGGACGAGGCGGGATTTGAACCCTGGACCTCACGCATGTTGCTCTTCTCTACTAACCAACTGGGCTACACAAGTGATTGTGAACAAATGGAAGAAATATTTCCTTTCTATTATAGAACGATCAGACATGCAGTAAAATGATGGCCGCGAGATCGTAATATCGTGTACATATAATCATAATTTTGCGACACGCTTTATACAAAAATTACTACAGTCCTGAGTTTTACGCTGACACATGTTGTTTTACTACTCGAAAGACATAAAATTACCGTATTTTACATGTGAAGTTACATGACTGTGAGCGATCTGTTCGACAGTAATATAGTTCGATGGATTTACTATATCTACTGAATAGTTTTACGGTCAGTGGTGAAAAGGTGGGACGTGGTGGGTTTGGGCTGGCTGGCTCGGTCGGTTGGCCAGCGCGTAGAATAGTTATTCTACTCTCAGCTGTAGATATATACGTCCCACCTTTTCACCACTGACCGTAAAACTATTCAGTAGATATAGTAAATCTATCGAACTATATTACTGTCGAACAGATCTCTCATAGTCATGTAACTTCACATGTAAAATACGGTAATTTTATGTCTTTCGAGTAGTAAAACAACATGTGTCAGCGTAAAACTCAGGACTGTAGTAATTTTTGTATAAAGCGTGTCACAAAATTATGATTATATGTACACGATATTACGATCTCGCGGCCATCATTTTACTGCATGTCTGATCGTTCTATAATAGAAAGGAAATATTTCTTCCATTTGTTCACAATCACTTGTGTAGCCCAGTTGGTTAGTAGAGAAGAGCAACATGCGTGAGGTCCAGGGTTCAAATCCCGCCTCGTCCTTATTTTTTCAACTAAAACGGATTAGGGGAATATTTCTTCTATAATGGAAATATTTCTTCTGTTTATTCACAGTCATTTGCATAGTCTAGTTGGTTAGAAGAGAAGAGTAACATGTATCAGGTCCACGGTTCGAATCTCACCACCTCATTATTTATTATTCAATTATAAAACGAACTGCGCGTGACTTAGAATTTTTTTACTGTCAAGATGTGCGTGAGATAGTAAAGTTGTGTATAGGATGTCGTAAAATCTATCACAAAAGGTAGTAGAAAGTTGCTAAACTCAGAAGGTTTTCACAATCGAGATGCACGCGAGGCAGTAAAGTTGTGTATAAGATATCGTAAAATCTATCGCAAAATGTAGTAATTCTGAGTCACGCTAAAATCTCAGCAGTAAAATCCCGTCCGAAAATTACTACTCGATACACATAAAATTACTGTCCCGCGTGGCTGGCTCGGTCTGGCGCGTTTCGGCCGGAGCGCAGAATAAGCTATTCTGCGCTCACGCTCATATTAGCGCTGCCGTATATATATATATATATATAAATTAATACAGATACCATGAAAACCAAGGGCCACGCAGGCACAACGGCATCGAAATCCAGCGAGCTCATTTAAACGCTGCGGACAGGGAAAACGAAGAGGCACAAAGAGAGAAAAAACTACCGAAATCTAGCACGTCTATATAACAGAAACAGAACGGTAACAGACGGTAACGGGATAAGCACGCGCCTCGAAGGTAAGCAGAGCACGACCACCCCGAAACAACCTAAAGGGGCAAGGGGGCCTGCACTGAAGAAACAACAATGGCAGGCACTGCGTAGACGGCACACAAGGCTTGCAACATAAGGCTCGAACGTATTAATTAATTAATTAATTATCAAGTTATCTAACTATTAATTAAGCATCCACGTACTGGGCAATTAAGCACAAACAGAATTTAAGTAGAATTTAATGAAGTAAATCAACATCAAACCCGCAATAGCGCTAATTTTAGCAACAAATCAATAACTAAGTAGCCAGAATTCCAGATCCAACAGAAGCAAACGAACCAATCGCTACACGCACTGGGCAATTAAGTGGCACACAAGAGCAAGACTGACCAAGCAAAGAGCATGCTACAGCAAGAACGCATGTAGGAAGTCCCGTGATACTTAATATACACAACATCCAATTTAGCCATCGCCACAGGGAAATCAATAAATCAAAAATAAACCAAGATCAGAGCCGGTGGCTACAATTCGAGATCCAACAGAAGCAAACCAACCGATTGCACCACAGACTGGACAATTAAGCAGAATCAGTCAAGCGAAGCAAGGCCAGAACCGCAACAGCACTAAATTTTTAGCAACGAAAAATGAAGAGCAAGACCAAGTAGGTCTGGAGAAAAGGGAGAAGCAGAGAGGACCGCCTAACCGGGAGCTACAATTCGACATGCAACAGAAGCAAACCAACTAATTGCAGGACACACTGAACAATTAAGCAGAATCAATCAAAGGAAGCAAAGTCAAACCGCCAACAGCACTAATTTTAGCAAGAAACAATAACTAAGCAGGCAGAATTGGAGATCCAAGAGGAGCAAACGAAGCAATTACTGCACGCACTAGGCAACTAATTAAGTAGCAACAGCAAGAGCAAATAGGAGGTGTGAAGAAAAGGCAGCAGGAGACAAGACCCCTTGCGGTCCGTCCAGCCCACCCAGAAGCAGTCGTCCTGTCCGTCAGGGAGAGCAAGGGCACCAGATAGGACGAGCACCGAACGCACGTACCTGCCACCCGGCACGGAGACTGCCCCGGCAGGCAACTGGATGGACGACGGGCAGGCAAAGCACCATGAGGGCCAGACCCAGCACCGGCCGGAGACATCGACGACACCGAAAGAGGGGGAGAGGGAAGCCGCCGATAGAGAGACAAAGAGACGACGAAAACAAGAAGCAGCGACCCGCGGACAGCCCACGCACGTACCCGACACAACCCGAGCAACGAGGAGCCCCCGATTTTGTCCTGAGAAGGGAGACCGCCGTCAATGTCCTGGGAAGGGAGACCGCCGACAATGAGCCGCACCGCGGAGGCCACGAGGCCGGCAAGGCGAGCGCATGTGAGCGATCCGGCCCGTACGCGGCGTATAGGACGGAGATGGGGCGCTGGAGCAAGGAGAGGCTGCAGAACCCGCGCGGCTTTACCTGTTGCGGCTTTACCTGTTACCCGGCACGGAGGCTGCCCTGGCAAGCAACCGGATGGACGTCGGGAGGAAGGAAGAAAGCATGGACATAGCACGGCAAGGGGCAGCCGCCCGCAAGCAACCATCAAAGGCTCGCAGGGCAACAAGCACCGCACGGCGAGGACCGGAGGCAGCACCGCCCCCACCGCCCCCAAACCTCGACGACACCAAAAGAAAGGAAAGGGGAAGCCGCCGACAGAGAGAGAAAGAGAGGACGAAAACAAGGAGCGGCGGCCCGCGGACAGCCCACGCACGCACCCGACACAGCCCAAGCAACGAGGAGCCCCCGATTTTGTCCCAGGAAGGGAAGCCGCCGACAACGGGCCCCACGGGGCAGGCAGCGGGGCGAGGCAGGCGCACAGGGCGACGCGCGCGCGCGAGCGATCCGGGCCGTCCGCGGCGTATAGGACGGAGATGGGGCGCTGGAGCAAGGAGAGGCCGCGGAACCCGCGCGGCTTTACTGATACTTAATTCATATTATTTTTAAATAATTGCAGCCCTGATTTGAACAATGTTTTAAATTTTCAAAATTTGAATGGGCTTACTGTTAGACAGATTACCATTGATAATGTCACTGATCCGCGGGATTAAGATTTATTAATCTCAATCAACAGTGATTAGACACGATTAGCAAAGCTATCACAGTAAACCCAGAATCAACTCTAATCACATAAAAAATTACTAATTCAAAACTTAAATACAATATTCTTCACAACTAATCGCCAGACAGAGGTGACAAACAAGTCCAGATCCGGCGGGGAAGCCCGGCTCTGCACGAGACGGTGGCGGAGGAGACCGGACCTACCCGCAACGACGGCGGGGGAGCCTGGACGGGGGTGCTCGGACCTGGAGGTTGCCGGCGCCAAGGGAGCCCGGATCCATACACGACGGCGGCCGGGGAGCCCGAATCCGTAAGTGACGACGGCGAGGGAGCCTGGATCTGGCCGCGACAGCAGTAGAGGAGACTGGACGGAGGAGCTCAGATCTAGACGCGACGGCGGCGGGGATCCCGGATCCGGACGCGACGGTGGCGGGGGATCCCGGATCCGGAGGTTCTGCTGCGGGAGAACCTAGCCCCGATGGCGACGCGGGAGCCCGGAGTGGATCTGCATCAAGCGCTGCATGGCCGGGCCCACATCGTCGGTGCTGGGACTGCCATGGAGGCGCTAGCTCTGATCGCCACCGTCCGCAGTGGTGATGTTGAGGGATGGTTGGTTGGGATGAGAGAGAAAAAGTTTAGTTCAGCTGGTTTTATCTGTATTATATACTCAAATACATATGTATACAATATGTATACCATCTGTATTTCTATCGGTATTTGCTTCAGAAAATCAGTGGCACTGATCTTAAGGTTGACATGGACGGTCCAGATTCAAGAGATGCATACCACCAGGAGCCAAAAATCCACACTCCCACTACAAAAATCACCCTATATGTTTGGTGGTCGATTCCGACCACACCACCAAAATGCGTTTTACGGTCAAAATCCCTTTTCCTTTCTGGCTTTCTCTACTCCTGTCTTCCTCGTGTGCCCCATGGTCAATATCCCTAACTCTCACCTGCATCTCTCCGTGTGCACTCGTTGGAGCCTCCACCTTGGCCTCCTGCTGCTGCAGGAAGAGGTAGGACCGTCACCACCTTGACCTATCACCGTCACGAGGTAGGGTGTGGCCACATCTGGTTGGATTTTTTTCTCTTTTTCCAGTTGGAAGAAAGTGTTTATGTGGTTGAAAGCTTGGATCTAGAGGTGGTGGAAAGTGTGACTTGAACGTGTTGAAAGCTCGATTTTGTGAGTAGAAAGCTTATGCACGATGACTTAGAAGCTCATATTGTTTTAGTTGAAAGTAGGTGTTCTTGAGGGGGTCAATGGTGATTGCTCTCAGGTTGGAATCCATCTTTTGTTGGTAGTTGATTCTCTCGTGGTCGAAAGCTGAAGATCATCTGGTTGAAAGCTCTTTGATTGGAAGTTTGTTTTTTAGTTAGTTGAAAGTTGAGATCGCTTAGTTGAAACCTGTTTCCTTTTATCTTCCCCGACTTCGGTGACGGCAGCATCGCCGCTCGTCGGCCACGGCCATGGAGGGGGGAAAGGGAAGGAGAGATGTGGGAAGGGGGGACAGTAAATGCGGACTAGCGGAAGCAGGCCATCCCAATTTTGGTTTATGAATAAAGCATTTTAATAGAAAGCCCATTGGTCAAAAAATTGACCGCGTCCGGAGCATAGCAGTGAGCCGCAAATTACAGGCCCCCTCGCACTAAATGTGCATGTAGGATCGGTGACTTCCGACAGAGGGGGGGTGTGAATGTCGAATTCAAAAACTCTTTACAAAGTCATCACATACATAGTCATATGACAAACTAGTATGATCAGACCAAGGTCGCAGCGGAAAGACCCCCAAAACTTACGACCAAAATCAGAGCAAAGCTTGAGTGCAAAAGAATCAGAACTGTCTAAAAAAATGCACATCCGACATTCCGGACTAGACTATCCGGACACTCCGGATGTACAATCGGAGAATTGACTCCTCTCGGGATGATGTCTGGAGACTCCGGGTCCAGGCCCGGACACTCCGGGTTCAGTCTCGGACACTCCGAGTTCAGTCTCGGACACTCCGGGTTTGGGCCCGGATAATCCGGATGTACTACCGGTGAAGTGAGTCCTCTCGGGATGGTGTCCGAACACTCCGGGTTTGGGTCTGGACACTCCGGATGTACGAGCTCGGACACTCCGGATGTACCACCGGCGAGAATGGTGCTTCTTGGGATGGTATCCGGATACTCCGGGTTGAGGTCCGGACACTCCGGGTGTGGTATTTCAGAGACTTAAAATTACACACTCGGACATTCTGGGTTTCCTTGTTTGGAATCTCTGGGTGTAATCCAGAACCCCGAAATCCTTGATTTTCGTTGAAACTTTTGCTCCGGTTTAAAATCCGTCCAACCAAAAGTGGTGAAACTTTGCAGATGAGTTTAGGGATGTCTTGTGACTATGAATCAAGTGTTGATCCTCATAGAAATGTCCCAAGACAAGACCTTTTTCATGTTCTTCTTAAACACCTCAAAGTTGAACGAAAAGCAAATCTTCAATTTTTTGTTGCTCGTGAGGATTCTTGATATGAAATCAATAGGACAATTTCTCACATGTCACAGCAACCTAATCCATCTATCAAAACCTAAAAGTTTATCCCCTAAGCAAGTCAATCACAAAACCCCAATCCTTACTTCTCTTACAAGCAAACTCAAGATATGAGAAAGGGGATTGGTTTCTTGAATATGCTTGGATGGAATCAAATAGAGTGTGATTTCTCCATCACTAACTTGACATATCAAGAATCAAATCATAAGAGAAGCAAAAGAACAAAAATCAAAAAGATTCATGAAAAAGATAACTCAAGAATGCATAGAGATTGGAGAGATCCTTTTGTATTGCATTTTCGTGGGTTTTCTTGGGTTTAAAAAACCTCCCATGATTAGGCCAAAGCACTCTCTAGTGCAGCTCTCCCTCTCCTAGAGTTTACAAAGTGATAACAAGGGGCTCAAGGAGGTAAGCACCCCCCTTGACACCTATTTATAGTGGGAGGGACAAACTCCCTCACCACTTGGGCCTTAATGCCCTATGGGCCTAACCTAACTAACACGCATCACAAAGCATCTAGCTAGCTTAGCCACTATCCGATTTTCCTTCCACCCTAAGCAATCCCTAAACCGCTTCTTCGGGCGCCTCCGCCACGGTTTCTTAAAAAGCTTCTTGGTGGATTTGGCGTTTTTACCAAAACGTCCCCGAGACTCAATTTGGTCTTCACAACTTGGCTCCAACCGCTTCCTTGTCCTCCGCATACATGCTTTTAAGCTGCACGATGTCGTCGCCACCTCCTTGACCACATCTCAGCCCTCCAAGCTATCATGCCGGTCCATATGGCCGAACCATCACTGCACCCAACTCGCACCTGCACACAATAGACCAAGCAAAGCGTTGCAAGCACAAAATTTTCTCCTTGACCCAAGTTAGTCCAAACAATTCAGCCTATCATTTTTTACCAAGACAAAATGATAAAAACTTTAACTCCAAACTCTTGGACTTTGCAATTAATCTCAAACTGCAAAAGCTCAAATTCCTAGAACAAAAGCTCAACCATGAGCACAACATCTCAGAATCACCGAGACACCTACCCAAACACACTGGGATTTCTAGACAATTTTCACGAGACAAATTGGCCAAACTCGAGTTCATCAATCAACACATAGTCAAACTTGAAAGTTGATCGGAATATCCGAAAGCTGCATTGGAAGTTCTGATTAGATCGAATGTTCCGGATATAAAACCGGATGTTCTGAAAAGCTTGATTTCTTGCTACACTCAAGCACAACTCCAAACTCAATAAAGACTAGACAATATGTTCATCATACAAATCCTAAGGAAGCACTACGACATATGAACCATTCAGACACAACTCCCCCTAGGTTCTACAGTGCATATTATATACGATGGTACAGCCACATTATCTTTGGGTAAAAGTTGAGTCTACAGATCTTTCCTATCACATTATCTTATCCTATCTATATAGTGTTTGTTAGGACCTATTTGGTTGGGCCGTGGTCGTTGAGAAATTTGTTGTTGGCTGCCTATCTGGAAAAGCTGTTGTGGCTATGGAAAAGTAAATATATAGCTTTAGGTTGATCCAAACCACCTACAACAATTTGGAAATGAGCCCCGAAACTCCAGTGCATTACAAAAAGCTGGAGGAAAGATAGCTTTTCCAAATAGCTAAATTTTGCACTGCAAAGCTCACAGCCACTGTTGGCAAAAACTGCTCAAAAGCTAGCCGTTTGGTTGGGTTGCAATTTTTTCCAGTGAAAAGCTGCTAAAATGTCCAACTAAATAGAATCTTAGTCGTCTCTACTAAATGTCGTTGTTAGTTTCCTCTTTTACAATGAAGTTATACAATGAAAGCTGCATCGACGCCGATAATTGAAAGGTGCAACTAGGAGCACATATCCTCCAGGGTTAAAAGACAAATTTCTAAAACAATCACACGTATCAATGTTTAAGTACTTTGTGTGAACATATTTTAATTAAAATACTCCTCAAATTTGTTTTTATAGGCCACAAAAATGCAAAAGGTTTAACGAAAGATTGTACTCCCGCCATTTTGAAAATGTATGTTGATTTAGCTTTTAAATGTTGTATACAAATTTATGTCGTTTTGCAATTTCAAGTCACATTCTTTCCTACTTTTCCTATTTACCTCCATTGCTGTTACTCTTATTAATAAGTGAACCTACTTAATGCTATTACTTCATAGAAGTAAGAGAATAATCGGTGCACTTGCACCAAGAGAACGACATGATGGTCATTTGACCTCACTTTTTATTTTCTTTCTTCAAGTCTAAAATGATATTTATTTGAGAATGAAGGGAGTAAAAGTCATAGTAGTCAACCATTTGCATGTACAGTATTTTTTTTAATAACTTTTAAGAAGGAGCTCATGCTCTGAAGAACCATATTGCCGCTCCTACCATTAGTGTGGAGAGACCGAGATTAATTGGAGGAGACATCTATTGTGATTTGCTGTGACTAAACCATATATGATTACCATATTGGACTATCAACCTCTGCATCAAACCACTTAAGTTGGTCGTGTGAAAGTTCTATCGACCCTACAATAGTTTGATCATTCACACATTCATATTGTTGCTAGCTCGTTAGTCTATTACATATCCATCAGGGACACCTAATGGCTGAGCCACCACGTAGGGGTACTCTAACTGTGTTAGGAGCACCTCGGTGTATATAATCATTCTCAAGGAGCGCCTCGATGTATATAATCATTCTCAACGTTCCACCTCGTCCAATCTAACCACTCAATCATTGCCTCCGCTCTTACCCTCAATTTCCAACGTCTACCATTGCCTTCTAACCGCTATGCCTCACTATATTACTCCTCTTTCTTTGGCACCGCCCACTGGCGGTCCTCCCCGCTCGCGGCCGCATTGTACCACCCTACTTCATCTGCCTCTAATCCTCTACCACTGGTCCGCCATCTTCTCTCTCCCCGCCATTACTCTAAGCTTGGGGGTAGGGGGCAGAGAAACTCCATGGCCGTGGAACCTCCTCCCCTTGGAACCCTAACTTGTGGGTAGCGAGATCTTTCACTAGTACAGAAACGCATATTCAAGATGTTTTGTCACAAATGGTTCATTAAAATCATCTTTGATGAGACTAATCACATACGGTTTTTATGAATGCACATCATAGACTTAGCAAAAAAGTATGTGACGAAGCTAATCACATACAGTTTTTGCTAAAAAAAAGTCATCTATATGACAGACATCACAATCAATTTCTTTAGAAAAAATCATCTAATATATTGGTCTCGCCCAACGAGGTATATTAACCCCAGCAGCCGATGCCCTAACCCTAAGGTGCACTACTACAAAACACGTCATCCTGGACCCTGCCATCACTGACGGGTAAGAAATATCCGTCAGTGATGGGTTTTGATGAAAACATCATCACAGACGGGCAAAATAAATACCCGTCAGTGATGTCGAGCATATCACTGACGGGTAATAAAAGACCCGTCCGTGATGTGAATCCCGCCAACTTTGAAATTTCAAAACCCAAAATTTTGTCATCACGGACGGTCGTTTTCTGACCTGTCAGTGATGCGTGGACTCATCACTAACGGGTTAAAAAGAGACCCGTCCATGATGTGAATCCCACCAACTCTAAAATTTCAAAAACGTAAATTTTGTCATCACGGACGGGTCGTTTTCTGACCCGTCAGTGATGTGTGGAACTCATCACTGACGGGTTAAAAAGAGACCCATCCGTGATGTGAATCCCACCAACTCTAAAATTTCAAAACCCTAAATTTTGTCATCACGGACGGGTAGTTTTCTAACCCGTCAGTGATGTGGAACTCATCACTGACGGGTTAAAAAGAGGCCCGTCCGTGATGTGAATCCCGTCACGAAATTTTAAAACCCGAAATTTTAGAATCCCGCGGGGTATATAATTCACCTCAGTGCCCCTCAGTACAGATCCAAATCCATATTTTTTCCTTCTCCCTTTCACCCTCCTCTTCTTCCTTCCACCCTTCTCCTCCTCTCCTCCTCTCCTTCCTTCCACCCTTCTCCTCCTCTCCTCCTCTCCTCTCATCCTTCCCATCCAAATCGACCACAAGGGAGCATATCCTCCTCACGTCACCATCCCCATAGGAACATGGTGGAGATTACACGGGAGTTTCAGTTGGATTCAAGATAAGAAAAATCCTCCCGAGTCACTTATTATGTCTTTTTGGGCACTAGTGCCCAAATTTTTATTTTTAAAATTTTTTCTCGTATTTTTTTTGTAGCAGCTCTACTCCCGAGAAGAAGTTCAACGGAGGGAACGGAGGGTTTGGTAACAGAGATTATTCATTCGGAGGATTCGGTAGACCGAATTTGGAGTGAAATTTTTTTATTTTAAAAATTTTTTCTCGTATTTTTTGTAGCAGCTCTACTTCCTCACGGTTTGGAATCCATAAAAATTACTGCATTTGGAGCTCGGGAAGAAGTTCAACGGAGGGTCGGAAGAGGCGACGTTTCATTCGGAGGGGCAAAAGTCAGTCTTAGAGGGCGAATTTGGAGGTGAAAAATTGTACAGGTCTAAAGACGAGTAGATTTTTTAGATATGCCTCGTCGATACGGTCATTTTAAGTGGTCGTGGACCCAAAACGGACACCGTATGCAAAAGTTATAGCTGTTTTAGTGAAACCCTACCCGGTAGTGCCCGGTAGGGCTTTTTTTGCTCCTCTGAGAATGTCATCACTGATGGGTAGAAAAATTACCCAAGTCATCACGGACGGGTAAAAAAATTACCAATCAGTGATGACTCTACCATCACGGACGAGTCAATATTTAACCTGTCAGTGATGACTTTGTCAGTGACGGGTAAATTACCCGTCACTGATAATACGAGTCATTACTGACTTTTAGTTGCTGACGGGCAAAAACCCGTCACTGATGTGGGATTTTGGCCCGTCAGTGTTAACATTTTCTGTAGTAGTGGTGACGTCCACCAATTTCTCCTCCTCCCCTCCCACCACTGTTTGTTAGCTTCATTTGCTGCTCAACTGAGCCGCTCTCCTTAGCTTTCTCTGCTCCTCAACCAAGCCGCTCTCCTTAGGTTCCTCCGCTGCACAACCGAGCCGGTCCTTAGCTTTTCCTCCTCCTCTCTTCCTTCCCCACTGCCACGGCATCCTCAAATGAGCCAGTACTCTATGGACTCCAAGATGGCAGCGCATGCGGCAGCCAATGGCGAGACCAGTAGCCATGCATGCCGGCTAGCGCCAATGACCACGCTGCTTGGTCGCCGCTTGTTGGCCTACTCATGCACCGCTTCTGTGTCGCACGGTCTGGCGGGGTCCTTTGCCGGAGTGACGACACCCTTGAGGTCCTGCATGATGGCCTCACCGTCAAGAATATCACACCCCCCTCCCTAATCTGCTGCTCAAGTGCCAGATCCGGCGGCGGCGGGGTCCCCTAGCTCAGGACTGCGACATCTGGCAACGGCACATCATCCCCAAGCTCGAGGCGACCGGATCCGGTGGCGGCACGTCGTCCTTAAGCTTGGGGCATCTTGAGGAGTTTAGAGGTATCTCCCCCAGCACAATAGTGATTTGGTGACGATGGATGGACAAAGCGGTGTGCGGGTGACTATAGGGATAGCCAGTGAGGCAACGTGTGGGTGGCCTCGAGGATGACCATAGACTGTCTGGGATAAATTTTTATGATCACAGACTATTGTGTAAAGATGCATGAAAAACTGTTCTAACAACGCTTTTTATCCGTCTCTGATATGGTTTTATGCGGTACGGTTGAATGAGCTCAGTCACCACCTCCCCCTTGTCACTACCCGGTTGGAGAGGACGTCGTGTGCCGATAGTCCTCCAAAATTTATGTTTTTTTATGACGATCCCTGCATGGTATTTGCTTGATGGTACTGACCAAAGTATCTGTTGGATGCATGCCGAGCTACAAGATCTGCATGAGACGACATGCATGTAGTTAGTTGTTGACCGTACGTATCAGCTGCGTTCGTTGGAGGCGACTCATTCCATCAATGGACGTCTCGGCCACGTTCAGAAGTTAGCCTGAGAGTGTCGGCAACGCCTCGCCGAGGACTCGGGGTCGTGCATCAGCACTGCCAGCACGTCTAGGCCAAGGACAACTCTCTGCGCAGGTATAAGTTGGAGATTTGACTCTTAGGTCCAGTTTGACTGCTACGTACGTCTTTTCAACCAAATCATATTCTATATATAAAATCGAAATATCTATTTCTAAAAAATTTATTATTTTTAAATCAATAATCTTAAAATATTAATTTTTTATCTAATGGTTAATTAAGTAGTTGTACCTTTTAGAAATTATATGTAACTAGCCATACAGATGTGTAACTTCCCAATTACACATTTTCTACAGATAAAATTGTATATAATTTTTTATGCAACTGAGGCTTGATAATGTGTAACTTGTTTGATTGAGACAAAAATTTGTACAACTAACTATTTCTCAGACAACTTAAAAAAGTAAATCTGATATAGAATTGCATAGACAATATTTGGTTGTTTTTCTCCTAAAAGACCATCCAAAATTTTAACCGATAAAGAGCAACATCCTAATACTCCACCATCCTAACCTAACCCCTTCTCCCGCCTCTTCCTGTCTCCCTCACACAATGGTCACCATTTTCACACTCCCACATGCCGCCGCTCCGCTGTCTCGCTGGCACCATCTGAGCTCACGACCGCGATGCCACCACTGTCGTCCATGGCTCGACCACTGCCTTCCACCTTTTCAGGCTATCGCAAGAGAGGGACTTGCTAGAGAGGAGGAGAATGATGATGCACGAGCACGAATCGCCACATGAGGTTAGATATTTGGACCATTTTTGGTTGATTTAGTGTAATTCGAAATCAAAAGAGTTGGCACCCGGCATCCAAGTATCAAACTAAGGTTGGTGATTCGCTTAAGGTCTACCACCTACGTTGTAAAATAGATGACATCGTAAAAAAATATGCAGTTAAATTTCTCTATCTTTGACTATAAATTAATTAAAAAAAGTTATCTAAATTAGTTAGGTACAAATAATACCATTAGTTTTGTTAAAAAATAAATTTACATCATAACCTTTCATAATATTTTACTTATATATTTATCAAAAATTAATTGTCAAAGTTGCAAATAAAATCGTGCAAAATCAAAAACGTTAATTATTTTTAGACAGACGGAGTAGTACGTTAAGCTGTTTCCGTCCACGAAAGCAAAATATTGAGCTCAGCTGCCTACTTAAGCTGTCCATGAATGGAAGAAGAAGAGCACGCAAGGAATATCCAGTGAATTATCCGCTCCAGTAGGAGTAGGACACACTAATTGCAATGGCCATGGCCACCAGCGCCATCGCCGGTGACCTCCGCCACCGCCATCACCATTGCCTCCTCCTCCTCCTCCTCCTCTTATTACTACCATGCCTGCCATTCCAACTCGTTGACGGCGGCGGCATTCCGACGACGCTGGACGGTCCGTTCACGCCGGCCACCCGCGCATTCGACCGCTCGCTCCGGCAGGGCAGCGAGGACGTCCCGCTCTCCGACCCCCGCCTGGCCCCTCGCGCGCGCCCGCCGTCCCCGGAGCAGATCGCGCTCGCCGCCTCCGCCGATCCCACCTCGCTCTGGGTCTCCTGGGTCACCGGCCGCGCGCAGGTCGGCTCCCACCTCACCCCGCTCGACCCCACTGCCGTCCGCAGCGAGGTCTGGTACGGCGATCGCCCCTCCGCCACCGCCGCCTACCCACACGTGGCGACGGGCTCGGCGGAGGTGTACAGCCAGCTCTACCCCTACCCGGGCCTCCTCAACTACACCTCCGCCGTCATCCACCACGTCCGCCTCGTCGGCCTGAGACCGTCCACCCGCTACTACTACAGCTGCGGCGACAGCTCCCTCAGGGGCGGCCTCAGCGACGAGCGCTCCTTCCGGACGCTGCCCGCGCCGGCGCCGGGCGCGTACCCTCGCCGCATCGCGGTGGTCGGGGACCTGGGGCTCACCGGCAACTCCACCTCCACCATCGACCACCTCGCCAGGAACGACCCGTCCCTGATCTTGCTGGTCGGCGACATGACGTACGCCAACCAGTACCGTACCACCGGGGGCAGAGGCGTTCCCTGCTTCTCCTGCTCCTTCCCAGATGCCCCGATCCGGGAGTCCTACCAGCCACGATGGGACGGCTGGGGAAGGTACGTGTTCTTTGATCAATTGCCCATTGTTAACATTGATCGATCGGTTTTCCCTTCCATAATTTCTTGATTTGTGTCATTAGATTCATGGAGCCGCTTGCGTCGAGGATCCCGATGATGGCGATCGAAGGGAACCACGAAATCGAGCCGCAGGGGCACGGTGGCGCGGTGACCTTCGCCTCCTACCTGGCGCGCTTCGCTGTTCCCTCCGAGGAGTCTGGCTCCAACACCAAGTTCTACTACTCGTTCAACGCCGGCGGTATCCATTTCATCATGCTCGGTGCCTACGTCGACTACAACCGCACAGGTAGCTCATTAACCACCGTTTCATCTGGATGGATTGTAAGAATATTTTAATTTATGTGATAATTACCCGTGTAATTTAAATACCTCTTCTGTCACTTCAAAACAACGTGAATTCATCTAAAAAAACAACGTTAATAGTCAAAACAACTTGATTCTGTGGTTAATCGATCTTGGCTAAAGTTTCCTCTAACTGTTTTTCTTACACGGATGGCCTAGCTGACTGATCGATCAATATCAACATTGTAATGCAAAGAACTTCCCATTTTATCAATCAGTTGTATCTATACATATTCATGCCATGGTTGACACTTGACAGTGGTAACATTCAGTACTTGCATTTTACTTAGGAGCTCAATACTCCTGGTTAGAGAAGGATCTCCAGAAAGTTGACCGACGAGTCACCCCTTGGGTTGTCGCTTCTTGGCATTCACCCTGGTATAACAGCTATTCCTCGCACTACCAGGAATTTGAGTGCATGAGGCAAGAATGGAAGGACTCCTCTACCAACATGGGGTCGACATTGTCTTCTCAGGACATGTAAGCATATGCATTTGGTAAAGGATTTTATTCAGTACCTGTTATCTTTGGTTTCAGTAAGCACCATAGCGGTCATGTTTACCAATTCCCAAATACAGAGTTAGAAGCACCCGTATTAGTACTAGAGTTACGGCCACTTTGATTCGCAGCAATTTCACATCAAACTGTTCGATTCCCACAGCAATTAGGAAAATTTCCCGCTAATCAAATAGGACTTTAGTATTTTTATTTATTTGTGGGAAGAACACTAGAGAGAATCCTCCTGCAGAAATTTTATAAATAAAGAGAGTGTATGTACACGCAAGATATTTTTTCACAAAATCTGAGCCAACCACTCGCTAAATTGATTTAAGATGTTTGTTCTTTGGCCTCTGGATAACCACGACAATGCCTTGAACTTGTGCTTCCAAATCTCAAGGTTGGTGCAATATTCTCAAACCTGCCCATTCCTTGTGGTCCAAATGCACCAAGAAGCAAGAATGATGATCTCCATGAAGAAGGAACAGCAGGAGTGTCCTTGAGTTTGTTTATTTCATCAAATGCTAAAGTCCCCCTCAGTCTACGTGGAGAGATATAATCCCAACACATATGTGAGAAATTACAATCTCAAAACAGATGCAGCAAAGTTTCCCCCACATTCTCTTAATATTGATATTATAGAAGATGTAGTCTATTATGATCTCTATTTCCCGCTATCTAGAATAATCTAGCATACTCCCCTCAGTTAAGGTTGTTAATTTGATTCAAGTCTAATTTATTTGATTCTACATGTGACTAACAAAGGTACACGCATACGAAAGGATGAACCGAGTATTCAACTACACATTAGACCCCTGCGGGCCGGTTTACATTACCACCGGAGATGGCGGGAACATTGAGAAAATAGACATTGATCATGCAGATGACCCTGGAAAGTGTCCATCACCAGGTGACAACCACCCTGAATTTGGTGGAGTCTGCCATCTAAACTTCACTTCTGGTCCTGCCAAGGGTAAATTCTGCTGGGAGCAACAGCCGGAATGGAGTGCATTCAGGGAAAGCAGTTTCGGCCATGGGATTTTAGAGGTAAGTTACTTCAGTCAGTTCTTGTCCACTCTCTGTTCGGCGTATCGCACAAATCATAATCATTCTACACTACTGCTATGGATACTGAATTACTTCAGTTACACATGATCATCATCAGTATCATCAGTTGATGTGTGCAATGCAGTAGGGAATGTATACCCATTTGGTTTTTCTTGCATTTTATCTGTTCTCACATGTGAATTCATATAGGTTGTGAATTCAACATATGCCTTGTGGACATGGCACCGTAACCAGGATACATATGGAAAAGAAAGTGTGGGAGATCAGATTTATATAGTACGGCAACCCGACAAGTGCTTATTGCAGCCTACGAGTGTGTTATCGCGCGATTGGTGATCTCATTTTATTGTAACTTCAGTTAGCTATTCGTGCTGTTATGTCGTAATTTCTGTTCATATCTCATCCTTTTCCCTTTGTATTTGTATTGGACAGTCCCTCCGCAGGATGCCCTTCTCCATTGAGCAGCAGCTCAGGTACGCAGCAAGCTGTTAAACGTGGCCGGTTCCTTCGGAATATTTCTGTGACTACATGTATGATTTTGATCAGTACAGTTTTGAAGGAACATCTATACTCCTATTCCTAGTCTTAATTGGGGAAAGATCAGAGAGGGAGCAGGCAAGATATACTACACTGGATGGTGGATATAGTGTGGTGGTGAGCTGACAGATTTTGTTCTGTGTAGTATGGATCTGTCACATTCTTTTCTTCTTTTGAGGCAATGTGCTGTAAAGAAAATGTAAAAGAACAACAGATAAGAAAAGAGCGTCGACATTCACTGCATATATGAGTTCAGAATAAATAAAATCCATTTGTACATTTCTTTTCAGTGCTGATTCCTATACCCTAAATGTTTGTTGTATTGGCGTCTCAGGATTAAATTCTCTACCGTTCTTGCATCATCGAAACTGCAAGCACCCAGTAAAATAATGCAAGAAAAAGATGGATCCCTTATCTCGACAAAATCTACCATTGCCCTGCCTCAAGTGTGGTCTCACTCAGTAGGATTTTTCAGTGTGCAACCTTCTTTTCCTCTCTAAAACGTCGTAAGTAGTGCTGTCCACATCGACTGCATTTGCTACCTCAAATTAACTGCCATCCAATTTGTAAAGCTATCAGCAAACCCAACAAAGTAAAGATGTTGTACATGTTCGTCAAAGAAACACCTTCCTGGCTCGTTTTTCAAAAGAATGGACAAATATCAGTCTAGCGAACCGTTGTGGTGTCTTATTTTGAAGATCCCATGGAGAAAAGAATCATCATGATTCACGCATACACTATGTTAAACCTGAACTAAAATGAAGTCTACAAATTAGATCATGAACTATATAAACCAAGAAACAATCCAAAATTCACTAAAAAGGTGCCAAAACACTGAATCAATAGGTCCTGTTTTACACGAAAGCATAGCATGAGTTGAGGCGACATCTATGCCAAACTTCCTTTACTGTCAATAACTCTGATAAGGTTGGATTTGTAATATTGGGGGAACTCCTAAATATGAATCGTGCTTTCCTGATATTCACTCCTCCAATCCATTTTTACATTTCTTTTGTGTCTCCGACGGATTATAGCCTGGCAAGTATTCTGCCTTAATAATCTAGGAAAAATAAGTGTCTTGCCTGATTCTGTGAGGCCATGAACGTGACGAAAAGAAAAGACAAATTCTTTACCAAAACCGTAAACAGCCTGCAGAATTGCAGTTTCGCTGTATGTACCGCATCCCCAATCTGTACCCTGAAGAAGAGGAAAAAAAGTATTCCTGATGGATTCTATCATTAGACTTGAACTCACGAGCAGAAGGCTCGGAATTTTCTCTTTCTCATGGTGTACTTTTCTCCTACATCCTTGCTGTTTATATAGATGCAACCTTCATACAAACTAAGTAGGATTCGAACTTCTAACATGACTCGGACTCCCACATGACAACAAGTAGGATTTCCAAAACACCCGTGTGCACTAAGTTTATTACAACAAATCACTCAATAAACTTTGTGCACTCTCTTCAATTCCACCATGCCAATCCGTGTGCGCAGCTCCTAAAACTTGACTCACCCAAGTGCCTTCGTCAAATGTCAGCGAGCTGTCCGTCCTTGTTGATGAACTCGATGTCGACCTTCCCATTCTCAACGCACTCCTGAATGAATGATACCTCGAATCAATGTGATTGCTCTGGTCGTGGAAGACGGGATTCTTGCTGAGGGAGATTGCAGACTGGTTATCCACCTTGATCACCACACTTCTGGCTTCCTTGTTCTTTAGATCACTAAGGAGCCAGGCTAGCCAAATGCCCTGGCATGCCGTTTTTGTTGCGGCCGTGTATTCGGCTTCACAGGTGGAGAGCGCACCACCTTCTGTTTTTGAGATTGCCAGCTTACCAAGCTACTGCTGAGGAAGAATAGCACTCCAGTGGTGCTCTTGCGAGTGTCGACGTCACCCGCTATGTCGTTGTCGCTGTAGCCGATCAGTTGTGCCTCCTCGCATACCAGTAGCCATAGTGGAGTGTCCCGTCGACGTACCTGAGGATATGCTTCACCGCAGCCAGATGCTCTGTTATGGGCATCTCCATGAACCTGCTCGCGTAGCCCACTGCACATGCAATGTCTGGCCATGTGTGTACCAGATACTGCAGGCTGCCGATGATGCTCCTATATCCCGTAGCATCCGTTGGAGGAGCCACGCTTGCCTTGCTGAGTTTGAACCTGAGCGTGGCTAGGCAGCAATCGAGTTTAGCATGCCATGCATGTGGTGTTTGACATAGCCCATAGAGCGTCTTGTTGAGCCGAAGTACCTTCTGTTCCTCCCCCTTCATAACGAAGCTGGGCGGTTGAGCGATGTAGACTTCTCCCGTAAATCACCGTTGAGGAATGCTGATTTTACGTTCATGTGATGCACCGACCATTCTTCATGTGCAGCGAGGACGATCAACAACCATACGGATTCGAGGCGCGCCACCGGTGCAAATACATCCTCGAAGTCCACTCCCTGCTATTGAAGGTAGCCCTTTGCTAAGAGCCGCGCCTTGTGCTTGAGGACGTTACCATGTGCGTCCTTCTTGATCTTGAATACCCACTTTAGGCCAACCAGGCAATGGCCTAGCGGTAGATCGATGAGGCGCCAAGTGCGGTTCTCCTTGATCAAGATCATCTCTGTCGGCGTAGAGACGCCTCTAGCGGTGGTCCGGAGGGACCCCCTTT